>JAJIBD010023743.1:0-38806 GCA_021461705.1 Cryptotis parvus | reverse complement strand
TCTCTCATTGTTGTTTTGATTTGCATCTCCCTGATGATTAAAGATGAAGAACACTTTTCATATGCCTTTTGGCCATTCGAATTTCTTCTTTTTTGGAAGCTTCTGTTCATTTCTTCTCCCCATTTTTTTGATGGGGTTGGCTGTTTTTTTCTTGTGGAGTGCTACCAGTGCCTGATATATCCTGGATATTAACCCCTTGTCAGATGGGTATTGGGTGAATATCCTTTCCCACTCTGTGGATTGTCTTTGTATCTTGGTCACCGTTTCTTTTGAGGTGCAGAAGCTTTTTAGTTTTATATAATCCCATTTGTTTATCTTTGCTTCCATTTGCTTGGTCAGTGGTGTGTCATCTTTAAAGATACTTTTCGCTTTCGATGTCGTAGAGCGTTTCTCCTATGTTTTCTTCGATGTACCTTATAGATTCATGTCTGATGTTGAGATCTAGAATCCATTTTGATCTGACTTTTGTGCATGGCGTTAGAAGGAGGTCTAAGTTCATTTTTTTACATGTAGCTGCCCAGTTTTCCCAGCACCATTTGTTGAAGAGGCTTTCTTTTTGCTCCACGTAATATTTTTTGCTCCTTTATCGAAGATTAAGTGGTTGTATATTTGAGAATGTGTTTCAGGATACTCAGTTCTATTCCATAGGTCTACACGTCTGTCTCTATACCAATACCACACTGTCTTAATTACAACTGCTCTGTAGTAGAGCTTGAGGTTGGGGAAAGTGATACCTCCCATCTTCTTTTTCCCAAGGATTGCTTTAGCTATTCGTGGAGTTTTATTATTCCATACAAATTTCAGGAGTGTTTGTTCAATTTCTTTGAAGAACATCATGGGTATCTTTATAGGGACCGCATTGAATCTGTATAAAGCTCTAGGGAGTATTACCATTTTGATAATGTTGATCCTTCCGATCCATGAGCAGGGAATATGTCTCCATTTCCTCAGGTCTTCTTTTATTTCCTGAAGTAACGTTTTTGTAGTTTTCTTTGTAGAGATCCTTTACATTCTTTGTCAAACTGATTCCTAGGTATTTGATTTTCTGCGGCAATTGTGAATGGGATAGTTTCTTTAATGTCCCTTTCTTCTCTTTCGCTGTTTGCATATAGGAAGGCCATTGACTTTTGGGTATTGATTTTGTACCCTGCTACTCTGCTATAGGAATGTATTATTTCTAGGAGCCTCTTGGTAGAGAGTTTCGGGTTTTCCAGGTATAATATCATGTCATCTGCAAATAGTGATAACTTGGCTTCTTCCCTTCCTATCTGGATGCCCTTAATGTCTTTTTTCTTCCCTGATTGCTATAGCAAGTACTTCCAGTACTATATTGAATAGAAGTGGTGAGAGTGGGCAGCCTTGTCTTGTCCCCTGATCTTAAGGGGAAGGCTTTCAGTTTTTCCCCCATTGAGAATGATGCTCGCTGTGGGCTTGTAGTAGATGGCCTGGATTATCTTGAGGAAGGTTCCTTCAATCCCCATTTTACGGAGAGCTTTCATCATGAACGGGTGTTGGATCTTGTCAAATGCCTCCTCTGCATCTATTGATATGATCATATGGTTTTTATTTTTCTTTTTTGTTGATATGATGTATTATGTTGATTGACTTGCGGATGTTGAACCATCCTTGCATTCCCGGGATGAATCCCCACTTGGTCATGGTGTATAATCTTTTGGATGACTCTTTGGATTCTATTTGCTAGTATTTTGTTGAAGATCTTAGCATCTGTATTCATCAGGGAGATTGGTCTGTAGTTTTCCTTTTTGGTGGCATCTTTGTCTGCTTTGGGTATCAGGGTGATATGTGCCTCGTAAAAGCTATTTGGGAGTGTTTTTGTTTCTTCAATTTGTTGGAAGAGCTTAAAAAAGAATTGGGAGTAGGTCCTCTTTAAAGGTTTTGTAGAATTCACTGGTGAATCCATCTGGACCTGGGCTTTTGTGTTTGGGGAGACTTTTGATTACTGATTCTATTTCCTCGATGGAGATAGGTTTGTTGAGGTATTCCAAATCTTCTTGTTGCAGACTTGGGAAGCTATAGGAATTCAGGAATTTGTCCATTTCTTCTAGGTTTTCTTGTTTTGTGGCGTACAGGCTCTCATAGTAATCTCTGATGATCTTTTGAATTTCTGTGGTTTCTGTTGTGATGTCCCCCGTTTTCATTTCTGATTCTATTTATTTGGGTTCTCTCTTTTCCTTTTCTTACAAGTCTTGCAAGTGGTTTGTCAATCTTGTTTATTTTTTCAAAGAACCAGCTTTTGGTTTCGTTGATCTTCTGGATTGTTTTTTGACATTCCATCTCATTGATTTCTGCTCTAAGTTTTATTATTTCTTTCTTTCTGCTTGGGTTGGGTTCCTTTTGTTGATCACTCTCTTAAGATCTTAAGTTGTGAAGTGAGACTGTTTATGATGGCCTTTTCTTCTTTTCTGATAAATGCTTGAAGAGCTATGAACTTGCCTCTTAACACTGCTTTTGCTGTATCCCACAAGTTCTGGTAATTCGTGTCTTCAGTCTCATTTGTTTCCAGGAATCTTTGGATTTCCTCTTTGATTTCTTTTTATGACTTGCTGGTTGTTCAGCAGTGAGCTGTTTAGTTTCCAGGTACTTGGTATTGGTCTCCGTTTTTGTGTACAATTAACTTCTATTTTCAGTGCCTCATGGTCTGAAAAAGTAGTTGGCACAATTTCTATCTTCTTGATTTTATGGAGGTATGATTTATGGCTCAGCATGTGATCTATTTTGGAGTATGTTCCGTGGGCACTGGAGAAGAAAGCAACACCACTTGTTGAAGAGGCTTTCCTTACTCCATTTTAGACTCTTTGCACCTTTATCAAAGATTAAATGATCATGTGTTTGAGGTTGGGTGTCAGGATACTCAATTTTATTCCATAGGTCCACAGGTCTGTTTTATTCCAATACCATGCTGTTTTAATTACTATTGCCTTGTAGTACAGTTTGAAGTTGGGTAAGGTGATGCCTCCCATCTTCTTTTTCCCGAGGATTGCTTTAGCTATCTGTGGGGGTTTATTGTTTCATACAAATTTCAGGAGTGTTTGGTCAATTTCTTTGAAGAATGTCATGGGTATCCTTATAGGGACTGCATTGAATCTGTACAGAGCTCTAGGGATTATTTAGGGATTATTTACCATTTTTACAATGTTGATTCTCCCCATCCATGAGCAGGGAATATGTTTCCATTTCCTTGTGTCCTCTTTTATCTCTTGGAGCAGTGTCTTGTAGTTTTCTTTGTACAGGTCCTTTACACACTTGGTTAACTTGATTCCTAGGTATTTGATTTTCTTTGGCACAATTGTGAGTGAAATTGTTTCCTTAATATCCCTTTCTTCTCTTTCGTTATTTGTATATAGGAAAGCCACTGACTTTTGGGTGTTGATTTTGTATCTTGCCACTCTACTATATGCGTCTATTGTTTTTAGAGTTTAGGG
This sequence comes from Cryptotis parvus, assembly GCA_021461705.1. NCBI lineage: Eukaryota > Metazoa > Chordata > Mammalia > Eulipotyphla > Soricidae > Cryptotis > Cryptotis parvus. The sequence goes on along the minus strand of JAJIBD010023743.1, from coordinate 35,363 downwards.
TTCTCTAGGTATAATATCATGTTATCTGCAAATAATGATAGCTTGACATCTTCCTTGCCTATCTGGATGCCCTTGATGTCCTTTTCTTCTCTGATTGCTATGGTGAGTACTTCCAGTACTATATTGAATAAAAGAGGTGAGAGTGGGCAACCTTGTCTTGTCCCTGATCTCAGGGGGGAAGGCTTTCAACTTTTCCCCATTTAGAATGGTGCTCGCTGTGGGCTTTTGTCAGATGGCTGTAACTATCTTGAGGAAAGTCCCTTCAATTCCCATTTTCTGGAGGGTTTTAATAATGAACGGGTGCTGGATCTTGTCAAATGCTTTCTCTGAGTCTATTGATAGGATCATATGGTTTTTATTTTTTCTTTTATTGATATGATGTATTTTGTTGATTGACTTGCGAGTGTTGAACCATCCTTGCATTCCTGGGATGAATACTATTTGGTCATGATGTATCACTATCACTGTAACCTGCTGCCTCCTGATAGTTTCCTTCTTCCTTAAGGAACTGCATTTGCCAGAAATCATTAATTCATAACATTAATTCTCAATGTTTGTGTGGAACAACACCCAGACTGGTGCAAGATGCTGGGGAGAGCATGACACTGATTCTCACCCTTAAGAGCCCACACCAAGGGGAAGAAAAGGGTCATTGTTAGGAACTGCGCTACAACAGTCCTTATTGATCCCAACCAGTAATGAAAGTCAAGGTTGGGACCTATGGAATCCTTCCTGCATTAGTTTCTAATTGTCTTTAGTCACTGGTAATAGAGAAGGTGGTGATGGGAATAAAAGAAAGAGGGGCAGCATGTTGGGGCAAAGACTGAAGCGGTCAAGGGAAACCTAATCTTGCCTCTGGGGCCTGGCTCCTCCTTCCTGACACAGATACCTCTTTTCCCAGCTAGCCCTCAAAATTTACTATGATTTTTTTGTTCTTTTAGACTGATGTCAAATTTTTAAAAATGAAAAATTGCTTATTTTACTATAACTCTAGAGCCTCTTTTTAAAAAATCCCAAAGATATAAAAGTAAAAGTCAATTCAATACATTTTTAACTGTGGATTTGTAGGAATAGTGTCAATCAGGAGGTGTCATTTTTGAATGGGGCAAAGGAACCTCAATCTTATCTTAAACCATACTACTTTATGTGTATAATAATGATGCAAGTGCTTGGAAGCCATTAATTAGCGTCCCTTTGGCAGTTTTATGTTTAAATAAACCTTTTTATTAAGTATAAACCAATGCTTTAAAAAGAATCTCATTGATTTTTTGAAAAGCTTCTCCTGAGAATTATGAGTTCACATTCTGATAATTACTAATGATTCCCATGTACTCTATGCTAAAAAAAACACAACTGATCAGAAGGAAAATATGGTCCCAATAATTTTATATTTATGCTGATACTTAAATTATATATTTGACTTTTCAATAATTTTGACAGAAGAATCCATTGATAATTCTAGTTAAACCAATTTACAGAGGACTTAGTCTACTGTTTATATAATTTATCAGTGAGGTATTAATAAACTTTCTCATGAAATTCCCTCTACCTTCCCTTTTTTTAATAATCAGGCAATAGTGCCATAGATTTATATGACCTATAGGAGTTGTTCTTTTTCCCCCATTGCTTTTATGTTGTATTAACTTAGACAAATGCCAGGTCAAGCTTTTCTCCATGACAACAATAATGGCAACTTGAATATCCTCAGCTGTCATGGCAGTTGACTGCCAAGCTCAGTTTCCAGATCTTTGTAACAATCGGGCTATCACCTATAGGTAGTATGTGTCTTGTGAGTGTGGCAAATACTGCTAGCCACCAACATTCATTTCCTCATAACATATTATTAATAGAATCCTCATTTCCTGAAGTGTGACTAAGCGTCCAGTTAAAATACTCTTTATTGCTCTCTCAAAACTGGCATGACACTGTAGCCAACTTGGGACCAAAGAAAGTGAAGTGAAGTTTTAACAGAGTGTTCCTCTAAAAGAACATTGAAAATAGCAAGAAGACCTTCTGGTTTTGTTTGGAATACAGATGCCATGGCTGAAGCCACAATCATTTTGTGGCTATGAGAATAAAAATTAAAGAACACAAAGCACAGGTCTAGATTCCTGATGGCTTTCTAGGGCCTTGCAATAATGCTAGATGGTTTGCTTTCAAGCCTATCTGTACTTGAAAAGGGTAAATTTGGGGGGTGGTGGAGGTAAATCACTAATGATGTGGGCTCTACTTGCATGAGACAGATCATATGGAGATGTTACTGGTACCTGCTCGAGAAATCGAAGATGAACGGGAAGACAGTGATACAGTAATACAAGAGTATGCTACCTACAGGGCAGAGCCTGGCAAGCTACCCGTGTTGTATTTGATATGCCAAATACCAGTAACAATTATAGACCTCATTCCCATGACCTGATGGAATGGTTTGAGGGCTCTTTATGTTCCTCGAGCAAGCAGGTGCCCTTGGGCTCTACTTGCACGAGACAGGACATATAGAGATGTTACTGGTGTCCGCTAGAGCAAATCGATGATGAACGGGAAGACAGTGATACAGTGATACAGTGATACATGATGTATAATCTTCTTGATGAGTCTTTTGATTCTGTTTGCTAGTATTTTGTTGAAGATCTTAGCATCCCTGTTCATCAGGGATATTGGTCTGTAGTTTTCTTTCTTTGTGTTGTCGCTCCCTGCTTTGGGTATCAGGGTGATATGTGCCTCCTAGAAGCTGTTTGGGAGTGGTTCTGTTTCTTCTATTCACTGGAAGAGCTGAAAAGACTGGCAGTAGGTCCCTCCTTAAAGGTTTGGTAGAGTTCTAAAGTGACTCTTTAAATCCACCATCTGAGAGAGATCTTCTGTATCTATCCCCTTCCTTTCTGACTTACTCCTGATACTTGATACCGGCCAGTTTCATTAATGTCATGGCATATTGCATAATTCCGCCCTCTCTGACAGCTGTATAGTATCCCATTGTGATATATATCATAACTACTTGATCACTTCATCTGTGGTTAGTACTTGACTTGTTTACCTAATTGGTTGTTATACTCAGCATTGCAGTGAACATAGGTGTTGCATACATCCTTTCATTGAATGATTTTGGCTAACACTCAGGGGTACCACTTCTTGGCATCTACCCCTAAAATACCATGGAGATCTTGACTGGAGTAGCACTGAGTGCAGAAATAATGAGACTGTCCATTAAATAAGAATTACAATGAGCTCTGCTTTTGTGTGCGTTTCAGATGTGCCTACTCTTTCCCCCCCAGTATATTGTTTATTTGTTTTCCACATGCAGCTGTGCTCAGGGCTTACTTATGTCTCCGTGCTCAGGGATTAATCCTGGTGTGGTTCAGGGGCCCATGTGCAGTGTCATGGATCAAAGTTGGGTTGACTGCCTACAAGAAAATGCCTTACTCACTGTACTATCACTCTATCACTTACTCTTGACCTCACTATCAAGAGATGAAGAGTTATAAACAAACAAGCTATGTCACCCCATAAATGGCAGAATAGAGAATGACTGATGGCTAAAAAAAGTTACCACTTCAAGGGAGTAGGTTCAACACAAGTTTACCCTGGAGTTTACTGTCTACTTCCTTAATTTCTGACTTTTCACTTGTTTTTTCCTTTATGTGTGTGGGGGTGTGTGTTGTCACACCTAGCAGTACTTTGGAATTATCCATGGTTCTGTCCTTGAGGGTCTTACTTAGCAGTGCTTAAGTATTACAGGGATCAAATCCAGTGCTCTCGTGCAGGGTATATGTAGTTGAGCTCTCTCTCTCTCTCTCTCTCTCTCTCTCTCTCTCTCTCTCATGACAGAACAGCTTCTTTTGTCATTCTTGACCAAATCCTCCTTATGTAACCATTGTTTGACTGTAGCCTCCTTATCACTACTTTAGCTAAGGCCAGTAACATCCTTGGCACCAATTATTGACACAAGCTGCTGATAAACTTGCTGTCTCCCTTCAGTCCATGATTTGTTCCCATTTGTCCTTCTCACTAGTGATCATTAGTGAAGCTCCTTTGAAGTGTTTCTCATGTCAAACCCCTTTAACATCTAATTGCAATCGGAATTAATGCAAATAAATTTTGAGGGCTCCCACAGACTTTACTGCACTTTGTATGAAGAGTTGAAGGAGATGAATTACTCCATAGTGAGAAAGACTCATGCATGCAAGGGATACCTGATGAAGCGTCCGGGAGAGCCTCACGAATTGCTGCCAGTTGGGAATATCAACTCTGTATCAGGTGCTTTCACTAAGATATCTACTTCAATTTACATAAAAATCCCACAAGATGGTAATATGAAGGTAGAACAGAGCTCAGGGCCTATGCCTCCCATGCAAGGGACCTAGCTTTGATTCCTAGCATCATCTGGTCCTGGGAGCACAACTCTGAGTGTGATCCTGGTGGCCACTAGCATCTCAGGACCTGAGCAGCACTGTGGAGTCAAGTCTTAGGATTCAATAGTCCCACCAGATGGCCAAGAATCCTGGGACTGATCCCAGGGGGCCCTTGGGACACATCTCCACACTCACCATTTAAAAATATCTGTTGTATGCTTCTTTGTGCCTGAGGGATTTGTTTGCCAATGAGCTTTTGGTGAAAGGTGAGAAGTGTTCACAGAAAAATGAGCAAAAGTACTTAAAAGTCCACAGGAAAGGGGATGTGGCCAGCAGAGGTAGTGGCTCAGAAACTGTGGAAACAGTCACCTTAAGGGACCCTTTAAGAGATCTCTTAAAGGGATGGCTTTTAACTATTAAAGGGATGGCCTATATCCAAATTATGGAGATTTATAAGAGTTGTAAAAAAACAGTTGAGTTAGTTGGAGACCGGGTTCTCAGCTGGGCTATAAGGAGTAAGTTGGAGGAGCAAAAGAGCCTGGCAGGATAGAGAGGAGCAGAGAGAGGGTTAGCTGAGCTTGCCTAAGGGAAGAGCAAGGGGAGTTCAGAGCCTCTAGACTGGTTCTGTGCCTAATACTGGCAGTTAGTCAGCCACACATCTGTAAACTGACAGTCACCTTTTCTAATAGGTGTGTATTGTGGGAATGTCTGATTAGGGAAGGATCTGTGCTCATCAGGACTCAGGAACACAAAGGTGAAGCTTGACATGGAGATTAGGGAGGAATAAAGTTTCCAGGAAATCAAGCAGGGGCTGAGCTGTTTGCACTAATGCCTGCTGAGGTCTGAGGAGATCAGCATCCACATTGTCTAGCTTGGAAAGGAATTGAGGACATAGTGGGAGGAGTGGTTTGGTTGGGTTTTCATTGCCATTGCACATGTAACAGTGTGCAGAATGTGAACATGTGTGTCTCGCGTGTCCTGGCAGCCTGCAGCCTTGCAGGAGATGAGGGCTCAGTCTGCTTCGTGTCTGCAGTGAACGGTCTTTGGCTCAATCCTGCAGTTTATCAGTCCCAACAGATGAACTGAGATGCCCAGACCCTTCCAGCTTTACATGTTGGACGCCAGCCCAGTAGAACCAATACTGCATTAGACTATACTGTCTTCATTTTTCCTTCCAGGCTGTTCCGCTCATTCTTTGGATGGACCTTATGTGCAGGTGTTACACTTCTTAAACGATGACGAAGCCTCTGTGATGTGTTAGATTATTTGCCAGTCTCAGCATATGGCCCTCAGGAGTGTTCTTTAAAAGCCCTTGGGACCTCAGTGGTAGAGGTGCTCCTGTGAGTTAAGGTCTGTTTTGGAAGGGCTTAATTCAGTTTCCAGCCGACTTTGTTTTTTGGAAAGAAGAAAGCAGTCCATGCAGAGAACTTCATAAAAAAATAAAAAGGAACACTGGGAAAGGTCTTCAAGGGTAAGAAGTTTTCTCCTGACAGTTAACAATGCTAATTATATATATTTAGCAGTTTGGTGTTTCATATTGTCCTCACACTTCAAGTGTGCCATTTGGTCTAGATCACATTTGCCCATATTTATTAATCAGTGGCTCCCAATCAAGGTCAATATACTTGCCAAGTGACATTTGGCAATTATGTAGATTTCCGTATCTTTTGTATCTTAGCAGGGAAAGGGAGAAGAGGTTTGTGCGACTGGCACCAAATGGGTAGAAATTCGAGATCCCTGCTGCCTGTCTTTCGGCATCCAGAGTCGTCCCTCCACACAACACAGAATTATCCAAACAAATGTTCAGGCAGGCTGACACAGTCTGCTTGCAACACACGGTAACTTGTCTGTGGGATTTTAGTAACAGATAATTCTATCTTTGATATCTGATGCATGGCCAAAAAAAAAATTTTTTTTTATCATTTCAGGAATGTTACTTGTTTGGGCTTGTTTTTCAGTCCCTGTGCTTTCCCTTGAACACTTACCTCTCTCTGCTTGCTTTCCACTCTGGAAAAGTCCATACTCTCTCTTAAACATGTATCTTTTCTTTCTTTCTCTCCCCCTCACATTTTTCTAAGTAAATTTTGTTCTTTCTAACTACAATATCGAATAAAGCTATCTTTATTAAATATATTCAATAAAAGCACCTAAGTAAAATTTGTAGTCAGCAATATTCAATAAAAACTATCTTGCTTCATTTGATAGAATAAGAGAAAAAATAAAGAATATTACTTGTTTGGGGTTATAATATAATTTCCTAAGTTCTGTTCAAACTGGGAATGGTTCTTTGGTCAAGTATGGCAAGCTACCTCACCTCTTGCATAAATAAAGCACTATTTGAACACATTCATGCATATTAGTCTATGTTATATATAGACAGTCTATACATATACAGTCTATATTAGTCTGTATATTGTTGTGTAAACACTTTTATGCTACAAAACAATCTTAACTATTTGTGAGACAGAAACCATGTGGTTTGTGAAATCTGAACACAGATCTTTTGGAAGATTTGTTCACTGAAACTAAAGAAAAACATTGCTGTTCTGAGTTTAGCAACACACCTGAGTGCTCTAAGCTGCTCAAAACATTGATGTGAAGGAGGAATACTGTTACAGCTACAAACACAATAGGTTTTGTTACCTATTATCAGATTCTTTGAAATAACTTTCTCTAATTCATATATATATATATATATATTTTTTTTTTTTGCTTCTTGGGTCACATCTGGCAATGCTCAGAAGTTATTCCCTGGCTTTAGGAATTACTCCTGGTAGTGCTTGGGGGATCATATGGGGATGCTGGGGATCGAACCCCGTCAGCTGCGCAAGACAAATGCCTTACCCGCTGTGCTATCATGCCGGTCCCCTCCTCCCTCTCCTCTCTCCCTCCCCTCCCCTCCTCTCTCCTGTCCTCTCCTGTCTTCTCTCCTTACTCCTCTCCTCTCTTCTTTTTTCTCGTCTTTTTCTTTTGTTTTTTAAAACTGATAAATTATGTATACTGGAAAGAGTTTTTGTTGAAAAAGTACAAGATATTATGTAACAGTCAATGAAAATAAGTTAAGATTTTTGTTTTCATTTTTTCTGGGAGGTGCATACCCGGCAGTGCTCAGGTCTTACACCTGGCTCTTGAGTTCAGGCTTCACTTCTGGCTGACTCTGGGACCAGACGAGGTGTCAGGGATCAAACCCAGTTCAGCTGCATGCAAGTCATAGCCCAACCTGCTCTACTATTGCACTGGACCCACACGTGCTCTTAAATGTTCAAGTTGATTCTTAGAATTATGTTGTCAATATTTTGTAGCATTATTTTCATTGCTTCCTAAAAACTTCTGGTAGATAAAATAATCATCATCCATTTCTGCTAGAAGATGAGGGCTTCTAGTGATAGCTGCCTTGTGTCCTCCGCCGGATTTGCTATTTCTACAAGTAAAGCATGAAGATAAACTGGGCACAACACTGGACTCCTCCAAGGGGTTATGGCTCTTCCCTATGCACGAACAAACTGCAGGTGCTACCTGAGCAAATTCCCAAAGCTTCTTCCTCCCTTATCTACCCAGTGTTAGCAGCCCAGGATTTTCCACAATGTACCCTAAATTCTCTCACTCCCACTGCTGGTTACTTGCCCAGCTTTTGAACAGATCACATTGTGCTTATTTGATCATTTTTTTTTTTTGCTTGGTTTTGACTTCTTATTTGGCTTCTTTCCTAGAGATTGTTCCATTTTAGCATCTTTCCTGTTGGCTGTGTTCTCAGTCTTTCTGTGCCATGCTGGCCCCAACAGTTTCTGCCATGGTACACACTCAGCTATATTAGCCCTCGAGAAAGGGACAGAATATTTTTTGACAGAATATCTTTTGGAACTGACTTCCTTCTTTATATCAGGTGTGTTTAACATCAGCTGGAAGAGCAAGACTAACAACCTTGTCTAGTTATTTAAATTCCCACCCAAAAAAAAAAAGATTATGAAGCTTCTGCTGCACTTTTACAAGTTAATACACAACTATGGATTGGTTCTCTATAAGTTAATACTCAACTATGATTCAATGCACCATGGAGAAAGAAATCAAACTATACTGTAAAATAGTGTGAAATCTTGGTTAGGAAAAATGAAGTTATGAAATTTGTCTATAAATGAATGGACATGGAGAGGATGATGTTGAGTGAAATTAGCCAGAAGGAGAGAGACAGATATAGAATGACTGCATTTATTTGAATGACATAAATATATATACATATATATATATGCCTATATATATATACATATTATGATACCAATATCCAAGGTCAGGAGAAATGTGGATCAGTAGGTCTGGCCAAAGGTGGAAACTACCACAAATGTGTGGGAGCAGAGGTTAGGTAAGACAGAGAAAGGAACATTGGGCCAATAATTGTCGAAAAGTCTATTACAATCCAAAACATGTAAGAAAGGGAAGAGAGAAAGAGAGAGAGAAAGAGAAAGAGAAAAAAGAGATGGAAAACCTGCCATGGAGGCAGACTAGGGGAGGGGGAGGGTATCGGGGACATTGGTGGTGGGAGGTGGGCACTGGTGGAGGGATGGGTGCTGGAACACTGTATGGCTGAAACCCAAACATGAACATTTTTGTAATTGTCAATAAATAAATAAATAACTAACTAAATAAATAAATAAATAAAATAATGTGAAATCTTGTGGAGCACTGACTCCACAGTGAGCCGACTGGCTCATGTTATACAGGGTGGTAAGACAGGCCTTCTCCTCTCCTCCTGAAAGATGATACTGTGCTGACTTTTGAGGAATAGATATTTTCCATTTGTAAGTTACCATGCAATTGTGCACAGGAGTGCATTGAGGTTAGCAGTCACCCCCTGGATAGTTGAAGTAGTAAAGTCATGAAGTCACAGAAATACAAGGTAAATTGTTGGGTTCTCTGAGGGAACTGAACTTATCATGCCTGCTCCCATCTCTAAGAGACCTGGTCACTAACAGCCTTTCTCCCTCTTGTTGTAGTTCAACTCTACTACCCAATTAGAATAACTTAGAAGAGATGTGATTTGGAAAGAGGGAAGAAGAAATTTTGAGACATGATTATCTGAGCAATGTGTGGAGATTTTAGTTTTCTTAGAGATTAACACAGATATTTCTAATGCCAGGTAGTTCTCAGAAGGGATGATGGATTGTGGTCATTCAGAATAGATGCTTAATAGGTAATGTATGGTCATTATATATATACATATATATGTATGTATATGTATATATATAATATGAAATTCAATGAAAGAGAGGAAAACAAAGGAACACTTGAATTACTCAGGACATGGACACTCAGAGATGGAGGATGCGCCATGAGATCATCCCAGGAGAAGGGAAGAGCAGCCAGTGACTCCCCACCCCACAGCAGTCTATGCCTAGAAAGCAGCTTGGCCATTATTTTAGTACTTTCTTTTTATGAATTATAAAATGTCTGCTCTACACTTTTTTGTTTGCTTTCAATATGCAACGCAAATGTTTAAATCATGAATTTGATTATTAGAGCTGACTACCAAATAATAAAAAGGAGGAAATGTTGAATGAATGTCTGACTTTGTCAATGTTTTTAATTAATTTGCTTTTTTTCTGGGGTCACACCGGGGAATGCTCAGGAGTTACTCTTGGCTCTGCACTCAGGAATCACTCCTGGTGGTGCTTGAGGGACAATATGGTATGCTGTGGATTGAACCCGGGTCAACCATGTGCAAGGCAAATGCCCTACCCGCTGTCCAATTTATTGAATTTTGTCTTCTCTGCAATTTTGTGGAATTAATAATTAAATAATTAACGTGAAGTACAATTATGGTGTTATATATATATATACACATACATATATACATATATATGCATGCATATATGTATACATATATACAGTGTCTACTGTTATTATTCTTGAAATTATTTATCTAGAAATTTAAGTATATGAAGTTGACAAATAAATGCTTGTTTTAAAATAATTTTAAACATGATTATCTCAGAAAAAGACCATTTCCTATAGCTCCTGGTATTTTTTCTGAATATGTGATTTGCTGATGAGTATGAGAGAATGTGCAGGCCCAATCTATGGCAGAGGGTCAGGATGTACAGCATACGTGCACAAATCATCTCTGTCTAAAGTGACTGATTGCTGCTGAAATACCCCGACACTTCAGAGATCAAAATTCAAGGTCTAGAGGAAGACCCAGCAGTCATACAGGCGTGAGGTACGTGAAAAGGGAAAGCATGCATGAACAGTGCAATGCTGATACATCTTTTCTAAAGAACTCTGAGCGATTTCCCTCCTTAGATTTTGCAGCAACCTCTGCAGTAAGACCTGATGATAATAAAGAGCTTTGTAAACTTCAACCCACAAAGAAACAAGAACTCCCTTATGATCACAGTTTTCAGATATCAGTAAGCTTTCACATTCTCATCATACCAAAATTGACCAATAAAAAGCAGTACATGTCATGAAATATTTAGTACGTTACAAATTTACTCCTTTCAAAGGGTACTGTAGAAGCAAACATTAGTGCTGAGGAAATAGCACTATTTTTGTTTGTTCCACATGCATTCACATGTGGGATTCTGGGTTCTAAAGACAGCATGTGTGTGTCTCCCAACTCATGAAGAAGCCCTATATTCTAATTAGATGCATTTGGAAGTGGGGCTTTTAGGAGGTGATGAAGGTTAGGTGTAGTTATGAAGATGTAGACTCTATGGTGGGATTCATTTCTTATAAAGGGAGGTAGAGTTAAATTTGTTTTAGTAACTGACAACTTAAAATAAACTATAATACTTACGCTTCTTTCTTTTAGGCTCTGGCCTAAAGATATGGCTATACAAGGAGGAGAGGAATCTCAGTTGCAAAGATCCAGGCCTAACTCAATAGATTTGTTGTGTTTTTTTGTTTGTTCCCTTGAGAACAGCATTATAGGGTGGATATATACAGGAAAAAACAGGTATAAGAAAATTGTTACAAGCCAAAGCAAAGCAATGTGGTTAGAAAAAGATGATATGAAGGAAATGGGAGGAGGAATGGCTTATTTTTGTGTATATTTTGGGACAGAATTGATATGAGTTGTTAGTAAGATGATGTAGGATAACGTAACTTTTAAAGACAGTGTCATCATTTAACAATTAGGAGAAGAATAGAAGGAGCAAGTTTTGCCTGTGTAAAACTTGAGATGCTTTTGAGACAGTCTCTGGAAGTAAGTATTTTGAGGAATGTTGAAGATACATGTCAGGAAGGAGGGGTACTGGATAAAGATTCATTCTGCCACTATTGCTGTAAAATTATTTAATGATGAGGGAGATAACCAAATTGTCTTCGTGCCTGCTACACATACGGGAGGTCTGGGCTCTATACCCAGCACCACATGGTACTCTAATGTCTCCAGAGAGTGACCTCAGAAAACAGTCAGAAGTAGCCCGTGAAAACTTGTTAAGATAAAAACAAACCAACCGAAAAAATAAGATATAAAATTAGAGATACCTTTTAGGGAGAATGTATAAATAGGAAAGGGAGCATGATCAGTGGGCCTGGGAAGCAGTCAGGAACATGAGGGTGGATATAGGAAAATCCAAAACAAGGATTTTTTGTTTTGTTTTGTGGCTATAACTGGTGGTACTCAAGGGTTACTCCTAGTTCTGTACTCAGGAATCACTCCTGGTGGTGCTCAGGAATGGAATACTGTATGGAATTCCAGGGATTGAAGCCAGATTGGCTAAAGGCAAGTCAAATGTCTTACTCACTGAACTATTGTTTCAGCCTCCAAACAGTTTTTCAGATGTCAGATGTATTAGTATTTCAAGGAGAAGATAATCCACCCACAGTGGTCATAAAGGTGTTCATCACTGATTATCAAAGAAATGCAAATCAATGATGAAATATTACCTTAAGCTACTGAGAATGGTCTGTATGAAAAAGACCACAACGACTAGTGCTATTGAGGCTGTAATAAAAAGTTCAACAACTGGACTCACACAATTTTGTTAGGGAGCAGTTAGGGAGGTGGACTGGGTTCCTTGGGGGATGGTGATAGGTTTACCGGTGATGGATGTGGTGCTGTATTATGTCTATAAAAAACATTATTAATAACTTCGTGAAACAACAATTTTAATTAATTTTTTATTAAAGAACTGTGGTTTACAAAGTTATGAATAGTTGAGTTTTAGGTATATAAAATTTCAACACCAGACCTACCACCAGTGTTAAGTTCCCTCTACCAGTTGTAAACAAAAAAATTTAAATAATAGAAATAAACAACCCTAATTGCTATTGGCAAAAAAGTAAACTGACTCAACCTACATGTAAAATAGTATGAATATTTCTCAGAAGATTAAAAATAGAGCTACCAGGTAACCTAGGAATTTCACTCTGAGATATCTATTATAAGAACACAAGTAAATTAATTGAAAAGTTATTTTCACACTATATTCATCTCAGCATCATTTCCAATAGCCAAGACCTGGAAACAACCCAACCGCCCAATGATAGATGAGTGGTTCCTTGAACTCAAATTTCTAGCCTCTGAAACTGTGAAAAATAAACGTATGTTGTTTATATGTCATCTAATCTTTGGTGCCCTGTTATATAACCCAAATGGTCTATGCTAGCCACAAAGTAGAAACCGAACAGAAGGAATTATACCAGCTATCATTCTTTTCTTTTTTTATATTATACCAATGTGAGATATATAATCGCAAAATTGTTTATGATTGGCTTTCAGCCATACAGTTTATGATGTTTATATGGGTTCCTGCACCCATCCCTTCCCCAGTGTACATTTCCTACCACCTATGTCCCCAAATTCCCTCTCCACTCCCCAGTCTACCTCCATGGCAGGCACTTTATTACAGAGACCATTCCAACACTGGCTTCTGAATAATGAAGCTTTTTTTTTGACAATAGCTCTTTTCTTCTTTGTAAAATGTTTTTAATTGAATCACAGTGAGATGCATAATTACAAAGTTGTTCATGATTGGGCTTCAGTCATATAATGTTCCAGCATCTATCCATTCACCAGTACACATTTCCCACCACCAACGTCCCCAGTTTACCTCCTCCCCCAACCCCAAGGCTCTTTTCTTATTCTTCTCCCAGTATGTATTTCTTTGGAAATAAGAAAATAAAATAATAAGAAAAGCAAATAATAAGAAAAAGAAAATCTTAGTAATATGTCTTTAAAGGTTTACATCTTTCCCATGACTTGAAAGCTCATTTGTTTGTAGCATTGAATAATATTCCATGGTCTGGTTTTACTAAGGTTTATTTATGACAATAGTTTTCTTAAATAAAGGGGAACTATCGTAAAATTTATCAATTGGGCTCCTTTAAATTTTAATTATTAAATTATCTTACTCCAAGTCTTCTTGGTTTATTATTCCAAGAGACTGTTGAGGGCTCACCTGGGTCCCCAACAGATATTGGGGTTTGGCAGTGTCACCTGGCATGTTCCTCCCCTCACCCACACCCAATGGACAAAGGAACAGAACCACAGGGTCCTTGATAGTCAGAGTCTCTGTCACTTTATTCAACTCAAGTCTACTTTTTAAATCTTCCTGAAAGGTTGGGGGGTTGGGAGATGCAAGAGATAATGGACTTTGCCCTCCTTCTGGGGCAATCTACTAGGGAACCCTCCCCTCACCCCCAGAGATAGAATTCTGCCCTGGGACTAGACCAACCCAGGACAGAGGCAGAATTCCAGCTAAGGGCATATTGTTTTCTCCTTTCCTTTGCTGATATAACATTCACTTCTTAATAATATTTCTAGATTTTGTATAAACACAGTAAGAGATACAGACATTTATAAAGGGTAGCTTTTATTGGGGACATCTCTCTATATATTCCAGACTACAGTACGTAGGCCAGGTTAATCAGGTTTATTTTATCCTAACCCCGACTTGTAGAAATTAGTTGCTTATCTTTGGGTCAGAACAGAGTTTGTTCCATGACCTTGCTCTTTGCTATTATCCTGTTTATGACACTTCATCTGAGATAGATCAGTGACCTCAGTTGGCACAGACAGAGAGACAGAAACAAGTAAAAGGGAAGGAGTAGGAGAAATTATTTGGGGTATTCTCTGGTCAGACCCTCCTGGCCTCTGGTGAGGCCCCTGGCTGGGTAGAGCTGTGCCCTGAAAGAGACTGCAGGATTCTTAAACTGTTTGGGGTGGGAAAAGGGAACCAAGTCTAGTGGAACAGGTGTGCGTGGTCTGGCTTCTGTTATCTGTAGGGAGGTCATTGTGGAGAAGCACAAAGTGTGGCCTGGTAGCTTCTTGGTGCCAGGTGGGCCATGAGTTGTGTCTTTTGTGCTGGGGGCAAAGTGGTCTCTAATTCTGGAATATTGCTGTCTCATCAGCCGATTGCTGTTTGGTCCTGGTTGCCGCTTTTTGTCCGCTCTAACCTTACAGTCCATCCCATATCGAGACTAGGGTAGCTTACTCACATATTGCTCTGGGTCCATGCAAGTCCCATGGAGGGACCCTTCTTTTGGGGTGTAAGGAACGAGACTCAATCTATGGGCAACTGAGGTTTACATAAGGAAATATACCGGATGCCCAGGAGTAAATATTTCAGAGTTAATTAACTCCCATATTACAAATGCATGGCCTTAACTGTGTTCCTGTGTCTATACAAAAGGATATTGTTCTAACAAAAGACTATACAAAGGGCATCCAGGAAAGAGAAAAACAACATTTTACTTATAGTACAAAACCCAGGGCTGTTAACAAATGGTAATCCAACAAGAGACTAGTTTCTTTTTTTTATTAGTAATATTTTTTTTAAATTTATTTTTTATTTTATTATACCACAGTGAGATATACAATTACAACATTGTTCATGTTTAGAGGTTTTGGTCACATAGTGTTCCAGCACCCTGCCCTCCACCAGTGCCCATTTCCCACCACCAATGTCCCCAATTTCCCCATAGACTGCCTAAATGGTAGGTTCTTTATCTCTTTTCTCTCTCCCTCTAAGAGACTAGTTTCTTTAGGAAAATACAATGTCCTTCTATTTTCAAATGTTGGAGCCAGGAAAATAGGTCAAAGGTCTGGCTCTCCACATGGTCAAAGGTCTGGCTCTCCCCTGACACCACATGGTCTCTAAACCTGGAGTGATCCTTAAGCACAGAGTTAGCAGTAACTCTTGTGAGGACTGCAGGTATGCCCTCCAAACCAAACCACCGCTACCAACAATAGCAATGAGAACAAACTCAACAAATACATATGCACTGCACACATCTTTTGTTTATTAGTAATTGCATGCCTTTAATAGAAAAAAGGTGACCAGGATTTCTGGTCAGAAATAAAACTAATTCTATACTACCAAAATTAATGATGTCTTTTCTACATGAGGGTACTCTGGAGACATAAAGATATAAATTATGACAGCTCCTTCAATATGCTTATAAAGTAGGAAGTCAATATATATCATAGATATTTAGCAATTCTGTCTTAGCTATAAGGTAAGGAAGTCATTTCTATGGCTACAAAGCACAGGAGTCATTTCCAGTCCTCGCCTTGATTGCTTCTCAGTAACTCACTGCTAGCTCCTTTCTCCATTATACTGTCTCTACAGAGAACCATGGGAAGGTAGTGGTAGATCTGGAATCTCCCAGATGGTACATAAAAGCAGAGAGGACATTTGGGGTAACTCTGTAAATCAAACAAACCAGGAAACAGACAAATAACTAAGAGGAATTCCTGACCTGCACTTGGTATCCCATCAACATAAAACCAGCAGTCTGAAACCAATGTGGCATTGGTCTTGTCTGGGGAAATCCGAGAGAAGGCAGAGATGAACGGATGCTGCAGGTGATTAAGGGAAGATCTTTCTGTGTACTGAGACAGAGCAGGCCCATGAAGCACCCACAGAGGCTGGAGTTCAATTGCTCTGAATGGAGAATTACTTCTAGGTCTGAAAATAGTGAAAACATCTTCACCAAACCCCAAACTAAAACTCCTTTTCAGAGATTGTTATGGAGGGGGAAACTTCTAATAAATGATCAATTAGATTAAATAACCTGGAGAACAAATAAGAGAAAGTGTCTTGATAAGGTAATCAGGGGAAGCCATGGAGGCAATTAAAAAAAAAGCACAAACCATTTTAACCACTTTGCAAAACAACAAAAGTAGAAAAGTTATGATGGCTTCCAGTCCTGCTGGAATGTCTAGGAATGCCTTTTTAAAAAAATTGAAAGTAGAATGCAAAACAAACAGAAAACCAAGCTAAGGAGAAAAAGAAAGCCCTACACACAATTACAGCATGTCAGAGTCCCACAAAACCATCTATTTTGGAGCTGCATATTTCAACATTAGAAAAGGATATGTGTGGAGGAGGAAGTGGCTTGGGGTATGGATGATTCAAGATTGGCCCATTCATGGATGATGGATATGTGGAGTCGGTCATGAAGTGCTGTGTTTACAATACTACTCCACATACCTTATCTCCCATGGCCCTACTCAATTTTCTCCATTTTCTCATTATCTCCCATGGCCCTACTCAATTTTCTTATGGCACTTGTAAATCATAGGATCAATTCTATAGCTCAAATCCAGTAATATGCCATTGGACTACACTGGCATGTGTAGCCCAAATGGAAATGTTACTGGTGCCCGCTAGAGCAAATCAATGAATAATGGGATGTCAAGTGATCAAGTGATAATTGAACAATTTATTCATGTTTAAAATCTCAGTTTCAACTTTATGCCCATGATCATTAAATCTTCACTTTCCATCTGGACATTTCTCCTAAATAACATTGTGTTTCTGTATATGCCCCAACCCCACCCCTCAACACTTGGAATTTAAATTATCAATGGATAAACATCTCTGCCCACCATTTCCACAAAGTACCCCACAATTTATCTTTTGCTTGAGTCAGAAATGTATGAGTATCCTGCATTCCAATCTTTCTAAATCAGTTCATCTACTTGCCAGTCCAGTTATTCTGTTCCACAAATAGTTACCAAGAATTCCCTCCTCTTTCCCTCTCTGAACCTCTGCCCAATGGTCTTTCTACTGGGCATCTAGTCTCTAGTGGTACCCGTGGGTACTCAGTTCATAGTTTTAATGCCCAGGTCTCATTCCATGACATACCTGCTTGGCTACACAGCCCTCCCTCTTTATTATTTTGAAGACTAGAAGGATTTTATTTCACTGCTTTCATTCCTGTGTGTCAGTCTGTGTACATACTCCCTCCACCCACATTCCTGGGGCCCTTTCTTCTTTTACAATAATAAAGCTAGACTTCCTTTCTTTGTTTCCTTGGCACACAGCATATGTAGTTATTACTCAATATTTTAAAAATATTTAAAAGAGAATAGTCACTATTAAGCATCACCTTTCTGTAGATACATGTTTTTGCTAATCTGCATCATCAATTAGCAATACTTTGAAAATCAGAATCTTAAAATTCAGATTTACTCCTCCTCATCCCAAATAAAATTACTACAATACTTGATGTACATGAAACTCTTGGAAGTATCTATCATTTACATATGAGGACAAGGCAGAAATTATAGGTCAGATATCTTGTTGGAGGCTTTCTAATTTTTATATGGGAGTATCTATTAGATGAGAAGCTGAGATGGCATGACATGTTTTATTGGCAATGCATGAGAAACTGGTATAACTGGCTATAGATTTATGGCAAATATTATGAAAGATTTGAAAATAAATATAGTGAAGTAGATAGAATCTTGAGGCAGCAGCTGTTCTGAAACAAAAATAAGATTTATATTTTTAATCTCAAGCTGATTATGGTGTAAACTCTGTTTAGAGATCATTTGTTATCAGATTTTAAAAAGACACACAATCAGAGAAGTGTCATACACTTCCAAAGGCAGTTGTGAAACTAAATTATGTTGGACTCCATGACAAAAATCTTCCAACACACATGCTGTTTGCAAATTTAAGCTTCTAAATATTGTTAGACTTGACAGAGATATAAGGAGAGGGGCAAATCTGAATTTAGACTACATAAAGATTGTGATAGCATCTGAATAAACCAGAAACTAAGTCATGAATAGTTCTTTTTAAAATGCTGCACATAAATATAATTCATCGCTCTCTTGAATTTATGAAAACTTCTAGACGGCATGAAAAATAAGAAAAGACAAATTTGCTATTTATTGCTGGTTCCTTCCATAGTCTGTCTCATGCCAACATGGGTTAAGTTCTTGTCTGACGGGCACTGCTAGGTAGCCTGGACAGAAAGGCTCTTTCCCAGTTTTCATTTTGGAGGCCTGGTGAACGTGTTGAGCCAGGGTCAACATGGGTACTGAACTATTTTCTGACAAAACAGCAGAGTGGGAATTGGATAAATGAACCCAAATAACTGTTATTATAGTACAGCAGCTCTGTTTAATGGGAAAGAGTAAAGGTCAGGCAGTCAACTATGCTTTCTGGGACTAGGGGCCAGCTCTAAATGTTTTGTTTTGTGCAAATTATTGCTCAGACACACTGGCGTTGTTGGTACTCACTCTATGCCCTAACTTAACACAAGTTCATAGTAGAAACTGTAATTCATGACAGTAACACAAGCCAGTGGTATGCTGAGTAATTGTTCCTATTAAATCAATGCAGAAATGGCATTCTCCAAACCAATGATAGACGACTGACATGTGGATCTAGGCAGAGAAGAGGTAGGGAGACAAAGTCAGATTTAAAAGTTGGCTGAGCCAATCAGGACCTGACTTGCAACGGCAAAGGGCCAGTTTTCATGGCTGGACCTTGATGTTAGGGAGTAAAGGCATGATACTTTTACCCAGTTCTCACCTCCACAGCAAAAATTAACCTTAGACTCAGCAGAACTAATATCACACAACAATTGGAGAGCTCTTTAGATCAGCAAAGAGTAGCCTTACCCGACTCAAATATGTCCTTGTAAAGTTTTGGTGTTAAAGATAAGACGTCCATTACATGATGGACAATGTTTTAAATATTATTGGTGACAATAATAATGAGAAAAATAAAGGGTGCTCATATGTTCATATTGATAAGTGCTCACAGAAATTTTGTTGACATTATTATACATATGCTTATATCAGTAAAAGGATTCTAGAGTTTATCCACCTTTAATACAATTTCATCAAATACTTTCTCCAAAAAAAAAGTTCAAGCTACAACTTTATTGAAACAGCTTTTCTGCTACGGATTTGAAATTGTACATCAGCACCTATATTAACCAAACTGATCCAGGAAATGCTCGGTCAGGACCCTGACCATTAAGCCTATTTCTGGCTGCCAGGTTTGTTTGACCTATACAGGAAAAAATAAGTCACAGAAATAAATAATAGGAAAGATTTAATATGGCATATTAAAAGTAACAGTGCCAAGAGTCAGAGAGCAGACATACTTAGGGAGAATAGCATTGTGTTCACACTAATTTCTAGTTTATATCACAGGGTAAAGAAATACAACAAATTATTTGATAGAGGTGGGTGGGGGAAGCTCAGGAGGCTCAGAATCACACCAACAATCCCTGGTCAAACAAGTGGCAGTTCAGTGCAAAAATCAGAGGATGAGTTGGTGCTGAGACTCCACAGTGCTGGAGATGCCCAGACTAGCCACCAAGTACTGGCCTCCAGGATCACAGCTTGAGGTACTTTGGCTCTCCACAACTGTAGAACATTTTGAGGGACCACATGGTGCTCGGATTCAAACAGGTTTGTGTGTGCCCTAACTGCTGTACTATCTTCTGGCCCCAAAGCAAGCGAGTTCAGGGTAGAATAGTCATAAATTTGGTGGAAATAAGGACTAGGTGATTTCCTGGAGTCAAGATGCAATCCATATTCTGACCAACCTTAGCCACTTTCAAGGGTTGTCTTTGCAATTGAAAAGTGTTAAGGTGTGGCAAGGGACTGAATATGCTAAATTGTACATGGGTAAAAAGGACAAGCCTAGACATTAGAAGGAGTCTGGACCATCTATTTCAACTTTACAGTAAACTCTAACTTTTTAAGCATCTGGGTTTTGTCTGAAAATCTTTCACATCGTTCTCAAGAATCTATGAGCTCAGGAATAAACCCACTTCACAATAATGCTTGCAGGTCTCCGGATACTCTCAAGAGCTTCTGGCCCCTGCTTTCCTGGACATCTAAAGTGTGGATCCTATTCTTCTGGAGTCCTTCCTCACTTAGGCTGTCACGAGAACCCTGTATCCTGCAGCTAAGCTCCTGCTTGGAAGGAAAGAAAACTGAGTTCTGACTCTGCCCCCACACACTCCCAAGTTTGCAGCTAAATTTGCATTTTCTTAATCCCACCAAAGCTTCTCTTCAGGGAAGAAAGTTTTGGATCTCCATCAGAGTTCTGCGGTGAGCAGTTTACACATTGCTGTCATTACCAAGGCTCTTCAGATCTTTGCACTGATTTATGTAGAAAGCACTGCTGGGCAATTTCTTATCCGTTTTGTATCTTTATTGCAGCTTAAACTGAAATCCTTGAACATGTTAAACATGTCCCCTTCTTTTGTAGACATTTCATTTTCACAGCCTTCAATAAAAGCTGCAGAGAAGCAGTGTTTTTTCCATCTGTTACTGTTCGTTCACGTTTGTGGCTTCTGGATCCCTGGTAGCATTTTGTCAATTACCTTCTGCAGATCCTTGCCTGGGTCCAGTCCCTGGAGAGGGCTGCGATTCTGTCTGCAGGCAGCACAGAAGCAGAACCTTCTGTTCCTCCTGGTTCCCTAATGAGATGAGAAACTCAAGTGGTATGTTTGCTGGCAAGAGGGGAGCTGCAGGCTGCTTTTTAGCCTATCCTGTCTGTCAATCTCCAGTCCCCTCCCATGGCATTTGTGCAGAACTTCTATAGAACTTTTCCATATTTAAGTTGTATGTGAGAAAGAGGAAAAAAATAGAACAAGGAAGTCAGTGACACTGTGAGACAATGAGTTCCCCAAAGCAATTTCATTTCATTTTCATTAGCATAGATTTTTATACTTACAGTAAACCTTTCAGTTTCTCACAGATAGCCCTGGTATTTCAGATATCTAATCTGACTTCCCTGAGAATTCATTATCTATTTCTACTACCTGATTTTTGGTCTTCTTATTCTTTATCTGATAGCTACTTTCTTTGTTTTTTAAAGCTGCCAATGTAAGAACTGGAGAAACAGGAGGTCAGGTGCTTGCTTCCCCTTACACTGGCCCCACATAGTCCCCTGAGCACCATCAGGACTCAGCCCTGAGTGCAGAGCCAGGAGTAAACCCTGAGCACTACTGGATGTGGCCAAACTAAAAACAACAGCAACCACAAAACAAAACTGCTCATCTCTGTAGTAATGCGGCACATTGCTGGGCAGAGTCTTCTCTGTGGAGCCTGAACTATCTGCTCTCCTGCTTTGTTGGTGGCCATGGAGCTCCTTACTGCCTGAATACCTTTGTGGTAGAAGGAAACCAGCTTTTGAGCTTTTTACCTTGGGTTGGTCTCATGATGCATCTCTCTGGATATGATCATTTGCTACTATTTTTTGTTTATGCGAAGCCTTGAAACTCTCTTAGGCTCTTGCAATACCTATCAATGGCTAAATTGTGCTAGCAGCACTATTGTGGTCACAACAAACCTCAAGCAAACCAACCACACCACCCTCTCCAGTCTTAAAAAATATTGCTTCCTTGATTGGCATATATTGAGTAAATGAAACAGATGTGAGTCAGGAAGTTTATCAAGTGGGGTTAGTTCTCCTGACTCCTCATAAGACTTGAATAAATGTCTGCACAGGGAAGATATTTCCCCCAATGCATAACTAAGCCTGTCTAATCTACACTTGCAGGCTTCTCCACTTGCCGCAATAGAAAATGAGTGGCACACTGCCATCTAGCTTGAGGAGGGGGTAAAGCACCCACACCCACTAAATTTGACTTAAGTTTTGGGTGACCCCTCCCCCAATTATAGGACTTAATCTTGTATTATATTGGTAGCAAATAAAGGAAAGGATTAAATATGGATACCCATCCCTGAATATATAATTCACAATAAATATAAATATATTTGTTCAGGTATTGATGCTAACCCTTAGGACATTTCACCAAACTAGGACATCTATGAACTTCAATTAGACAATAAATATTCTCTCCCCACACTGAGTTGTACTGATGCAAAGGTTCATGGCATACAATACTGTGTTTAAGATTATCAACAGAATGCCTTAACTTACAGATATTGTAAATTACCACAGCAAGTTTATCAACATCCAAAGTCTCATAGACTCAACAAAGCAGAAATATTTTCCTCTCATCTTGTGAATTTTATTTTTAGGAAATACTTTCTTATTTAATTTATAATATAGAATATTATAATATTAATTAAAGACATTGGTGGCACATAGCATTTCTGGTACTTGTTTATTTGCTTGATCATTATCCAGTCTCTTATCCTTACCTTTAGTAACCTGTAACTCTTTTCTATTATTTTTCCTTTAATTTTTTTCTTTGCCTGTGTCTTCATGATGTCCTAGAAAAATTAAGAAGAGCCAGAGAGATAGCACAAGGGTTGAGGGACTTGCTTTAAAAAGCTGATAATCTTGTTTGATCCCCAGAACATCAGATGGACCTAGTGGATATGGTGCCCTGAGCACTGCCAAGAGTGATCCCAGAGCACAGAGCCAGGAAGAAAATCTGAGCACCTCCAGTGGTCCCCAAACAAAATTGAAAGTAAAACAAGAACTAATTTAATATGGCAAGCTGATTTCAAAGAAGTTGGTCTTTATATTCATGATACATAAGAGTATTTTGTTTGTTTGTTTTTGGGATGTACTTGAAGGTACACAGGATAATCTCCTGGCTCTATGCTCAGGGATCACTCCTGGCAGATCAGAGGACCATATGGGATGTCACAGATCAAACCCAGGTGGGCAAAGCAAATACCTACCTGCTTTGCTTTGCTTTACAGTCCCAAGTATTTATTTCCATACATCTTTGGAAATATGGTGTCTCATTAAATATTCTTTATTTGTATTTAACTAAATTATATGAAAATCATCTCATTAGAGCTGATGAATTTTAAATTGTGAAGCTGAAAATAGTTTTTAGTATAAGGACACCAATTTAAAGTCAATTATTCATTTAGCGATCTAAATCATTAAACTGGTGTTATATATTTTCATGCCCTCTGCTTATTTTATTTCTAGTATGCTTTTTTGTTATTTTGCTTTAGTGAAGTGTTTCTGTGATAAGGAAATTATGCTTTAATCAGGTATTTGCATACATATAATTTGTTTTTAATCTTTTTGGTTGCTGGTTTTGGCATATAGAACACACATCGGACAGCTTGCCAGGCTCTGCCGGGCGGGCGCTAACTCTCATTACTTTGTGGGGCTCTCTCAGAGGGTGGGTAGAATATTCACAGCAATTTGGAGGTAAATCGCGCTGCCACGCAGCGGCCGTCGCAATGGGGAAAGCTGGTATCTGCTGTGCCGGGTGTATCTGTGACTGTGGCTCAAGCATTCCCTGGGCTTGAAATACTCTCCTCTGAAGAGCGGGTCTCTGCAGGGTGGGTCCTTGTAGGCTGGGTTTCTGACAAGCTGGGCTGGAGGCTAGATTAATCTGTTGAAGATCTTACGAGCTGTGGAGTGTGGATGGTGAAGATCGCTGCCAGCAAGGTGTGGGGGCTTCTCTAGGCTCTTCCGAGGCTCCATCGGGATGGTGGGCTCGGGTTGGAAGTTGCTCTCTTGGTCCATGGAATGCAGGGGGTTCAACGGGGAAAGCTGGTTTCTGCTCTGCCGGGTGTATCTGTGCCTGCATCGGAAGCATACATTGAGGATCTGATGGTGCAAGCGCAAAAGATCAAGTATGACATCATTGGTCTGACTGAGATGAGGAGGCTTCAGTCGCATCATGCTGTATTTGACACCGGATAAGAATTGTTCCTTGGAACATGCAACAAAAGAGGCGCCAGTGTCCTTGTCAACACGAACATGGCCGTCAACATCGATTCATTTGAATGCCTAACAAACCGGATAGGATGATTACACTTGAAGAGATGTGGCCCACTGCCAGCAATTTCTATCTTCCTTGTCTACGCACCAACATCCACATACAAAGGAGATGAAATTGAGAAATTCTACATGGAACAGGAGGAGTTCTATAAAAAGAACACACCTCCTACAAGATCATAGTCGGTGATTTTAATGCCAAGATAGGATCTAGAAGATTGGCTGAAGAACTCCACATCGGGACCCATGGCCTAGAATGGAACGAACAGGGTGAGAGACTATCTGAGTTCATCATGTTCACCAAGACCATTCATGGGAACTCACAGTTCCAGAAGGCTGAAGCGAAACGTTGGACATGGAAATCTCCTGGTGGACAGTTCCACAATGAAATCGACCACATCATCTTTAATCGACTGTTTTGTCTGACCGATGTTGCTGTCGTCCCCAAATTCCAAACAGGATCGGTCCACCATCTCCTTCATGCAATATTCTATTCCCGCAATGGGGAGAAAAGGCTGCAAAGTTTAAGAAGAGAACTCCCAGAACGACCACCAACTGGGAACTCTTTGGCACCATTGTAGCAACATGGGAAGATACCACCATTGACTACATCAATGAAGAATACAACCGACTGGTTCAGCACCTCCATGATTGTGTGAAGAATGCTGAGAAAAAGACACAAAAGGACTCCTGTCTTCAGAAACTCTTGAGCTCATTTGCCAACGTGGCAAGGCGCGAGCCTCAGGAGACCAAATGCTAACGTCCAAGCTTGCTAAACAGTGCAGAGAAGCGATAAATGAAGACCTCAAAGACAGAAGAGCAGAAATACTGGAAGATGCAGCACAAGTCAGGTAAAGCATTCACACCTCCCGCCTGTCCTTCGCCAACTATAGGACCAAGATGACTGCCCTTCGAAGCCCTGATGGATCTATCACATCTTCCAGAAAGGCAATGGAGAAGATTATCCATGACTTCTACTTAAATCTCTTTGATAGCCACATCCACCTGCCCACATACCAAATTCCACAGGATGGATATGTTATTTCCAATGTTCTCTCTTCTGAAATCTGACATGCCATCTCGTTGGTAAAGAAGGGAACAGCACCAGGCCAAGACAAAGTCAGACCTGAACACCTGAAGAATCTGCCTTTTGGTACTCATCAATACACTAGCTCGGCTCTTCACACGCTACCTGTCCGAATGTAAGGTACCCTCCCAATGGAAAACCAGCAGGACAGTTCTACTGTTCAAGAAGGGAGACATTCACGACACCGGCAACTATTGCCCCATCTGCCTGTTATCCGTCATCTACAAGCTGTTTACACGAGTCATCGTGGAAAAGGATTGGCAGAACACTAGATGAAGGACAACCATGCGAGCAAGCTCGCTTCGGAAAGGATTCAGCACAATCGACCATATCCACACAGTAACCAAGCTCATTGAGGTTTGTAGGGAGTACAAGATGCCGCTCTGACTCACGCTCATTGATTTACAGAAAGCCGTTGATTCTGTGGAGACTGAAGCAGTCATCGAAGCCCTAGCCAAACAGGGTGTTCAAACCCAATACATCAAGATCCTTCCTGAGCTGTATTATGGATTTACCACCAGGATCTCACCATTCTACAAAGAAGTGATCATTGATGTCAAAAGAGGGGTTCGACAGGGTGATACCATTTCACCAAAAACTCTTCAGCGCCACCCTCGAGAACATCATACGACAATTAGAATGGGAAGGAATGGGAGTGAAGATAGATGGTCGGCAACTCCACCACCTCCCGCTTCGCTGATGACATTGTTCTAATAACACCAAACATTAGCCAAGCGGCACAAATGCTGGCTGTCTTTGACCGAGAATGTGGAAAGATAGGTCTACAGCTGAATCTGAAGAAAACTGTGTTCATGAAAAATGAACTAGTTCCAGAGGCCCCATTCACTCTCAATGGAACAAACATCTCTGAATGCAGCAGTTATGTGTACCTAGGTCGAGAAATCAACATGATGAATGACCTAAAACCTGAGCTGCGCAGGAGAAAGAGAGCAGCATGGAATGCCTTCAAAGGCATCGAAGAAATATCTAAAGGACAAAGAACCTCCAGCTTCGGAGCACATCTCTTCTAGTCCACCGTTCTCCCTGCATTAACATACGCCTCAGAGACCTGGGCCCTAAGAAAGCAGGATGAGAATGCTACTCGAGTCTCCCAGAGAGGAATCGAAAGAGCTATGCTTGGAATATCACGCCTCACTCAAGTGAGAGAAGGAATTCGGAGTTCTGACCTCTGTCGCTATTCCAGAATCAGGGACGGTGTCTCATTTGCCAAGGCATTGAAATCAGATGGGCTGGGCATGTAATGTGACTTGGAGACAACTGCTGGACTAGAGGCATTACCGACTGGATCCCATGGGATGTCAAAAGATTACATGGCCGCCCACCTACAGGATGGTCAGACTTCCTTGTCAAGACCCGGAATGAACGGTTTGAGGCTCTTCATATTCCTGAATCAACTAGATGCCATTGGGCTACATTGTCACGTGATAGGGTCCAATGGTAATATTACTGGCACCCGCCGAGCAAATCAATGAATAACAGGATTCAAGTGATCAAGTGATCAAGTGAATCTTTTGTGTGGAAGGCATTTAAAACTCTGATTACATTTGTTAACTTTTTTCCTTATGGTTGAGGCATCACTAGTTTTTGTCAATGTGTAAAGGTGTATAAAGTGACTATGCACCACATAGTCATTGGTGAACAGTTAATGGTGAAAGAAAAATAGACATTGCTGAGTTAAGGCTTTTTATGACAGCCTTGATTTATTACTATTCAGAGACGCAAATAAGACACTCTCAGTGGCAGGATGGGCAAGTTTTATTTCTGACTCTACACCATGTTGTTATACCACTCTTTCCCCCATGATTGCAACAACTTTCTACCATCTCTGAAAAGACTTTGGGCAATGGGAGAATGTAGGTAGTTTAGGCAATGGGAGAGTGTAGGAGAGTGAGTAAGGGGAAGACTTGATGTAGTGAATCATATGAAGAGTATAAATTGAGAGGACATGTGGTAGGGTATGGCTTAGAGTCATCATATGAAATTATTTCACTTTATTCAGAGGAATAGAATCTTCTGTGCTGCAGCCACAATATTATTTTAATGTTTAGATTTACATTAGATTATTAATATTAGATTTATATGGTATATGTTTGCTGTTTTGTATGACCTTTTATAACTTAGTACAATAATAACCTTTTATTCAGTTTCTGATCATCACACTATACTTGTTAAGCTCTAAGTCCTTTGGTCAACAATAACAGGTCAATTCTTCTCTCAAACCCTTATTTTTATTGAGGCACCATTATTCATAATACTGTTTGTCGGGAGCTCCGCTGGGGTCCCCGACAGTGCCGGGAAGCGAAGTTCCCTTCTACCTCCGAAGCAGGCGAGGAATGGATGAACACTCAGGAGTCCGATGCGGTTTTAAAAAGACTTTACTTATCACAGGTTCAGGCATACAAATCAGCAAAAGGAAAAACCCGATGCTTAGGATTCCAGGCTAGAACCCCAGCCACGTGTAGGCCAAGATGGCGACCACCACGTGTGAAACTTCCAAGGGGAATAAACGCTCACAAGGCGAGATCCCACCGGGAAGAAGAAGCCCGGGAGAGCGGGGAACCGGCAAGTTTATGCCCCCCCCCGCAACTCAGACCTTCCTCCCATTGTTATGGAAAGCAGGGAGGGTCCAATGCCCTCAGGTAACCCCTCCCTGCATCTCACCTAGGGCCTTTACTGTGCTAATGTTTTGAGCCGGGAAGGCCTTTGAAATGTAGAGAAGGGGGTTTCTGAGATGGCATGTCACTGTACCAAGGACCAACACCAATGCCAGTTAAATATTTCTCCAAGCCTTCACAAGTCTCCTCTACTTCATTGTAGTTTTATATTTTATCAGGGAGCCATGCTTGTTTGTTTGGAAGCAAACAGCATTTCTCTCTGGTCTAATTACTTAGGTGTCCTTACGTGGCCAGGCTAATATGCTGGTAAGATCTAGCTAGTCCCACGATGATTGTGATAGCATGGGAGAATATTTATACCAGCTAGTACAGCATACATGGTCAGATAAACTGCCACATTTAGACTACCCCCTTATCTACGGAGTGATTTTCGGGGAGGCAATCCAGAGCAGATGCAGCGGCCCTTAGGAGTCCTGCAACAACTCCCCTGATTAGTTTACTAATAAAAATTGAAAAGGTAAGAAATATTTAGTAATGTACAGAAAATTAAGATAAGAAAAAACAATTCCAATTGCAAAATGATAATACATGTTACTTTAGGATCCTAACTTGTTTTTGGACCCAAAGCAAAGTTCAAGATAAAGTGTTTTTAGCTGTCTGATTATAACGGACTATAGTTTGCACTGTCCATAATTTGTGAGAGTCAATTTGCTATATTTTATGTAAAGTCGGGTGTCTGGAACAAAGTCTGTGGGGCTACTTCTGGAACAGCAATAGCGGTGATCATATGAGTATGAGTCTTTGGAGAGCAGCGATCAGGAACTCGTTGAATTGTCAGGAACACTGGATTGGGTCTCAGGAACACTGGAACAAGTATCTCGAATTCTGGAACAGGAGTCTTGAGTGCTGGAACAGGTGTCTGGAACATCGGTGTGGGCGTCTTGCAGGGCTTCTTCAGCAAGGGAACATTGGCACCGGTAACTGTACCTGTAGCTTAGGCGAGACAAAAACACTTTTCGAGGTTAATCACAAGTAGGGATTTTAAGGCTTTGTAGGGATCCAAGTTTGGGATGGAGAGAAGAATATAAAGAAGCTCCAACATGGGTGGAGCAGGGAAATAAGTATGAGAATTGATGATTTTAAAATTGATAAATCTAGTGGATCAGCAGTGGAGTTGATGAATGTAATAGAGGTTTGTAGTGGTCAGAAATTGAGAAGGTAGTAGTTGAGACATAACATAGACACAACATTAATCACAAACATAATGGTGGCCACCACATGCACACACACGCACACATACATTTGATCGATCAATATCTTACAGCTGTATATGTGACCCATTTAGGGTGATAAATGGTAACGAGTCAAGCGCTTCATAAATATAAAGCCGGCAAATGATGGTGAGAAAGTGTCTTTTCCTGTGAATAGAGCATTGGGAAAAATTAGTTTTGCAAATTATTAAATTTTTAGCGAGCACTGTTTTAGGAGTCTCGGAGTATTGAGCACTGTAGCGCAGGTTTACTGGATTCGAATATCTCATCCTGTGAACAGAATCATTAGAAAAACAATTTTTCATTGATTTAGCAAACATTTTTGTAATGAGCACTGTGATCAGAGTCCACCCATTTTTCCACCCTTTTTTTTTGTAAGAAAGAAAATATTTAGGCTGTAAGGCAAGATATTAGACATGAACCATGATCACAGACTGCAAAACAAGATCATTATTAAAAGGAACCAATCCAGGAAGTTTAAACAGCAACTTGCAATTTAAAATTTAAGACTTTATATTGAAAGAATTAGTTGTTTTCTGATTCTTGGAGAATTCTAGTCTTAACAAGTCGCAGAGGGACCCAGAGTTTCTTGGCAGGGTTATCGTCTGTAGAAATGAAAGCATAGCCTCTTCCCGAATGAGGAGGTGACCTGCAATCCATTTATCATCAATTTTCACCCAGATAGGTGAATTGACTGTTTTTTGAGTTTGCATATCTTCTTGAAAGTGACATTCAGCCGCGGTATAGGGATCTCCTTGAGGTATATTTAAGAAGTTTAAGGTGAATAATGTTAAAGATAAAGAATCCATTGGAGGCATGCTTGTTTTTCGTTGCTTTAATAGCTGAGTTTTAAGCGTTCTGTGGGCACGTTCAACTATTCCTTGTCCTTGTGGATTATATGGAATTCCTGTAATATGTTTGATCTGCCATTCCTCGCAAAAGGATTTGAAGGTTTTGCTGGTGTAAGCAGGACCATTATCTGTTTTTATGGTATGGGGAATACCCATGATGGAGAAGCACTGGGGTAAAAATGAACAAACAGATTTAGCTCTTTCAGACGTCATAGGAACAGCCCATATGAACCGGGAATATGTATCGATGACCACATGAAGGAAAGGTTTGTTGGGAAATAAGTTAGTATGAGTTATATCCATCTGCCACAATTGGTTTGTCTGTAAACCTCGAGGATTTGCTCCTGCTACATGAGATGTACAATGTAAAGGAGCACAGACAGGACAGTTGCGGACAATTTGTCTAGCTTGTCTCCATGGGATGCCATGGTGTACATGAAGGCGGCGGGCATTTGTATGTAGAGTCTGGTGCTCTTCCTCAGCTGATTTAAATACTGGTGCTGCCAAGAGATCTGCTGCTTCGTTTCCTCGAACCATTGGCCCGGGGAGTCGGCTGTGAGAACGGATGTGGGAGATGTATATAGGGAATGTTCTATTTCGGAGGAGATCTTGTAGTTTATGGAGTAGCTCCTGAATTATAGGATTATGGGCATTTAAAGAAGCAGTGACAATTCCAGGAAATAAACCAACTACATATGCAGAATCACTCACCACATTACATGGGCCAGATACATGGGATAGTAAATGTATCAGGGTGGCGAAGTTCCACTTGTTGGGCAGATTTATAATTTGTATGCACAGTAGTGGTCAACGAAGGACCTGTAATTCCACCCCTTCCTGATGAGGAGCCATCAATATAATACACTGGAGCATCAGGAATGGGAGAGGAGGCGGACAATGGTGGAAATTATAAAAGGTGTCCTTTTCAGAAATTCCCAGGTTTTTCCAGCTGGGTAATGATAAGATATTTCTCCTGAAAAATCTGCTAAAGCTCTCTGAAGGATTTCACTGAGTGGTAAAACAGCTTCAATTTCTTTTTTTAGGGTCAGGTAGTACAATTACATGGGGATCATGTCCAAGTAATACTTGGGTTCTTGATCTTCCCTTAATTATAAGGTTAGCTATCATCTCAAGGTAAGGTGTAGCAGTACGATTCTGCTTGTTATGTAAGTAAACCCATTCTAACGGTCCAGATAATTGGGCTATAGCAGCAGTTGGAGACTCGGGAGTGTTGAAGACCAAGAACCATACCTTTTCTCCGGGATTAAATCTGGAGAGGTAAGATTTTTGAAGCCGATTCATGAAAAAATCTAATTCCTTCTGAGCTTTAGGAGTTAGCTGCCTTGGGCTATTTAAAGCAGGATCACCTTCAAGGGTGTGGAACAGGTTACTGAGCTCACAGTTAGGAATACCAAGGGAGGGGGCACCCAGTTGATATCCCCCAGCAGTTTTTGAAAATCATTCAAGGTTTTGAGCCCCTTGTGACTAATGGAAATTTTTTGAGGACGTACTGTAGTGCGGTCAAGAGCATAGCCCAAATATTCATATGGAGGCTGCATCTGGATTTTTTTCGGAGCTACTTGTAAGCCAGCCTCTGGTAAAACTGTCATTACATCATTATATAAATTCTGGAGATCTCTGGAATTATCACAAGCTAGCAGGATATCATCCATGTAGTGGATGATGTATGCACCAGGAAATTTAGCACGAATGGGTCGCAAAACCTCATCAACAAAGTGTTGACACATCGTAGGTGAATTAGTCATTCCTTGGGGGCAATACTGTCCACTGAAACCTACGTAAAGGACCTTTATGATTAATGGAAGGGACTGAAAATGCAAACCTTTTCCGATCATCTGGGTGGATAGGTATGCTGTAAAAGCAGTCTTTTAAATCTATGATAATTAGCGGCCAATCCTTAGGAATAGCTGCTGGAGAGGGGAGCCCAGGTTGTAGGGCTCCCATGGGGACCATAGTAGAATTTACATTCCTTAAGTCAATCAGCAAACGCCATTTGCCTGATTTTTTCTGTATTACAAAAACAGGAGAATTCCATTCTGAAAACGTTTCCTCAATATGTCCTAATTTCAGCTGTTCTTCCACTAGATTTGTTAGCGCCTCTAACTTTTTTGGTATTGAGGGGCCACTGTGGTGTCCATATAGGTTTGTCAGACTTCCACTGAATACGGATAGGTAGTGGGCGCTAACCACAGCGGCCACAATTAAAAGGGTTACTCCGGTGTTAGGCTTATTATGGAGAGCTGGAATTGGTGCTCGACGGGGAATTGGGCGAGGTATGTGGATTACTGCCCCCCCACTGCTCCAGCATGTCTCGACCCCATAAAGTTAAAGGCATAGGGGCTATATAAGGCTGGACCATGGCTACATTCCCTTCAGGGCCAATACACGGCAGCCACCTGGCACTCTGTCGGAGAAGAGAGGGAGGAGATATTGCCTACCCCGCTCAGGCTATGGGACACTTTCTTTAGGGGCCCAGTTAGAGGGCCAATACTTGGTGGAGATTATGGATATGTCTGCCCCTGTATCCAACATGCCTTTGAATTTCCTTTTATAAATTTCGATGGGTATAACCGGCCGCTTGGCCTGAGAAATTCTGGCAGTGTACCCAACTAGATAGTTAGCAGGTGGCTGGTGGGCTTGGTTCTGTGTGGCTGCATAACCAACAATGAAGTTGGCAGAATGGTTGGTACTGTTTAAGCCACCAGCTGTAGGGTGTTCGGACTGACTACACGGATCCTCAAAAAATAATAATAGTTTAGCAAGTGGTTCCCCTTTTTTAAAAGTCCATTTAGTTGGCACAGATATTGACAGTATTATCTCTCCATGAGATTCAGGATCCAGAAGTCCAAATGCACCATAATTCCCTTAAATTTCAGCCAATCGCTCCCCTGAATTAAACCCATACTACCTGGGGAGCAGGTCCTTTTATCCCTGTTTTTAGCATGTAGGGGTCTTGACTTGGGTATATTGTGACAGTCTTAGGGCAGAGAATGTCGAGACTGCCACTGCCTGATGGGGTAGGCCAGAGAGCATTTATTGACTGTAATTCTGTGGATTCTGATTCGGAGGATACTGGGCAGGTGGAATGAAGGAGAGTGCCCCTGGATTCAGCTGGGCCTGGGGCTGGCCCCCACCCAGTTTCCCGCATTAGGGGAGGCATAGATGTTATTTGAGCCTGCGGAGCTTGTGGAACCTGGGAGGGGGTCCATGTAACATTTCCTATAAAGGGATTATTAGAATGTTGCCCTGTATTGATAGTTTTAGAAGATGGGCAATCTCTACGGGTGTGTCCCTTCTTTCCGCAGCTAAAGCAGGTTATCTGTCCAGATGAAGCCTGAGGCTGACTTCGCCTCCAAGACCGACAGTCTCTGGCCCAATGTTTTCCTTTTCTGCACCTTGGGCATGGTCAGGTGGGGCCCTCCGGAGGGGGTGGAGCTGCGATTATTAGAATAGTTTCTCCGATTATTGTTTATCCTTTGAAGTTTATTGTTTCTCCCCCTAGAGCTGTCTGACATTTCATCCCTCTCCTGATCCTCCTGCTGTATGGGATAAGCCTCTATATCATCCTGTGTTTTATGGGAGGTTAAACCGACATTTCTACAGGCCTTTAGATACCCCATGAGGTCATCCTTTTCCTTAATACCATATAGTAATGCTCGACATTTTTGATTAGCATTCTCATATGCTAAGTTTCGTTTTAGGATTTCTTGAGTGGTTGGGTCTTGAACCTGTCTTTGGATTGTTTCACATAATCTCCCAACAAAATCAAAGTATGGTTCATCACGACCCTGGTAAATTTTCGTATAGCTACCTAGAAATTCTGGGTCGGAACCTACTCTTTCCCACGCTTTTAATGCTGTCTCCCGAACAAATTTTAAAATAGGTTCAGGTAATGCCGCTTGTTTTGCTTTCTTTTTTCCATTCACCTTCACCTTTTAGCATGGCAAAAGTTATAGTATGGCCTGATTCCTTTTCTCTTAAAGTGTCAATATTCTGGTTAACCCCATCTGCATACCACATATGCCATTGCATGTACTGTGATTTGTTTAGACAAGTATGGGCTACCGTTTCAAAGTCTCCCAATACCCACTGATCATTTTCGCTCCAATCAGCTAAATATTTTAAAGTATAAGGACTTGATATTCCAAACCTGTCGTAAAGCCTTCCTAAACGGGGTTATTGCCTCAATTTTTAAGTCTTCATGAATCGGTTTTACTTTATCTTTAGATTGGTCATGAGAAAGATTGCTGGGCTTTGCTCTTTGACTCGAGCTAATCTGTTCCTCCCCTTCTTCCTCATCAGAGCTTGTAGTATCTGGCAGAGGAACATCTACCCCATTGAGGGTATTAACTCTGGAGAGATTTTCAGCTTGGGAATTTGCCTCCTCTGGGTTTTCCTGTTCCTCCTCTAAGTTATCAGCCACATTAGAATTCTTTTTAGATTTTTTGCTGGGAATGTATACACCTTTTCAAGTCTACAGTTTTGGGGCGTGTTTGTGAACGGCTTTTTAGTTGGTTCACGCCTCAGTATTGGGTATGCGCTAGGTCCTGATTGATAAGTTATGAAATCAGAAATCTCCCTGCGTAACACATCCATTTCTTGGTTTAAGTTTTCAAGTTTCCTATATATTTCTTCCTTTTTTTCTTTCAATCTTATGTGTAACTTCCAAAACCTCCTCTTTCTGTCCATCTATTCTATCTCTCTGTCTGTCAATTTCTTCCTCTAAGATAGTGCTGATTTTATCGATATCCTTCTTCTGCTCTTCAAACTTTACTTCAAATTTTAAATCCTGTTTAGTAATTTTCACTTTCCTGTTCTTCTAATTTTTCTTTGAATTTTAAATCCTGTTCTTCTAATTTTTCCTTGAATTTTAAATCCTGTTCTTCCAATTTTCCTCAAATTTAAAATCTGGTTAATAATTTTACTTTCCATTCTTCTAATTTCTTTTCAAATTTTAAACTCTGTTTAATAATCTGTCCTCAAGCTTTAAGACCAGTCTACCTGTAGCTTTATGATTCTCACTTATTTCCCTCAATCACTGAGTAAACCTCGTCCCTTAAGATTGCATTCAATTTATTACTTTCTTCCCTCTCTCTATTAAACATTGTCCTTACAAGTACAGTTTAAAAATAGAGTTAGCTGATTTGTGAAAAGATAGAATAGTTCTCAGAAAAGGAACTTTATAGACTGGGCTATGTATGGTTCGAGCCAATAAAAGATACAATG
>JAJIBD010023742.1:0-141412 GCA_021461705.1 Cryptotis parvus | reverse complement strand
CTGTGAATAGAGCATTGGGAAAAATTAGTTTTGCAAATTATTAAATTTTTAGTGAGCACTGTTTTAGGAGTCTCGGGAGTATTGAGCACTGTAAGCGCAGGTTTACTGGATTCGAATATCTCATCCTGTGAACAGAATCATTAGAAAAACAATTTTTCATTGATTTAGCAAACATTTTTGTACTGAGCACTGTGCTCAGAGTCCAAAGCCTCGAGCAACATAGAAGGAATCTGCAGCAGCCAAGTTCTTTTTCTGCAAATACCTGTGAGCAAAACATTAAAAAAGGAAACTTTTAACATTAGTCCTTGAAATATATTGACATTGAGCACTATACTCAGAGTCCACCCATTTTTCCACCCTTTTTTTTTGTAAGAAAGAAAACATTTAGGCTGGAAGGCAAGATATTAGACATGAACCATGATCACAGACTGCAAAACAAGATCATTATAAAATGAACCAATCCAGGAAGTTTAAATAGCAACTTGCAATTTAAAATTTAAGACTTTATATTGAAAGAATTAGTTGTTTTCTGCTTCTTGGAGAATTCTAGTCTTAACAAGTCGCAGAGGAACCCAGAGTTTCTTGGCAGGGTTATCGTCTGTAGAAATGAAAGCATAGCCTCTTCCCTGAATGAGGAGGTGACCTGCAATCAATTTATCATCAATTTTCACCCAGATAGGTGAATTGACTGTTTTTTGAGTTTGCGTATCTTCTTGAAAGTGACGTTCAGCCGGTATAGGGATCTCCCTTGAGGTATATTTAAGAAGTTTAAGGTGAATAATGTTAAAGATAAAGAATCCATTGGAGGCATGCTTGTTTTTCGTTGCTTTAATAGCTGAGTTTTAAGCGTTCTGTGGGCACGTTCAACTATTCCTTGTCCTTGTGGATTATATGGAATTCCTGTAATATGTTTGATCTGCCATTCTCGCAAAAGGATTTGAAGGTTTTGCTGGTGTAAGCAGGACCATTATCTGTTTTTATGGTATGGGGAATACCCATGGGAGAAGCACTGGGTAAAAATGAACAAACAGATTTAGCTCTTTCAGACGTCATAGGAACAGCCCATATGAACCGGGAATATGTATCGATGACCACATGAAGGAAAGGTTTGTTGGGAAATAAGTTAGTATGAGTTATATCCATCTGCCACAATTGGTTTGTCTGTAAACCTCGAGGATTTGCTCCTGCTACATGAGATGTACAATGTAAAGGAGCACAGACAGGACAGTTCGGGACAATTTGTCTAGCTTGTCTCCATGGGATGCCATGGTGTACATGAAGGCGGCGGGCATTTGTATGTAGAGTCTGGTGCTCTTCCTCAGCTGATTTAAATACTGGTGCTGCCAAGAGATCTGCTGCTTCGTTTCCTCGAACCATTGGCCCGGGAGTCGGCTGTGAGAACGGATGTGGGAGATGTATATAGGGGAATGTTCTATTTTCGAGGAGATCTTGTAGTTTATGGAGTAGCTCCTGAATTATAGGATTATGGGCATTTAAAGAAGCAGTGACAATTCCAGGAAATAAACCAACTACATATGCAGAATCACTCACCACATTACATGGGCCAGATACATGGGATAGTAAATGTATCAGGGTGGCGAGTTCCACTTGTTGGGCAGATTTATAATTTGTATGCACAGTAGTGGTCAATGAAGGACCTGTAATTCCATCCCTTCCTGATGAGGAGCCATCAATGTAATACACTGGAGCATCAGGAATGGGAGAGGAGCCGGACAATGGTGGAAATTACAAAAAGGCGCCCTTTTCAGAAATTCCCAGGTTTTTCCAGCTGGGTAATGATAAGATATTTCTCCCTGAAAAATCTGCTAAAAAGCTCTCTGAAGGATTTCACTGAGTGGTAAAACAGCTTCAATTTCTTTTTAGGGTCAGGTAGTACAATTACATGGGGGATCATGTCCAAGTAATACTTGGGTTCTTGATCTTCCCTTAATTATAAGGTTAGCTATCATCTCAAGGTAAGGTGTAGCAGTACGATTCTGCTTGTTATGTAAGTAAACCCATTCTAACGGTCCAGATAATTGGGCTATAGCAGCAGTTGGAGACTCGGGAGTGTTGAAGACCAAGAACCATACCTTTTTCTCCGGATTAAATCTGGAGAGGTAAGATTTTTGAAGCCTATCCATGAAAAAAATCTAATTCCTTCTGAGCTTTAGGAGTTAGCTGCCTTGGGCTATTTAAAGCAGGATCACCTTCAAGGGTGTGGAACAGGTTACTGAGCTCACAGTTAGGAATAACAAGGGAGGGCGCACCCAGTTGATATCCCCAGCAGTTTTTGAAAATCATTCAAGGTTTTGAGCCCTTTCTGACTAATGGAAATTTTTTGAGGGCGCACTGTTAAGCGGTCAAGAGCATAGCCCAAATATTCATATGGAGGCTGCATCTGAATTTTTTCGGGCTACTTGTAAGCCAGCCTCTGGTAAAACTGTCATTACATCATTATATAAATTCTGGAGATCTCTGGAATTATCACAAGCTAGCAGGATATCATCCATGTAGTGGATGATGTATGCACCAGGAAATTTAGCACGAATGGGTCGCAAAACCTCATCAACAAAGTGTTGACACATCGTAGGTGAATTAGTCATCCCTTGGGGCAATACTGTCCACTGAAACCTACGTAAAGGACCTTTATAATTAATGGAAGGGACTGAAAATGCAAACCTTTTCTGATCATCTGGGTGGATAGGTATGCTGTAAAAGCAGTCTTTTAAATCTATGATAATTAGCGGCCAATCCTTAGGAATAGCTGCTGGAGAGGGGAGCCCAGGTTGTAGGGCTCCCATGGGGACCATAGTAGAATTTACATTCCTTAAGTCAATCAGCAAACGCCATTTGCCTGATTTTTTCTGTATTACAAAAACAGGAGAATTCCATTCTGAAAACGTTTCCTCAATATGTCCTAATTTCAGCTGTTCTTCCACTAGATTTGTTAGCGCCTCTAATTTTTTGGTATTGAGGGGCCACTGTGGTGTCCATATAGGTTTGTTAGACTTCCACTGAATACGGATAGGTGGTGGGCGCTTAACCACAGCGGCCCCAATTAAAAAGGGTTACTCCCGGTGTTAGGCTTATTATGGAGAGCTGGAATTGGTGCTCGACAGGGAATTGGACGAGGTATGTGGATTACTGCCCCCACTGCTCCAACATGTCTCGACCCCACAAAGTTAAAGGCATAGGGGCTATATAAGGCTGGACCATGGCTACATTCCCCTTCAGGGCCAATACACGGCAGCCACCCTGGCACTCTGTCGGAGAAGAGAGGAGGAGATATTGCCTACCCCGCTCAGGCTATGGGACACTTTCTTTAGGGCCCAGTTAGAGGGCCAATACTTGGTGGAGATTATGGATATGTCTGCCCCTGTATCCAACATGCCTTTGAATTTCCTTTTATAAATTTCGATGGGTATAACCGGCCGCTTGGCCTGAGAAATTCTGGCAGTGTACCCAACTAGATAGTTAGCAGGTGGCTGGTGGGCTTGGTTCTGTGTGGCTGCATAACCAACAATGAAGTTGGCAGAATGGTTGGTACTGTTTAAGCCACCAGCTGTAGGGTGTTCGGACTGACTATACGGATCCTCAAAAAATAATAATAGTTTAGCAAGTGGTTCCCCTTTTTTAAAAGTCCATTTAGTTGGCACAGATATTGACAGTATTATTTCTCCATGAGATTCAGGATCCAGAAGTCCGAAATGCACCATAATTCCCTTAGAATTTCAGCCAATCGCTCCCTGAATTAAACCCATACTACCTGGGGAGCAGGTCCTTTTATCCCTGTTTTTAGCATGTAGGGGTCTTGACTTGGGTATATTGTGACAGTCTTAGGGCAAAGAATGTCGAGACTGCCACTGCCTGATGGGGTAGGCTGGAGAGTATTTATTGATTGCAATTCTGTGGGTTCTGATTTGGAGGATACTGGGCAGGTGGGATGAATGAGGGTGCCCCTGGATTCAGCTGGGCTGGGGCTGGCCCCCCCAGTTTCCCGCATTCGAGGGAGGCATAGGTGTCATTTGAGCCTGCGGAACTTGTGGAACCTGGGAGGGGGTCCATGTAATATTTCTCATAAAGGGATTATTAGGATGTTGCCCTGTATTGATAGTTTTAGGAGATGGGTAATCTCTATGGTTGTGCCCCTTCCCTCCACAGTTAAAGCAGGTTATCTGTCCAGATGAAGCCTGAGGCTGACTTCGTCTCTGAGACCGACAGTCTCTGGCCCAATGTTTTCCCTTCCTGCACCTTGGGCATGGTCCAGGTGGGGCCCTCCGAGGGGTGGAGCTGCGATTATTAGAATAGTTTCTCTTTGTTTGTTTGTTTATTTTTTGAAGTTTATTGTTTCTCCCCCTAGAGCTGTCTGACATTTCATCCCCCTCCTGATCCTCCTGCTGTATGGGATAAGCCTCTATATCATCCTGTGTTTTATGGGAGGTTAAACCGACATTTCTACAGGCCTTTAGATACCCCATGAGGTCATCCTTTTCCTTAATACCATATAGTAATGCTCGACATTTTTGATTAGCATTCTCATATGCTAAGTTTCGTTTTAGGATTTCTTGAGTGGTTGGGTCTTGAACCTGTGTTTGGATTGTTTCGCATACTCTCCCAACAAAATCAAAGTATGGTTCATCACGACCCTGGTAAATTTTCGTATAGCTACCTAGAAATTCTGGGTCGGAACCTACTCTTTCCCACGCTTTTAATGCTGTTTCCCGAACAAATTTTAAAATAGGTTCAGGTAATGTCGCTTGTTTTGCTTTCTTTTTCCATTCACCTTCACCTTTTAGCATGGCAAAAGTTATAGTATGGCCTGATTCCTTTTCTCTTAAAGTGTCAATATTCTGGTTAACCCCATCTGCATACCACATATGCCATTGCATGTACTGTGATTTGTTTAGACAAGTATGGGCTACCGTTTCAAAGTCTCCCAATACCCACTGATCATTTTCGCTCCAATCAGCTAAATATTTTAAAGTATAAGGACTTGATATTCCAAACCTGTCGCAAGCCTTCCTAAACGGGGTTATTGCCTCAATTTTTAAGTCTTCATGAATCGGTTTTACTTTATCTTTAGATTGGTCATGAGAAAGATTGCTGGGCTTTGCTCTTTGACTTGAGCTAATCTGTTCCTCCCTTCTTCCTCATCAGAGCTTGTGGTATCTGGCAGAGGAACATCTACCCCATTGAGGGTATTAACTCTGGGGAGATTTTCAGCTTGGGAATTTGCCTCCTCTGGGTTTTCCTGTTCCTCCTCTAAGTTATCAGCCACATTAGAATTCTTTTTAGATTTTTTTGCTGGGAATGTATACACCTTTTTCAAGTCTACAGCTTTGGGGCGTGTTTGTGAACGGCTTTTAGTTGGTTCATGCCTCAGTATTGGGTATGCCCCCGGGTTCTAGTTGGGAAACTGCCAATTGGTCAATAGGGGATGTGGCTCCAGGTGACTCAGACTCAGACTCAGGCACTGGCTCTGGGTTGGGAACCCAAGCTCTCAGAGGGCGCTGTAGCTCAGGAGCTGGAGACAGCAGGGACATCGGCTCCACTTCCACAGGTGCATGTGGATACTCTGACAGAACTGAGTGGTCCTCTGGCTCCATCTCTTTATCCAGGACTGGGACTGGCCTTGGCGCATTGGCACCTGCTCAAACAAGAGGAGAAGAACATGAGCTCACACAGATGCCCAGGTGTCCCTGTAAAGATGGAAATGAGCTCTTGACCCACACAAATCCACTCCTGAAGCTGCTCAGTGTGATCTCCTAACCTTCTGCATGTGGTTTCACATTATCCAGAATATTGCAGCACCTGGGAAGACACTGGGTGACGTCACCCAGGTTGACTTGATCACTGGCTTCTGGCAGCATGAGCCTGCGTGAAGTCAGCTGTCGGTCATGGTCTCAAAGGTATTGGCCGACCCAGGGGGCCATGAGGGACAAGATATCGCTGGGTAGAGGCAAGCTTGCAACAGTTTCAGAAGCCAGGATAGGATTTCTCTCAGGCAGTGCCCATGTCTGCCTTCCCCAACACTCAACACTCACCTCTGAGATATCCTGAACAGAAACTCTGGGCGGGTGTTGAAGATCAGCTGAAGGCGAGAGACCAAGCTGTGGGTGGGGCGAATCTCCCTTCTATATCCTGGTTGCAAGGAACACGCTACTATATCTGCAGTTCCTGCCTGAATGGTTTGGTCTGTGCAGTCCTCAGCTGCACATGGGTTTGACGCACTGTTAGCCTGTGTGGAAAAGAGGATGTCTAGTGTGGAATGTCACAGGAACCCTGCCAATCAGGTCTCTGGCTAGAGTTCTAGAGTTCCCATATTTTGAAACTTGGCGAGTTCACACATATTCCAGATGGAAAGAACCATTCAGTCTCAGGCATCGAAAGAGAATCTTTTCAGCAAATTTGTTTTAGCTGGGGCTCATTTAACACTCAGATATATTCCTGTATATGCATCATCTCAATGAGTGGATATGAATCAATGATACTTTTTATTATACTACCGTGAGATGTACAATTACAAGATGTTCATAATTGGGTTTCAGACACACAGTGTTCCGGCACCCGTTCTACCAGTGACCCCTTCCCACCACCATGTCCCCTCATTCCCTCCCACTTCCCCCAGCCTGCCCCTATAGCAGGCCCTTTTCCTTTTCCTCTCTTTCCCTCTATCTCTCTGTCTCTCTCCCTTTGTTTCTTTCTCTCTCATTTTCTCTCCTCTCTCTTACCCTCCATCCCTCCATCTCTCTCTCACTCTGTTCTCTTACAAATTGCAGCTTGCCCTACAGACATTTAGGTTTTATTATGTAAATCTCTTAGTATATATTCAATGCTGAGTTCTAGTCTGGCGTGTTTCCATTTAACACAATTAGTAGAACACTGGTATATATTTCCATCCCATTAATAAATGCAGTCATTCTATATCCGTCCTTCTGACTAATTTCACTGAGCATGATAATCTCCATGTCCATCATTTGCAGATAAATTTCATAACTTCATCTTTACTGACAGCTCACACTATTCCATTGTGTAGATGTACCATACTTTCTTTAGTCAGTTTTCTGTTTTCAGGCATTTAGGTTGTTTCCAGATTCTGGCTATCATGAATAAAACTGCGATGAATATATTCCCAGGAGTCATATTGATAGGTCAAATGAGAGTTCAATATCTAGTTTTTGGAGTAACGTCCATATTGTTTTCCCCAAAGACTTGACCAGTTGGCACTTCCACCAACAATGGATGAGAGTCCCTTTCTCCCTGCATCTACACTGGCAACAGTTGTTTTTGCTCTTTCGGATGTGTGCCAGTCTCTGAGGTGTGAGATGATACCTCATTGTTGTTTTCATTTGTATCTCCCTGATGATTAATGATGAAGAACACTTTTTCATATGCATTTTGGCAACTCAAATTTCTTCATTTTTGGAAGTTTCTGTTCATTTCTTCTCTCCATTTTTTTATGGGGTTGTCTCTTCATGTAAAGTTCTACCAGTACCTGATATATTATGGATATCAACCCGTTCTCAGATGGGCTTTGGGTGAAGATTCTTTCCCAGTCTGTGTGCTGTCTCAGTATCTTGGTCACCATTTTTTGAGGTGCATAAGCTTTTCTCTTTTATATAATGTCATTTGTTTATCTTTGCTTCCATTTGCTTTGACAGTGGTGTTTCGTCTTTGAAGATGCCTTTCGCTTCAATATCGTAGAAGCGATATTCCTATCTTTTCTTTAATGTACCTTATAGATTTATGTCTGATGTTGACATCTTCAATCCATTTTGATCTGACTTTTATGCATGGTGTTAGAAGGAGATCTAAGTTTATTTTGTTACATGTAGCTGCCAGCTTTCGCAGCCCCATATGAGTCACCCATTCATAGATGAGAAAACACAGAGGGTTCTGGATTTTGGTGACTCCCTACTCACACAATTAATCATTGAATACTGCCCTTCCACTAGGTCTGACATTTTCTCCCATAGGACTCAGTTTTGTAATGCTCCTGATTTGAACGGAAGAGTGTGATTACCTTACCAGCTTCCCAGGGTCCTTCTGTCTCATTCTGGGAGTCT
Organism: Cryptotis parvus; assembly: GCA_021461705.1. Classification (NCBI taxonomy): domain Eukaryota; kingdom Metazoa; phylum Chordata; class Mammalia; order Eulipotyphla; family Soricidae; genus Cryptotis; species Cryptotis parvus. The sequence continues at coordinate 133,343 of JAJIBD010023742.1, read as the reverse complement.
GGCCCTCCCTCGCTGTGAAGGTCTTTCCCTGTCTCCAAATGGCCTAAACCTGTGTGTGTCAAGATTTTTTCTCTGTGGGAAGTTAGCTTTTACTAGGAGATTCAACTCTTATTTCCAGTGTAAATGTGTTAAGACATTGAACTGTTAGTGGTTTCCTGTTAGAGATTACAAAGGCCTTTCAATAGTAGCTGACAGGGAGGCAACAGGCTCATTGCAACCAGCCTGTTTTTCCAGGTTTGGTGACCATCAAGTAGTCTGTGATGGCACAGGATTCTTCCTGTAGCAACAATGAAGTTGTAGCTTCTCTGGAAGTTCAGTGGAACCAAACGCCAACTACATGGAGATCATTAATATGAGTAAAGCCACATCTCTGTGTTACTGAGATCCATTACCTGGACTGTCTTGTTCCACATAATCATTAATTGTAAGTTTATAGAGTATCTTAATTTCATCCATTCTCTTTATAAACCATAACATTTATTGTGATAAGTTCTAAGGATTCAAGAAATATTCAATGACCTTGGAGCTGATGACTCTCTAGGGATTAAAGGCTGAAACAGTAACAGTAGCAGAATAAAATAGGTTGATAAAAGTGTAAAGAGAAAAGAGTGACTGAGATTCTGCTTCCATCCCATGACCGTGTGAACATTTCTCCTATACAGTGGCCATGAAGTTCAGGAATATGGTTGCTTGGTTGTGTGGATCAGACACTGCTGTGGGATAGCCCCATTTGGGCCCTGGAGAGGGTCTGGTCGTGGGTCAGTGTATTCAGCCTCATTCACCATGAACAGTTCCAGGCTGTGGAGACCATATTCTCCCTTACTTACCTCAGGTTGGCCCTGGACTTGATTGGTAGTGTGGGTCACCGATCTCTGGTCGTGGGCATCAGAGAAGTAAAAGCCGTGGATGAGATCCTCCAAGATCTCCCTGAGCGGAGCCCTGAAATATATGCCTTTCACCCAACAAGTTGTGCCCAGTCATGTAATTTGGTACCATTTGTGGCCCATGATCACCTATACAATCCTTCACCAGAGAACAGACAGAGCTCAGGGTTGACATATGGCTTTATGAGCTTCTGTCCTTTCCACACTTTTCCCTCTTTCTGCCACCTGGGGCCTAGATCCAATTGTTTTTCAACACCCAAGTACCTGCTACTTCCAGTGTTAGGTATATCCTTTGTAACTTCCCTCTTCATTTCATCAACTCCAGCACACTCTCATCCCACCCCACTTTGTATAGACAAACACATACACACACAAACACACACACAGAAGCACTAGATGTTTTTTTTCTGTGGATTTTCTTAGGTTGCCTCAAAGATATGAACTGGCCAGAATTGTTACTCTGGGTTTCCCTACTGTACCTCTGAATATCTTCTACCTAACGAGTCATTGCTTTCTTGATTCTGTCTATCTGAATCACCATGTCTGGTTCTCTGGGCTCTCCTCTGCCCAGAGCCTTTCGAACTTGGGAAACAACAACGAAACATTTTTGAGCCTTAGACTGCCTCTAGCCAAGTGTTCCTTCCAGTCACCAAAGTTCTAAGGCAGTTGCCTAGGACCTAGGAAGTGAGGTCAAGGTTCTGTGATCTCGTTTCCTTCCTTCAGTCAGGCCCCCAAAGAACCCTTAAGGATTTTTGCCTGTTTTATCTCCTCTTCTATGCCCCCTTCTTTATAGAAAATGGGCAATGAGAACCTATCAGAACTCCCAGGACTTAGATATAGGTCATTAAATTAATAGGTCCTTCTTCTTCTGGTCACAGGGTGCCTCAAAAAAATTCCTTGTGCTGCTCATATGTTCCTAAATCTCGAACACCTAGAGAAGATTCAGTTTCCAATCTTCTTTCAGGTTAAACTTAGAATTACAAAAGATATTAAAGTACATACTGAACATCTATTTTTATAAATTGAAGAAGTGTTAGATTACAGGTTTAGCTAGTCTGGGAGCTTTGCTGTTTTACCCACTCACAGCTTAATGTAATTACATGTTCTTAAGACAAGGTTCATTCTAATGAGATCTCTCTTCTAGGTAAACACAGCTAGAGGGTGTGGCAGTTACAGAAGTCACCTTGACTCTGAATAACTTCTGACTTATTATACATCTACTAAGCCTTCTATGTTTTCTAGATTGGGCACATCTCCTCTTTATACCCACTGAACCCAGCGTGGGACAGACAGAATTTACCAGGAGACTTCCACCCTGGCTACATTGAGACCATAGGAAGATTATAGGGAAAATCATACTAGTTTGCTATCAAGCAGGTGAGTGTGATGCTTTCAGTGTATGGAAAACAAGATACTCAGAATCACCCTGGTGCAGATAATAAATAAGTAGGACCTTCTGGGTATCATCTAGATTACGTGAACCTCATGAAATTAAGATGTATTACTTTATACCAGCTCTCTCTCCAGTGTTTTACATAAAAGATAATCTCATTAGAAGGGAATAGTCCATGGTGTAGCCTTTGTTTATACCTGTAATAGGGTGTGGCAGATTGCTTCTACATTCTGTTTAGGGTTCTTTGTTGACATGACCCTCCCCTGTCACAGATAGGATTACTTTGGTGTATATAAGGGGACTTTGGCTTGAGGCCCCTTGGCCTTTTTCCCTTTGGGTAGGACTCCTCTGGGATGAGATCCTCTCTCTTTGGTAGGAGACTTAGGGTCTTTTGTATGGTCTAAGTTCTGACCAGAGTTAGAGTTCTTTCATTATATTGGATTGCTGTGGAAGAGCTTTTGTACTATTAAAAGCCTTTTGCAACTGCACTGGACTCGTGAGTTTTCATCTGTTCTCCAAGCAACCTCGGAGGTAGAAGAGAACTTCTGACACTGTCGGGGACCCCAGCTGTATCCCCGACAAAGAAGGTCATATCAAAATTTGTTCTGTAACTAATTTTGAAAATCGAGTGCAGGGGAAAGTTTATGTATTTTCCTTTGTAACCCAGTAACTGGGGTTAAGCAGAGCAACTCATTCATCAAAGGATATTGTTGTACCACTGAGCTTCCTTCTTGGCCCGCTACTTTTCTGTTGTTTTATTTTTCCTTTTCCTTTCATAAAACTAAAAAGTGAGGCCGGAGCAATAGCACAGCAGGTAGGGCATTCGCCTTGCACGCGACCGACCTGGTTTCTATCCCAGATATCCCATATCGTCCCCCAGGCACCACCAGAAGTAATTCCTGAGCAAAGAGCTAGGAGTAATCCCTGAGCTTCACAGGGTGTGACCCCAAAAAAGAAAAATAAATAAGTAAATAAATGGAAATAAAAGTAACCACATGAGATACATGCAAAGTCACTCTGATTTAGTTTCAGTCACACAATGTTGCAACAACCATCTCTTCAGCAGTGTACATTTCTGCTACCAATATCTCCAGTTTCTTGATCGTTCCTCCCTGTGCAACCTGCTTACTGAAGTTCCATTTTATTTCTCTGCCTCCTATCTCTGTGTCTGGCTGTCTGCCTTTTCTCTGTTCCTTGTAGTCTCTCAAGTTTTAAATACAGTTACTTAAAGAGTATCATGCAAATTACTTTGCCTGCTTTCAGCTCCCTCCTTTCAACTCAGTTCTTGCAGGTTTCACTTCCAACTATAATTGTCATAGTGGTCTGTTCTCTGCTCTAAGAGAGAATGGACCCCTTGTGGCAAGCTCTGTACCAAGAGTCATACCCGCAGTACTATCTCATGAGTCCCTTGAAATCTTTTTAAATTTTTCATTGCTCAGTCAAATAAAAGCATTCGCCTGCCTTGCTACTGCCATTCTTTCTATAAGAGAGAGGATTCTGCAGATATTAGATGGGATAAGACTTTTGCATTGCATGTAGCTGGCATCCACATATGTTCCCTGCACATTTCCAGGAGTAAACCCTAAGCTCTGTTGCATGTACCCTGTCATAAACTCACATTCCTAAGATACTAACAGTGAAATTTCTTAGTTCTGGTTAGAATTTTGTGTCTTTTTTCTCCCTTTAGACACTTACTGATTTATTATTATTTACAATTTACCCTCAAATTTATTTCTTCATTTATTTATTTTTTCTATTTCTATGTAGACTAGAAATATTCTAAAAATATCTAGAATATTAGAAATATTATATCTCTATTAAAATCATGTGAAATCCTAGATATACTTAAAATTAATAAATAGGAGTCTCACAAGCGGCTGGGGAGGCTGGAACTCGGCTCGCACCGGGCCCAGCTAACTATGGAACCCGAGGAGGGCAGATGGGTTTGGAGAGTGGGCCCGTCGCCTCTGGGGGTCCCGGAAGCAGCCGGATGAGACTCGCCCATCACACTAGCCACCATTTTCGCTGTCCGGACGCTGGGAAACTGCCTCATGACCAGATTAACAGAGCAAAACCAGTTCGAGCCCAGGTAGGCGGCTCCCAGAAGCGGGAATCACTGGGAATTCGTCAGATGGACTCGGGATCGCCCTTTCCCCCTCCATTTTGTTGAGCCTGGTGGCCCCGCCAGGAGCTGCCCGGGGGCCAGCATGGAGAGTCTCACAAGCAGCTGGGGAGGCTGGAACTCTAAAATAGTGAAACAGTAATGTCTTTTTAATGCACTGCATTCCACGAAGAGCAGGAAAGTTTGTTGGGAAGGAGATATAAAGAGGAGAGAAATGACATACAGAACCCGCCAAGTGGTTGAGGTGCGGGAGGGGGACGGAGGTGGGGACATTGGTGATGGGAGATGGGTTTGGGTGGAGGGATGCGTGTTCGAACACTGTAGAACCGAAACTCTACATGAGCATCTTTCAACTGTATGTCTAAAAAGGTGTAATAACATTTTGCGGGGAAAATAATAAAATTGAATTAAAAAAAATAAAAAAAGAAATAAAGACCCTGCCATGGAGGCGGGCTGGGGAGGGGGAGGGAACCGGGGATGTTGGTGGTGGGAGATGGGCACTGGTGGAGGGATGGGTGCTGGAACACTGTATGACCAAAACCCAAATATGAACTTTTTAATTGTATATCTCACAGTGGTATAATAAAATACTTAAAAAATAAATAAAAATTGGGTTGGAGAAGGAGGCTGAGGGGCCGAGAAAAAAAATTAATAAATAGAAATATCTACTCTTCCCTTCATAACTGCTATATCTTGAAATAATACCCAGCTTGTTTTTTTATGACTATTATTAATTATTGAAGATTGAAAGCAATAACATTCAAATATTAGTAGATAATTCATGTTTTAGAAAGTTTACAATGATTTATGGGAATTTCTTATAAACTTATTTTATTTTTTTGCTTTTTGGGTCATCCTCGGCGACGCTCAGGGGTTACCTCCTGGCTCTGCATTTAGGAATTACTCCTGGCAGGGATGAGGGGACCATATGGGATGCCGGGGATTCCACCCTGGCACAGCCCGACTGCATGCAAGGCAAATGCCCTACCCACTGGGCTATCGCTCTGGCCCCCAACTTCTTTATATTAAAATGTGGGCAGTTTGTTGGATAACAGTTTTAGCTAGTTTGGGTGCTTTGTTGTTTTGCCCACTCCCATCTTAATCTATTTAAGCCAAGGTTCATTCTAATGAGACCTCTCTTCTATGTAAACACTGCTAGAGGGTGTGGCAGTTACAGAAGTCACCTTGATTGAATAACTTCTGACTTATAAATCTGCTAAGACTTCTATGTTTTCTAGACTGGGCACTGCTCCTCTTTATACCCACTGCACCCAGCGTGGGACAGTTAGAATTTACCAGGAGACTACCACCTTGGCTACATTGAGACTATAGGAAGACTATAGGTTGGATGATACTAGTTTGCTCTAAGCAGGTGAGTGTGACCCTTTCAGTACACGAGAACAAGATACTCAGAATCACCCTGGTGCAGATAATAATAAGAAGGACCTTGTGGGTACCATCTAGATTACATGGAGCTCATGAAGTTAAGATGTATTACTTTAAAAAAAGATGTACTACTTTATATCTTCAACAAAGAAGATATAACAACAAAGAAGATATAAAGTAATACATCTTAATTTCATGAGCTTCATTGAATCTAGATGGTACCCCAGAAGGTCCATCTTATTATTATCTGCACCAGGGTGATTCTGAGTATCTTGTTCTCAGTACTGAAAGGGTCACACTCCCCTTTATATCAACAGAGCCTGGCAAGCTACCCATGTCGTATTTGATATGCCAGATACCAGTAACAATTATAGACCTCATTCCCATGACCTGATGGAATGGTTTGAGGCTCTTTATATTCCCGGAGCAAGCAGGTGTCCTTGGGCTCTACTTGCATGAGACAGGTCATATGGAGATGTTACTGGTGCCCACTCTAGCAAATCGATGATGAACGGGAAGACAGTGATACAGTGATACTTTATATCAGCCCTCTCTCTTTCTCTCTCTCTCCAGTGTTTTACATAAGAGATAATTTCGGGATTAGTCCTTGGCTAACCTTTGTTTATACCTGCAATAGGGTGTGGCACTGCTCTTCTACACTGTTTAGGGTTCTTTGTTGACATGACCTTCCCTGTCACAAATTGGATTACTTTGGTGTATATAAGGGGACTAGGAACTCCACCCAGCAGACCAGCCTATCACCTCCATGATATCCACCATGATCGAGATCCACCATGCGGCAGTATTTTTTTAAATCCAGACCAGGTATGCTGATCCAGAGACTCACAGACATGGAGCACAACTGCTACTGGCTCTCCCTATGCCCAGCCACTCACGAAGTGCCCAGGAGGGATGGCGTGTTCTCTCCCCTGGCCCGCCACCCCATCGGAGCCTTGCAACAAGCCAGATGACCACCCCCCTGACTCCATGAGGGCCTCAATTTTCCATATCCCTCATCAGAACTCCACCAAGCAGACCAGCCTATCACAGCCTGCCTCGCGTGGCCTATTTCGGTCACACAGTTCATCAATAAATGCTGGATTTAGAGATGACTACAAGAATATGCTACCCGCATGGCAGAGCCTGGCAAGCTACCCGTGTCATATTTGTTATGCCAAATACCAGTATCAATTATAGACTTCATTCCCATGACCTGATGGAATGGTTTGAGGCTCTTTATGTTCCTGGAGCAAGCAGGTGCCCTTGGGCTCTACTTGCATGAGACAGGACATATGGAGATGTTACTGGTGCCCGCTCGAGCAAATAGATGATGAACGGGAAGACAGTGATATAAGGGTACTGCCTTGAGGCCCCTGGGCCTTTTCGCTTTGGCTTTTGGCTCCCTGCGGCTTTTGGCTTTTGGCTTTCAGCTTTTTGCTCTTTGGCCTTTTGCTCCTTCTGGGTAGGACTCATCTCGGGTGAGATCCTCTCTCTTTGGTGGGAGACTTAGGCTCTTTGTGTATGGTCTATGTTCTGACGTCAGGACCGCTATGGGCCCGCCATTTTCCACATCCGGACTTCCCCAGCAGACCAGACTATCACAGCCCTGCTCGAGTGGCTGCTAGCGGCCTGCGGTTCATCTATAAATGCTTTATTTAGAGGTGACTACAACAGTATGCCACCAGCACGGCAAGCCTCCGCAAGCTGCTCGTGTAGTATTTAATATGCCAAATACCAGTAACATTTATATTAGATCATTCCCGTGACCTAATATAATGGTTTGAGGCTCTTTATGTTCTTGGAGCAAGCGGATGCCTTTGGGTTCTACTAGCATGAGACAGGGCATTTGGAGATATTACTGGTGCCCACTCTAGCAAATAGATGATTAACGGGAAGATAGTTGTTGGAGGACAGGTTTAGCTATTCTGGGAGTTTTGTTGTTTTGCCCACTCCCAGCTTAATCTACTTAAGTCAAGGTTCATTCTAATGAGACTTCTCTTCTATGTAAACACTGCTAGAGGGTGTGGCAGTTACAAAAGTCACCTTGACTCTGAATAACTTCTGACTTATACATCTACTAAGACTTCTATGTTTTCTAGATTGGGCACAGCTCTTCTTTATACCCACTGCACCCAGCGTGGGACAGTTAGGAATTTACCAGGAGACTACCACCCTGGCTACGCTGAGACTATAAGAAGACTATAGGAAGGATCATACTAGTTTGCTCTAAGCAGGCGAGTGTGACCCTTTCAGTACAGGAGAACAAGATACTCAGAATCACCCTGGTGCAGATAATAAATAAGAAGGACCTTGTGGGTACCATCTAGATTACATGAAGCTCATGAAGTTAATGTGTATTACTTTATATGAGCCCTCTCTCTCCAGTGTTTTACATAAGAGATAATCTTGGGATTAGTCCTTGGCATAACCTTTGTTTATACCTGCAATAGGGTGTGGCACTACACTCTGTTTAGAGTTCTTTGTTGACATGACAACCTCCCGATCGGATTACTTGGGTATATATAAAGGGGCTGACTTGAGGCCCCTTCACCTTTTACCTTTTCCCTTTTGGCTCCTGTGGCTTTTGGCTCCTCGGCCTTTTGCTTTTAGCTTTTGGCTTTTGGCTCGTTGGCCTTTTGCTCCATCTTCTGGGTAGGACTCACCTTGGGTGAGATCCTCTCTCTTCGGTGGGAGACTTAGGTTCTTTTGTAAGGTCTAAGTTCGGACCAGAGCTAAAGTTTATTCATTATATTGGAGTGCTGTGGAAGAGCTTTTTGTACTATTAAAAGCCATTTTGGAACTGCACCGGACTCGTGAGTTTTCATCTGTTCTCCCGGCGTCCTCGGAGATAGAAGAGAACCTCTGTCCTGACACAGTCGGGGACCCGGCAACGTTCCCCAACAGATAGTGATAGTGATAGTGATGTTCTGACAAAAGCTAGAGTTCTTTCATTTTCTTGGAGTACTGTGGAAGAGCTTTTGTACTATTAAAAGCCTTTTTGGAACTGCACCCGGACTCGTGAGTTTTCATCTGTTCCCCGGCATCCTTGGAGGTAGAAGAGAACTTCAGTCCTGACACTGTCGGGGACCCCTGAGGCATCCCCGACAGCAGTTGATGATGGGGACAGTGCTTGGTGGTTCTGAGCATGTTGAGTGTTTCACAAACTCCTCGGGAGAACTACTGCCATACCCAATACACTTGAGATGTATTTTCAGACTTTGTATGTTGGGTAGAGCCACATCCATTATGCCTATCTTTGTATATAGAATTCCTCTCATCCTGTGTATAAGCTATGAGCATATCTTCATGCCAGAGCTTTATTCCAAAGAGATCCTTTTCTTGTGTAAACACAAAGGAATGTGTGCCTGTGAGTCAGTTGACTCCAAATCAATGGCTCCTGGGCATCTGTCATGTTTTCTTTTTGTTCCCACTTTTTAATTAAAAAACTGTGATTTTCAAATTATAGAGATTTTCATAATACAGTAGTTAGAAACACTCATCATCCAACACCTATCCCAACACTGGTGTGTTCCCACCACCAAAGATCCTCAATTCCCACCCCACCCCCCATTCCCATGCCTGCTCCCTCAGGCAGCACTAATGGTAATGACCATGATAGCCCATATACAGCAAGGAAGTCATGACTTTTTTTCTGGTTTGTTATGGGCTATTCCGGGAAGATTTCTGTTTTTGCGATGACCTTCTGAGTTTCTATAATGTGGTTGGTTTCTACTAGTTTGAAGTGGCTGTGTGCCATGTGGAGAGCTGGTAGCAGCTTATCCCATGTGTCTGTGTTTCTGGATCGTGTCCAACAGCCCAGAAGCACTTCATGGGCAGGCCCACTGAGCCTTCCAGATGGGAGAGAGGTGAGGGAAAGGGACCCAAGCTACATTTCCAGGAAAGGCCAGTGACTGTAGCTGCCAAGACCCAGAGAACTGGCTTAAAATTGACTTATCTCTTGGGTGGGGTTCTGACAGCTGTGGAATCAGGGCATTGAAAATGGCTGTGATTATGGTACTAGTGTTCCTCCTCTGGCTTCTTCCAAGGCTCTATTTGGGTGACAGTTCAGGACCAGAACCCGGCCTCCCTCCTGGACCCCTAATTATCAGCCGAGCACTGGGAGAGCCAGTAGCAGCTCTGCCCCATGTGCCTATGTTTCTGGATCGTGGATGATACATGTTTCACTTGACCTTGGATATTGGTATCATAATACATATACATACATATATATATATATATATATATATATATGTCATGCAAATAAATGCAGTCATTCTATATCTGTCTCTCTCCTTCTGGCTAATTTCACTCAACATGATCTTCTCCATGTCCATCCATTTATAGGCATATTTCAGAACTTAATTTTTCCTGTCAGCTGCATAGTATTCCATTGTGTAGATGTACCAAAGCTTTTTGATCCAGTCATTGATTCTCAGGCACTCTGGTTGTTTCTTGTTTCCAGATTCTGGATATTGTGAATAACGCTGCTATGAACATAAAAGTAGGGATGGTGTTTCCACTGCATATTTTTGGCTTCCCAGAGTAGATTCCCAGGAGTGGTATGGCTGGGTCAAATGGGAGTTCAATTTCTAGTCTTTGGAGGAATGTCCATATTGTTTTCCAGAAAGGCTGTACCAGCTGGCATTCCCACCAACAATGGACAAGTGTCCCCTTTTCCCCACATCCACACCAGCACTTGTTGTTATTGCTCTTTTGGATATGCGCCAGTCTCTGTGGTGGGAGATGATATCTCATTGTTGTTTTGATTTACATCTCTCTGATGATTAGTGATGATGAACATTTTTTCATATGTTTTTGGCCATTCGAATTTCTTCCTTGTTGAAGTTTCTGTTCATTTCTTCTCCCCCATTTTTTGATGGGGTTGTTTGTTTCCTTCTTGTAAAGTTTTGCCAGTGCCTGATATATCCTGGATATTAACCCCCTATCAGATGGGTATTGAGTGAATATCCTTTCCCATTCTGTGGACTGCCTTTGTATCTTAGTCGCTGTTTCTTTTAAGTTTCATGTAGTCCCATATGTTTATCTTTTCTTCCAGTTGCTTTGTTAGTGATGTTTCACCTTGGAAGATGCCTTTAGCTTCAATGTCGTGGAGGGTTTTTCCTATATTGTCTTCAATGACTTTATGGATTCGGGTCTGATATTGAGATCTTTAATCCATTTTGATCTGATTTTTGCGCATGGTGTTAGACACAGGTCCAAATTCATTTTTTTACATGTCGCTGTCCAGTTTTCCCAAGACCACTTGTTGAAGAGGCTTTCCTTACTCCATTTTGGACTCGTTGCACCTTTATCAAAGATTAAATGATCCTCTGTTTGAGGTTGGATGCCAGGATACTCACTTCTATTACATATGTCCACAGGTCTGTTTTTATTCCAATAACACGCTGTTTTAATTACTACTGCCTTGTAGTACAGTTTGAAGTAGGGAAAGGTGATGCCTCCCATCTTCTTTTTTCTGAGGATTGCTTTAGCTATCCGTGGGGGTTTATTGTTCCATACAAATTTCAGGAGTGTTTGGTCAATTTCTTTGAAGAATGTCATGGGTATCCTTATAGGGACTGCATTGAATCTGTACAGAACTCTAGGGAGTATTACCATTTTGACAATATTGTTTTTCCCCATCCATGGGCAGGAAATGTGTTTCCATTTCCTCATGTCCTCTTTTATCTCTTGGAGCAGTGTCTTGTAGTTTTCTTTGTACAGGTCCTTTACACACTTGGGTAAGTTGATACCTAGGTATTTGATTTTCTGTGGTACAATTTTGAATGGAATCGTTTCCTGAATATCCCTTTCTTCTCTTTCGTTATTTGTATATAGGAAAGCCACGGACTTTTGGGTGTGGATTTTGTATCCTGCCACTCTACTATATGTGTCTATTGTTTCCAGGAATCTTTTGGTAGAAAGTTTAGGGTTCTCTAGGTATAATATCATGTCATCTGCGGATAATGATAAGCTTGACTTCTTCCTTGCCTATCCGGTTGCCCTTGATGTCCTTTTCTTCTCTGATTGCTATGGCAAGTACTTCCAGTACTATATTGAATAAAATAAGTGAGAGTGGGCAACCTTGTCTTGTCCCTGATCTCAGGGGGAAGGCTTTCAATATTTCCCCATTGAGAATGATGTTCGCTGTGGGCTTTTGGTAGATAGCTGTAACTATTTTGAGGAAAGTTCCTTCAATTCCCATTTTTGGAGGGTTTTAATCATGAACGGGTGCTGGATCTTATCTGATGCAGGAATGTCCTGTCGGGTCGGAGGCACATAAGTGAGACACCAGGAACACGGCGTATTTCCATTAATACTTTTAATAATCACCTGCCGGAGGGGCAGCAGTTCTCATCTTGGTGGCTAACTGACCGAAGCTGATTGACTGCAGCTAACTGACCAGAGCTCACTGGCGTGAGCTCACTGACTTGAACTAACTCATTTGACTGACTGAACTGACTGACCACCTCCACCAAGACCCCAACTCTATTATCCCATCATCTCAAAGGGCAATACAGCTTAAAGTTTGCATGGTTTACATAACAAAGACAGTTCACATTCATTGAATAGGACTTAGGAATAATAGGAAGGAGACAACCAGGAACCAAATACCTGCAGGGGGTGCTATCTAGGTAAGATGAGATGAACAAAAGAACGCATTACAGTTGCTAATGCAGCCTTCCCCGACTAGCCCATGATGGCAAAGACATGTCAAACAGAAGAACAAGAAAAACCTGTTTTCTGCATTTAAGCATCATCCATTAGACGCCATCTTGGGCTAGTTATAGCCAACAGGGAAATGTGCAGAGAAATGACCTAGGATACCCTTGTCTGGGTACTTGCAGCTTGATTAACATTCTCACTAGGGATTTCTACATACTAACTCTATTGGGAGACAGTCTGCCAGAAGCCCCTGTGTATCTGTTAACAGGCAGTATCCATCAGACCTTCCTTCGCATATCCTTAGATCTGCCTTCTGCCAACACTTATCAAATGCTTTCTCTGCATCTATTGATAGGATAATATGGTTTTTATTTTTTCTCTTATTGATATGCTATATTATGTTGATTAACTTGCGAATGTTTAACCATCCTTGCATTCCTGGGATGAATCCTACTTGGTCATGATGTATAATCTTCTTGATGAGTCTTTGGATTCTGTTTGCTAGTATTTTTTTTGAAGATCCTAGCATCCGTGCTCATCAGGGAGATTGGTGTGACTCTATTTCTAACCCATATCTGCCAGTCCTCATACTTGCATGTGCCCAATGATGGTAACTCTCTGGGGAGGAGGGGCAGTTAGAAGTCTCTGCTAACTGAGCCATTTGTAGCTTGAGGAGGAAAGGGAGAAATCATGCTTTCTTATGGCTGCTTGACAGAGATGTTGGCAGAATGGCACTGGTATAAAGAGGCAGAGTCAAAGCCAATTCTCCTCGGGGGCCATATGTTAGGGTTGCTTGAGGATAAAATCACTCCCTTACCCTCGTTTCTTCTTTTGGCCTTTGTAAGGTCAAACAAACTCCCATGATCAGTGTGGGGGTAGGAGTTGAGACTCTAAGTTTGTTTAGATGGTCAGTATTTATTTCCCCAATAGTAATGATTCCGTATTTGCTGGATTCTATGAATGATAAGCTGCTGCCATATAGAGATAATGAAAATCATATGCATACTTTATAATGTCCTAAACATACAATTTTCACATAGGCTTAGTTTTATGAAGGGGCAATTGGAAGGTGTTGCAGGACTCCTCTAAGAGCCTCTGCATCTGCCCTGGATTGCCTCCTGCAGGTCACTTCGTAGATGGGGAGGGGGGGGGGGGTGTAGTCTAAATGTGGCAGTTTATCTGACCATGTATTCTGTACTGGCTGGTATAAATATTCTCTCATGCTCCCAAAATCATCGTGGGAGTAGCTAGTTCTTACCAGCATATTTGCCTGGCCACATTGGATCTCTAAGTAATTAGACCAGAGAGAAATGCTGTTTCTTTCTGGAGCAAGCAAGCATGGCACCCTGATAACTCAAAGACAACTAAAATACAAAACTACCGTGAAGTAGACGAGACTCTTGTGAAGGCTTGGAGAAATATTTAACTGGCATTAGTATTAGTCTTTGGTACAGAGACATGCCATCTCAGAAACCACCTTCTCTACCCTATATGGCATTTCCAGGCAGATCTTGGCTCAAAATATTAGCATATAATAGGGCCTAGGTGAAGTGCTGGGAGAAATTACCTAAGGGCATTTGACCCTTCCTGCTTCCCATAATAGTGGGAGGTCTGAGTTCACTATCACTATCACTATCTTCCCGTTAATCATCTATTTGCTAGAGCGGGCACCAGTAATATCTCCATATGTCCTGTCTCATGCTAGTAGAACCCAAAGGCATCCGCTTGCTCCAGGAACATAAAGAGCCTCAAACAATTATATTAGGTCACGGGAATGAATGATCTAATATAAATGCTACTGGTAATTGGCATATCAAATACTACCACGAGCAGCTTGCGAGGCTTGCCGTGCTGGTGGCATACTGTTGTAGTCACCTCTAAATAAAGCATTTTATTGATGAACTGCGTGGCCGCTAGCAGCCGAGCGAGCCCGGCTGTGATAGATAGTCTGGTCTGCTGGGTAGAGTTGTGATGAGAGGGCAGTCCGGATGTGGAAAATGGCAGGCCCCATGGAGTAGCGGAGGGTGGTCGGCTTGTTGTGAGGCTCTGCTGGGGTGGCAGGCCAGGGCTAGAACCCGCCATGCCTCCCGGGCACCTCACGAGCAGCTGGGCACAGGGAGAGCAAGTAGCAGCTCTGCCCCATGTCTGAGAGTCTCTGGTTCAGCATACCTGAGTCGGCATGAAAAAACACTGCTGCAGGGTGGCTGTGGATGATCCGGGCTGTGATAGTCTGGTCTGCTGGGTGGAGCAGACCACCCAGCAGACTGCACTCCACCCAGGTCTGAGTTGCAAGGGTATAAAACGAGCCTGCTTCCCCCCCACCCCCCTCTCTTTTTGGGCTTTCTCTTTGTGAGCTCACACCCTTCTTGGGAGTCTTGTCTTTGTCTTTTCTCTACAGGGCTTTAACACGTGGTGGCCACCATCTTGGCCTACACGTGGCTGGTGTTCTAGCTGGGAATCCTAAGCACCGGGTTTTTCCTATTGCTGATTTGTATGCCTGAACCTGTGATAAGTAAAGCCTTTTAAAACTGCATCAGATTCCTGAGTTTTCATCCATTCCCGCCCGGCCGGAGGTAGATGGGAACTTGCTTCCCGGCACTGTCAGGGGACCCCAGCGGCGTTCCCCGACATCTGGCGTCCCTGCGTGGCACCCCCTGCATCTGGAGGTCCCACCGAGATGTTGATGAACTTTTCCTGAAGCCGAGAGCAGCATTTAAACCGTGAGTTAAAATAGGTTACCTCTTAGAGATTTTTTCTGTTTCTTCAGGTGCTAGTAGAAGTGGTAACTTTTGTAACTCTTGCTTTTCTTTCAGAAAGTCATGAAATTAAATCTAGCAAACAGATTTTAAAGCTTGATGATAACCTAGAGGAAGAGAAGAAACCTCCAGAGGAGGCGGACTCTCAAACTAAAAATCTGCCCGGAGTTAATACCTCCGAAGGCGAAGATGCCCCTCTGATGGAGACTGAATCTCGAGTTGAGGGCTTCCCTAAAATTCTTACAAACTCTGATGAGGAGGATGGGGAGGAGCAGATTAATTCCCCAAACCTGTCCAGGCCTCAAAAGACATGTAGTTCCTCCTGTTCTCAATTTAATAATAGTCAAAAAGCAAAGCTCTGGAAACTTCACAACATTCCTCATGACTATTCTTTATTTTGGCCTTTTCTAATGCTAACTCTTGTGATTTTTGTGATAAAACTGCACCTCTCCCAACAGGAGCTGAGTGCAAGTTCTAGAAAGCAAGTTGTTAAGTTTAAGGTAGAGGCTTTCCTGAACCTTTGGTTTATGAAAATGAAAAGGCAAATTTCTTGGTGGCATCTTTATTTAATTCAGCTGGGAAAGAGCTTTAGGCTCAATCTGCAGTTGCCTGCCACCTTCATGTGCACCACAGCTTTCCATAGAGACAAACCGGACTAAATTGTCCAGTTTTTATTTATCTGTGCTCCATCCCACGTTCCTGGAGGTTTGCAGACAATTAAGTTATGTGATTAAATATTTATGGCAAAAGACTTCTGGCAGATGGATAGTTTTAGCGAATGATTTATGGCAAATGTTATGGCTAGGTGTTAAACGTGCTCAAAATACTTTCAAAATTTCGTTATTAAAGCAACAAAAAACTGGTATCTTTAACATTATCCACCTTAAATTTGTCTCAAGAAGAGCCGCTGGAAAAGACTGATGCAGACTCAAAAACCAGTCAATTTACCTATCTAAGTAAAGATTAATTATAAATGGGTAGCAGGTCTAAAAACACCTAATTTTCAATATAAAGTCTCAATTTTAAATTGCAAACTGCTGTTCAAACCTCACAGATTGGTTCATTTTTTTGATAATGATAATCTTGCTTTGCAGCCTGTTATCTTTAATAACAATAATTTTGATTTGCAGCCTGTTGATCTTGGTTCATCCTTAATAAAAATAACATTGCATTGCAGCCTGTTGATGCTTTAGCTGGAAATAACTCCTTTCTTTCCAAAAAAAAGGAAAAGAAAAGAAAAACCTGCCTTGGAGTGAGTTTAAAGGTAGAAGCACCTAAACAACCCTCCAATAAAAGGTACCATAAAAATATGTATTTTCTAAGTGCTTAATGTGTAAGTGTCTTAATGTTTTGTGTTTAAAGGTGAGAGTACCTGAATAACCCTCAAGGAGAAGGTACTTTGTAAGAAGTTTCTAAGGTCTTTATGTATAGGAATGACTAATGAAGAAGTTTTTTTAAGGTTTTGAAGAAAAAAAAGACTGCCGTGTATGATGTTCAGTGTCAAGATTTTAGAAATAAGTTTTCTAATGTTTCGTTTACAGGTAAAATTTTTTTTTAAAAATTAAAAAAAATTAAAATAATAAAAAAAGGAGAAAAAAGGGTGAATTCCAAGTATAGTGCTCAATATCAAAATCTAACAACTAATAAAAATTTTTTTAATGCTTTTGTTCAAAGATTTACAGAAAAAGAACTTGGCTGCCACAGATTCCTTCTATGATGCTCGAGGCTTTGAACTCTGATCACAGTGCTCATTACAAAAAAGTTTGCTAAATCAATGAAAAATTGTTTTTCTAATGATTCTGTTCACAGGATAAGATATTGGAATGCAGTAAACTTGCGCTACAGTGCTCAATAATCTGAGACTCCTAAAACAGTGCTCACTAAAAATTTAATAATTTGCAAAAATAATTTTTCCCAGTGCTCTATTCACAGGAAAAGACACTTCCTTACCATCATTTGCCGGCTTTATATTCATGAAGCCCTTGATTCGTTGCCATTTATCACCCTAGATAGGTCATATATACAGCTGTACTATATTGATACATCACACGCAGCGTGTGCGTGTGTAGCGGCCACCATTATGTTTGTGATTAATATTGTGTCTATGTTATGTCTCAACTACCACCTTCTCAATTTCTGGCGACAACAAACCTCTATTAAATTCATCAGCTCCACTGCTGATCCACTCGACTCATCAATTTTAAAATCATCAATTCTCATACTTATGTCCCTGCTCCACCCAAGTTGGAGCTTCTTTATGTTCTTCTCTCCATCCCAGCCTTAAAATCTCTATTTGTGATTAATCTCGAAAAGTGTTTTTGTCTCGCCTAAAATTAAGCTACAGGTACAGTTACCGGTGCCAGTGTTCCCTTGCTGAAGATGCCGTGCAAGATGCCTGTACCACTGTTCCAGACACCTGTTCCAGTGCTCAAGACTCCTGGTCCAGCGCTCGAGACTCTTGTTCCAGTGTTCCTGAGACCCGATCCAGTGTTCATGACAATTCAACGAGTTCCTTCTTGCTGCTCTCCAGAGACTCATATCCATATGATCACCGCTATTGCTGTTCCAGAAGTAGCCCCACAGACATTGTTCCAGACACCTGACTCTACATAAAATATGGCAAATTGAATCTCACAAATTATGGACAGTGCAAGATTATAATCAGATAGCTAAAAACACTTTGTCGTGAAACTTGCTTGGGTCCAAAAACAAGTTTGGATCCTAAAGTAACATATATTATCATTTTGTAATTGGAATTGTTTTCTCTTATCTTAATTTTCTATATGTTACTAAATATTTTATATTTTAAATTTTTTATAGTAAACTAATCAGGGGAGTTGTTGCAGGACTCCCCTAAGAGTCTCTGCATCTTCCCTGGATTGCCTCCTGCAGGTCACTTCGTAGATAGGGGGGTAGTCTAAATGTGGCAGTTTATCTGACCATGTATTCTGTACTGGCTGGTATAAATATTCTCTCATGCTCCCAACATCATCATGGGAGTAGCTAGTTCTTACCAGCATATTTGCCTGGCCACATTGGATCTCTAAGTAATTAGACCAGAGAGAAATGCTGTTTACCTCCAAGTAAGCAAGCATGGCTCCCTGATAACTCAAAGACAACTAAAATACAAAACTGCCGTGAAGTAGACGAGACTCTTGTGAAGGCTTGGAGAAATATTTAACTGGCATTAGTCTTTGGTACAGAGACATGCCATCTCAGAAACCCCCTTATCTACCCTATAAAGGCATTTTCCAGGCAGATCTTGGCTCAAAATATTAGCATATAATAGGGCCTAGGTGAGGTGCTGGGAGAAATTACCTAAGGGCATTTGACCCTTCCTGCTTCCCATAATAGTGGGAGGTCTGAGTTGCAGGGGTATAAAACCAGCCTGCTTCCTCTCTCTCTCTCTCTCTCTCTCTCTCTCTCTCTCTCTCTCTCTCTCTCTCTCTCTCTCTCTCTCTCTCTTTTTTGGGCTCTCTCTTTGTGAGCTCACACCCTTCTTGAGAGTCTTGTCTTTGTCTCCTCTCTACAGGGCCTTAACACGTGGTATCCGCCATCTTGGCCTACACGTGGCTGGGGTTCTAGCCTGGAATCCTAAGCACCGGGTTTTTCCTATTGCTGATTTGTATGCCTGAACCTGTAATAAGTAAAGCCTTTTAAAACTGCATTAGATTCCTGAGTTTTCATCCATTCCCTACAGCCGGCTTCGGATGTAGAAAGGAACTCATTTCCTGGTACTGTCAGGGACTCCGGCGGCGTTCCCCCAACAGGAAGGCATGGAAGTTGGAATAGGACAACACTTCTCTGTGTTCAGGGTTTACTCCTGGTGGAGGCTATTGCCACACCTGTGTTCCAGGGACTTCAGCCCTGGTCAGCTGCTTGCAAGGAAAGTGCCCTAACCTCTGTATAGTCTCTCTGACCCCATACACAGGTTTTTGTGCATTTTATTTTGATTTTAAATTAGAATTTAAAAAATGCTTTTTTCATGCCTGTGTTTCTTATATGCTTCTTTCTCAGTTGAATTAAACTTTTTAAAAGTGGGCCCACAGCAACATTTATATACATAATCAATCTTCCAGAAAATGTTTATATTTAACACTATGTAAGTTGCTGAAGACACTACAGATGAGATTGTGCATGTTTGACATTATGGCTATCATTTCTGAAATATCAACACATGGTGCATTATAATCTTGATTGTTTCTTGTCGGGAACGCCTGCTGGGGTCCCCGACAGTGTTGGGACTGAAGTTCTCTTCTACCTCCGAGGATGCCGGGAGAACAGACGAAAACTCACGAGTCCGGTGCAGTTCCAAAAATGGCTTTCAATAGTACAAAAGCTCTTCCACAGCAATCCAATATAATGAACAAACTCTAGCTCTGGTCTGAATTTAGGCCATACAAAAGAGTCTAAGTCTCCCACCAAAGAGAGAGGATCTTACCTGAGCTGAGTCCTACCCAGAAGAAGGAGCAAAAGACCAAAGAGCAAAAGGCCAAAAGCCAAAAGCCAAAAGCCAAAAGCCGCATGGGAGCCAAAAGCCACAGGAGCCAAAAGCTGAAGGCTGAGGAACCAAAAGCCAAAAAGCTAAAAGGTCGAAAGTCAAAAGGTGAAGGGGCCTCAAGTCAGTCCCCTTATATACACCAAAGTAATCCAACCAGGAGGGTCATGTCAACAAAGAACTCTAAACAGAGTGTAGTGCCACACCCTATTGCAGGTATAAACAAAGGTTATGCCAAGATCTAATCCTTTCTACCAAGATTATCTCTTATGTAAAACACTGGAGAGAGGGGCTGGTATAAAGTAATACATCTTAACTTTATGAGCTTCATGTAATCTAGATGGTACCCACAAGTTCCTTCTTATTATTATCTGCCCCAGGGTGATTCTGAGTATCTTGTTCTCGTGTACTGAAAGGGTCACACTAGCCTGCTTAGAGCAAACTAGTATGAACCTTCCTATAGTCTTCCTATAGTCTCAGCGTAGCCAGGGTGGTAGTCTCCTGGTAAATTCTAACTGTCCCACGCTGGGTGCAGTGGGTATAAAGAGGAGCTGTGCCTAATCTAGAAAACATAGAAGTCTTAGTAGATGTATAAGTCAGAAGTTATTCAATCAAGGTGACTTCTGTAACTGCCACACCCTCTAGCAGTGTTTACAGAGAAGAGAGGTCTCATTAGAATGAACCTTGACTTAAATAGATTAAGCTGAGAGTGGGCAAAACAACAAAACTCCCAGAATAGCTAAACCTGTCTTCCAACAGTTTCTCCTTGAGTTAAGTAAATATTTATTTAGTACTTAGGTAAACAATCTCTTGTTGGTGACAGAATGTACTTTGGGTGTCTAACAAATAAATAAGTGTGATAGCTGATGAAAATAAGCTTCTAAAGAAAGATATTGCCATTAAAAGAATTTAAATTTATGTTTTAATTTTTCGCCCAATACATTGAAAACTTTTTTTTCTCTACTGAATTTGCTTTGGTAGTAGTTTTCTGTATTGAAATATTCCATTGTCTATGTGGAATATAGTTTTATTATTTTGGGCGTTTTAGGTGATATATTATTGATATCCTTGATAGAATTTTTTTAAATGATGTTATGCTGACATATGTCCTTGATATTTAGATATATTATAGAAGTGGCTTATATTGGTTTTGGGCCTATTCTCTATTTTACATGGGGTGTTTGTTCCATCCTCTGTAGTTGGGTTTATTTGTTTGAAAGGGTTTTTTTGTTTTTGTTTTGAGACCACACTGAATGTGCTCACAACTTATTCCTTTCTCTGAACTCAGGAATTACTCCGGTGGTGTTTGGTGGACCACATGGGTTGCCGGAGATTACATGGGATACAGATGACTCAGGTCAGCTGTATGAAGAATGTTGGATTCAGTTTTTTAATCCATTTTGCCACCCTGTGTCTCTTCATTGGTGCATTTAGACCTTTGATGTTGAGAGAGATTATTGTCATTGGATTTTGTGCCATCTTTCTGTTTAACCTTGTTGTGGTTTTGGGTTGTCTTATTTTACAACAGACCCTTCAATCCTTCTTTTAGAGTTGGTTTTGAGTCTATGAATTTCCTGAGTTGTTGTTTATCTATGAAGTTGTGTATCTTTCCTTCGCATCTGAAAGTAAGTCTAGCTGGGTAAAGAATTCTTGGTGAGGCCTGAAGTTCATTGAGTCTTTTCACAATATCCCACCATTGTTTTCGGGCTTGGAGTGTTTCATCTGAGAAGTCTGCTGTAAATCTCAGGGATGCTCCTTTGTATGTGATTTCCTTCTTTGATCTTGCTGCTTTCAGTATTCTATCTCTGTCTATCGTTTTTGTCATTTTAATAAGGATGTGTCTTGGAGTATTCTTATTGGGGTTTCTTTTTAGCTGGTATCCTTCGGACCTCCTGTATCTGGGAGCATGCTTTCTTCAGTTCGGGAAACTTGTCAGTGATGATGGCTTTGACAGTTTCTTCTTCATCAGGGTTTTCTTCTTGCCCTTCTGGGACCCCAATGATGTGTATGTTGTTCCTTTTGGCTTCATCGCGATTTTCTCTGGTAGTCTGTTCATTGATTGTGAGTTTTTTTCCCATCTTCTGGTGTTGTCTACAGAATCTCTGAACCTCGTCTTCGAGATCACTAATCCTTTCTTCAGTAGCTGTTACTCTGCTTTGGAGGCCTTCTCCTGTGTTTTTCAGTTCACTTACCTCATTTTTAATATCTGTCATTTCTGCTTGTACTTTGGTCTGAAATTTACTCAATTCTGCTCTCATTTCCTCCTGTATTTTACTGACTTTGTATTCCATTGTTTCTTTTATTTCCTTGTACATCTTTAACAGTTGCTTCCGAAATTCCTTTTCAGAGAGGTTATATAGCTCATCGTTATTGCTGGACTCATCTGTATTAATAACTTCAATCATAGAGCTTGAAGGACTTTTGCGCTGCTTTACCATAATGACTATCGTAGGTTGAAAATGAGTGTTCTGGGTGACTAGTCAGTATAGTTAGTAGGTGCCTGAATTACTTTGCAGCTAGGGCCGTATAGCAAAGAGTGTAGGGGCCAATGCTCAGTGGTATAGATACACAATAATTTGTGCGTCTTCGTGGTTTTGAATTTTGGGGGTGTCTGTGGGTGGTTCCGGCGTCAGGGGTCGGAGTGGAGGTCGTGCAGTGGGAGGTCCTGGGTGGGGCTCGGTCCCCTCCTCAAAGCTGGAGCCTTTTCTCCTGGAGCCAAGTGGTCAGGGGCTGCCTGCGCGGGAACGCACCTGGTGGGAAGAGCGCCGGGATCTGCTGGGCTTCGGGGCTGGATGGCGTTAGAGGGAGGTCCTACGACGATGCGTGGGGCTCCGTCCCCTCCTCAAAGCTGGAGCCTTTTCTCCTGGAGCCGGGTGTTCAGGGGCTGCCCGCGCGGAACGCACCTGGTGGGAAGCAGGGAGTAGGATTCTTGAGTCCACTAGGTTTTCAGAATAGAGCAAAGACTTAAAAACTTGATGACACAGAGTGTCATTCTCCCTGACCTGCCTTACTCCTCAAGATCTGCCACACACACACACCAGGTCTCTAGGCTGTCTTCTTGACTATCTTCTCCACCCTGGTTTACTGGTGGTCTTCACTGGTTTAGAAGGCCTCCACAGAGAAGGCCTACCTGCAAACCAAAGCTAGGTGTCCTCCAACTACCCGTATAGCACCCCATTGCCCAGGTCACAGCACTTGTCACCAATTATGAAAACATTTAGATACTTGACAGGTGTTTTATAATGTCTCTTTAAAGTTTTTCAAGTGCTAATCACGAAGTGGATGGGAAGCACACAAACTATTTTTCTCCAGAGGGAATAAATCGGTGAGTCTGGAAATAAGCTCTACAGCCAATACCCTCATCGCCAGGGATTTTGGCCAAAGATATTTTTTTCTTTTGGGGTCACACCTGGAGATGCTCAAGATTATTCCTGAAGGTGCTCTAGAGACCTTGTGGGATGCCTGGGGTAGAACCCAAGTACGCAGCGTGCAAGGCAAACACCCTCCCCATTGTACTATCACTCCTGTGTCCAGATTTAGGGCGCAGCGTCCTGTGGGGCTGCAGGGGCGTCTTCTGCGGATCCAAGGTACTCAGCTGGACAAGACACAGCACCCAGTCTGCGGCCCCGAAGGCTCAGAAGATGGGCTGGAGGTGCGGGGAGGGCATGGTGGCAGTCTCGGGGCGGTTCCGGGGAGCACAGCCAGTCCGGACCCGCAGATGACAAAACCCAGGCCCTCACCCTCCGCGCTGGCTGCAGCTTCACTGGCGGAGGAGCAGGGAGTGCCTGGAGTCTGCGGCTGCTTGGAGGCCTGTGTGCGGGTCCCTGGAGACAACGAAGTCCAGGCGCCCTGAGCACCTCAACTTTCTTCTGCCGCGCTCGGAATTAGGGGTACAGCGGGTGCGAGGGAAGGAGCGAAAGTGCTTGAAGGGCTGTAATGAAACTCCAGAGTCTCGCTGTGGAAACTTGAGTTGTGGGTTTAGACCTTGATGAGAATCCTGTGTGGGCCAGGATCTCAGCTCCCCCCTCATGAGCCAAGATTTCCCAGAGAGACCCCCAGGACTCAGGCCCTGAGTGTAGCTGTTGGAGTTGGGAGACTTGGAGAGAGAATCGCAGGAGGTGAAGAAACCCCGCAATGGAGCACGCTGCTCCCCAGTACTTTGAGCCAGCCTGAACAACAGACCTGCATTTGGAGAGAATTCGGCCCATTATGGAATCATTAGTTTAGTTGTTGGCGCTTAACACATTTATCAATTCTTCTAAGCTTATCAGTGCTTTAATTTTCTCTCAACCACCTCCCAAACCATTGAATGTAGTTTTTGCTGTCTGCATCTCTTTGAGCAGTGTTACTCCTCGCATACTTACCTCCTGGCATTGAAAAGGACACTTAAACAGAGATATTTTTTTAACTTTTATTTTGTAAGTCACTGTTCCATGCAGTTGGAAGGCTGATCATGATTGGGTTTCAAGTCACACACTGTTCCAACACCCATTTCTCCACCAGTGCACGTTTCCCACCACCCAAAAAGGAGGGTAAACCACCTTTAACCCCCCCACCCCCATCCTGTCTCTATGGCAATTACTTTCGTTCTTTCTAGCACCCTCTCTCTCCCATTCGGCATATGATTTGCAATACAAGATACTGACAGGTTACCATGTTTGTAGGACAGATATTTAGAAATCAAATTTACTGTATCTTAAATGTCTATCATCACACATCGTATATATGTGAACCTGTACTGTGAGAAAAAGGGGAAGCTGCCAAGGAGAAATACTTAACCAGGTCTCTTCAGAGTTGTATTTAAAGTCCTTGATTAAGAGGTATGCTGAACACTACTCTCCTGCACAAGTCTCAGACATGATTCTTAGGTGTTCTGGAAGTGTAGGTTCATGACTGCCAGAAGCAAAGGGCAGGATTATAACAAAATACTATAGTCTGACTGGCTTAAACATGAGAAATACATTTCCCTCAGTCTAGAACCTAGAAGTCAAAGATCAAGGAAGACATTGTCATTTTTCCATGTATACAAATGACCTTTATCTGTGCTGGGTGACATAGATTCTGAAGCAAAGAAACAGATATATGCAGATATAAAAAAAGAGATAAAGAGACAGAGAGAAGCAGAGACAATTCTATGTTTTCTTACTTCACTTGATCACTTGAATCCCGTTATTCATCGATTTGCTCGAGCAGGCGCCAGTAACATTTCCATTGGACCCTATCACGTGCCAATGTAGCCCAATGGCATCTGGTTGATTCAGGAATACGAAGAGCCTCAAACCGTTCCTTCAGTGCCTTTACAAGGAAGTCAGACCATCTTGTAGGTGGGCGGCCACGTGATCTTTTGACATCCCGTGGGATCCAGTCGGTAACAGCTCTAGTCCAGCGATTGTCTCCAAATCGCATTACATGTCCAGCCCATCTGATTTTCGATGCCTTGGCAAAAGAGTTTCTGGAATAGCGACGGAGGTCAGAACTCCCGATTTCTTCTCTCACTTGAGTGAGGCGTGATATTCCAAGCATAGCTCTTTTGATTCCTCTCTGGGAGACCCGAATAGCATTCTCATCCCGCTTCTCATCCTGCTATGTTTTCTTACATCAATAATAAATAAATCATCAACAAAACACATAAATATCCATAATCAAAAAGTTCATGGATCTAATCAATTCTATGGTTAGAAACATAACAATGAAAGTAAAGAAAAACAATAGCAACATAACAAAATAATTCGTTGTACACAGAATAAAAAGTTATTTAAATAATGGTATTATTCTCATTTTAAAAAACACCATAAAAGTTAGATGATAATAATAGCTGTTATGCTGGAAAAGAAAAGAAAGTTATCTTAAAAACTCATATTTTTTTTTAAATATTTTATTACACCGCCATGTGATAAACAATTGTTGCAGGACTCCTAAGGGCCGCTGCATCTGCTCTGGATTGCCTCCCGCAAATCACTCTGTAGATAAGGGGGTAGTCTAAATGTGGCAGTTTATCCGACCATGTATGCTGTACTAGCTGGTATAAATATTCTCCCATGCTATCACAATCATCGTGGGACTAGCTAGATCTTACCAGCATATTAGCCTGGCCACGTAGGACACCTAAGTAATTAGACCAGAGAGAAATGCTGTTTGCTTCCAAGCAAACAAGCATGGCTCCCTGATAAAATATAAAACTACAATGAAGTAGAGGAGACTTGTGAAGGCTTGGAGAAATATTTAACTGGCATTGGTGTTGATCTTTGGTACAGTGACATGCCATCTCAGAAACCCCCTTCTCTACATTTCAAAGGCATTCCCGGCTCAAAACATTAGCACAGTAAAGGCCCTAGGTGAGATGCAGGGAGGGATTACCTAAGGGCATTGGACCCTCCCTGCTTTCCATAACAATGGGAGGAAGGTCTGAGTTGCTGGGGGGGGGGTATAAACTAGCCGGTTCCCCGCTCTCCCAGTCTTCTTCCTGGTGGGATCTCGCCTTGTGAGCGTTTATTCCCCTTGGAAGTTTTACACGTGGTGGTCGCCATCTTGGCCTACACGTGGCTGGGGTTCTAGCCTGGAATCCTAAGCATCGGGTTTTTCCTTTTGCTGATTTGTATGCCTGAACCTGTGATAAGTAAAGCCTTTTAAAACTGTATCGGATTCCTGAGTGTTCATCCATTCCTCGCCGGCCCGGAGGTAGAAGGGAACTTCGCTTCCCGGCACTGTCGGGGACCCCGGCGCAGCGCCCGACATTTGGGGTCCCTGGGTGGGCTCGAAGCATCTAAAGTTTCCACCGAGATGTTGATGAACTTTTCCTGAAGCTGGGAGCAGCATTCAAACCGTGAGTTAAAAATGGGCTCCCTCCCGGAAGCTTTTTTCTTTGTTCTGGCTTCACCTGTTTCTTCAGGTGCTGGTAAAAAGTGGTAACTTTTGTAACTCCGGTTTTTTCTTTCAAAGAGTCATGAAATTAAATCTAGCAAACAGATTTTAAAGCTTAACGATAATCTAGGGGAAGAAAAGAAACCTCCAGAGGAGGCCAACTCTCAAACTGAAAATCTGCCCGGAGCTAATACCTCCGAAGTCATAGGTGCCCCTCTAATGGAGACTAAATCTCAAGTTGAGGGCTTCCCTAAAAATTCTTACAAACTCTGATGAGGATGGGGAGGGAACAGATTAATTCCCGGAGCCTCTCCAGGCCTCTAAAAGGCTCGTAGTTCCTCCTGTTCTAAATTTAACAATCAAAGAGCAAAGCTCTGGGAGCTTCGCAACATTCCTCAAAACCATTCTTTATTTTGGTCTTTTCTAATGCTAACTCTTGTGATTTTTTGTGATAAAACTACACCTCCCCCAACGGGAGCAAAGTGCAAGTTCTGGAGAGCAAGTTGTTAAGTTTAAAGTACATGCTTTCCTGAACCTTTAGTTTAAGGAAATGAAAAGGCAGATTTCTTGGTGGCATCTTTATTTAATTCAGCTGGAAAAAAGCTTTACGCTCAATCTACAGTTGCCTGCCACCTTCATAAGTACCATAGCTTTCCATAAATATAAACCGGACTAAATTGTCCGCTTTTTATTTGTCTGTGCTCCGTCCCACGTGGCTGGAGGTTTGCAGACAATTAAGTTATGTGATTGGATATTTATGGCAAATGACTTCTGGCAAATGGATAGTTTTGGCGAATAATTTATGGTAAATGTTATGGCTAAGGACGAAGTGTTAAATGTGCTCAAAACACTTTCAAAATTCGGTTATTAAAGCAACAAAAGACAGGTATCTTTAACATTATCCACCTTAAACTTGTCTCAAGGAGAGCCGCTAAAAAACACTGATGCAAACTCAAAAACCAGTAAATTCACCTAAGTAAAAACTTTCATAAATGGCTTGCAGGTTTAAAAGCAACTAATCTCTTTCAATATAAATTCTTAATTTTAAATTGCAAACTGTTCGAACCTCCCGAATTGGTTCATTTCTTAATAATGATAATCTTGCTTTGCAGCCTGTTAAACATGGTCCATCTTAAATAACAATAATTTTGCTTTGCAGCCTATTGATCTTGGTTCATCTATAATAAAAATAACCTTGCATTGCAGCCTGTTGATGCTTTTCGCTGGAGATAACCCCTTTCTTTCTTTTAAAAAAAAAAAAAAAAAACTGCCTTGGAGCGAGTTTAAAGGTAGAAGCACCTAAATAACCCTCCAAAAAAAGGTACCATAAAAAAATATGTATTTTCTAAGTGTTTAACGTGTAAGTGTCTTAATGTTTCCTTGCTGCTTTGAAGTGTTTAAAGGTGAAAGCACCTGAATAACCCTCAAGAAGAAATTATTTTGTAAGAATTTTCTAAGGTTTTATATATATAAATAACTAATGAAGTTTCTTAAGGTTTTGAAGAAAAAATAGACTGCCGTGTATGATGTTCAGTGTCAAGGTTGTAGAAACTAATAAGTTTTCTAATGTTTTGTTTACAGGTAAAAAAAATAATAAAAAATTAAAAATTAAAAAAAGGAGAAAAAAGGGTAAACTCCAAGTATAGTGCTCAATATCAAAATCTGCTAACAACTAATAAAAAATTTTTAATGCTTTTGTTCAAAGATTTACAGAAAAAGAACTTGGCTGCTGCAGATTCCTTCTATGATGCTCGAGGCTTTGGACTCTGATCACAGTGCTCATTACAAAAATGTTTGCTAAATCAATGAAAAAATTGTTTTTCTAATGATTCTGTTCACAGGATGAGATATTCGAATCCAGTAAACCTGTGCTACAGTGCTCAATACTCGAGACTCCTAAAACAGTGCTCAGCTAAAAATTTAATAATTTGCAAAACTAATTTTTCCCAATGCTCTATTCACAGGAAAAGACACTTTCTCACCATCATTTGCCGGCTTTATATTCATGAAGCGCTTGACTCGTTACCATTTATCACCCTAAATGGGTCACATACACAGCTGTAAGATATTGATCGATCAAATGTATGTGTGCGTGTGTGTGCATGTGGTGGCCACCATTATGTTTGTGATTAATGTTGTGTCTATGTTATGTCTCAACTACTACCTTCTCAATTTCTGACCACTACAAACCTCTATTACATTCATCAACTCCACTGCTGATCCACTAGATTTATCAATTTTAAAATCATCAATTCTCATACTTATTTCCCTGCTCCACCCATGTTGGAGCTTCTTTATATTCTTCTCTCCATCCCAAACTTGGATCCCTACAAAGCCTTAAAATCTCTACTTGTGATTAACCTCGAAAAGTGTTTTTTGTCTCGCCTAAGCTACAGGTACAGTTACCGGTGCCAATGTTCCCTTGCTGAAGAAGCCCTGCAAGGGCGCCCACACCGATGTTCCAGACACCTGCTCCAGCGCTCAAGACTCCTGTTCCAGAGTTCAAGATATCACACCGATGTTCCGGACACCTGTTCCAGCACTCAAGACTCCTGTTCCAGAATTCGAGATACTTGTTCCAGTGTTCCTGAGACCCAATCCAGTGTTCCTGACAATTCAACGAGTTCCTGATCGCTGCTCTCCAAAGACTCATACTCATATGATCACCGCTATTGCTGTTCCAGAAGTAGCCCCACAGACTTTGTTCCAGACACCCGACTTTACATAAAATATAGCAAATTGACTCTCACAAATTATGGACAGTGCAAACTATAGTCCATTATAATCAGACAGCTAGAAACACTTTGTCTTGAACTTTGCTTTGGGTCCAAAAACAAGTTAGGATCCTAAAGTAACATGTATTATCATTTTGTAATTGGAATTGTTTTTTCTTATCTTAATTTTCTGTACATTACTAAATGTTTCTTACCTTTTCAATTTTTATTAGTAAACTAATCAGGGGAGTTGTTGCAGGACTCCTAAGGGCCGCTGCATCTGCTCTGGATTGCCTCCTGCAAATCACTCCGTAGATAAGGGGGTAGTCTAAATGTGGCAGTTTATCCGACCATGTATGCTGTACTAGCTGGTATAAATATTCTCCCATGCTATCACAATCATCGTGGGACTAGCTAGATCTTACCAGCATATTAGCCTGGCCACGTAGGACACCTAAGTAATTAGACCAGAGAGAAATGCTGTTTGCTTCCAAACAAACAAGCATGGCTCCCTGATAAAATATAAAACTACAATGAAGTAGAGGAGACTTGTGAAGGCTTGGAGAAATATTTAACTGGCATTGGTGTTGATCTTTGGTACAGTGACATGCCATCTCAGAAACCCCCTTCTCTACATTTCAAAGGCATTCCCGGCTCAAAACATTAGCACAGTAAAGGCCCTAGGTGAGATGCAGGGAGGGATTACCTAAGGGCATTGGACCCTCCCTGCTTTCCATAACAATGGGAGGAAGGTCTGAGTTGCGGGGGTATAAAACTAGCCGGTTCCCGCTCTCCCAGTCTTCTTCCTGGTGGGATCTCGCCTTGTGAGCGTTTATTCCCCTTGGAAGTTTTACACGTGGTGGTCGCCATCTTGGCCTACACGTGGCTGGGGTTCTAGCCTGGAATCCTAAGCATCGGGTTTTTCCTTTTGCTGATTTGTATGCCTGAACCTGTGATAAGTAAAGCCTTTTAAAACTGTATCGGATTCCTGAGTGTTCATCCATTCCTCGCCGGCCGGAGGTAGAAGGGAACTTCGCTTCCCGGCACTGTCGGGGACCCCGGAGCGCCCCGACACACAATCACAAAGATGCTCATGTTTGGGTTTCCGTCATACAGTGTTCCAGCACCCATCCCTCCACCAGTACCCATCTCCCACCACCAATGTCCCCACTTCCCTCCCCTCTCCCCCAGCCTGCCTCCAAGGCAAGTTCCTTATCTGTTCTCTCTTTCTCTTTCTCTCTCCTCTCCTACACATTGTGGACCGCAATACATACATTTAGAGATTATCATGTGTTGCAGGACTCCTAAGGGCCGCTGCATCTGCTCTGGATTGCCTCCCTGAGATCACTCCATAGATAAGGGGGTAGTCTAAATGTGGCAGTTTATCCGACCATGTATGCTGTACTAGCTGGTATAAATATTCTCCCATGCTATCCACAATCATCGTGGGACTAGCTAGATCTTACCAGCATATTAGCCTGGCCAATAGGACACCTAAGTAATTAGACCAGAGAGAAATGCTGTTTGCTTCCAAGCAAACAAGCATGGCTCCCTGATAAAATATAAAACTACAATGAAGTAGAGGAGACTTGTGAAGGCTTGGAGAAATATTTAACTGGCATTGGTGTTGATCTTTGGTACAGTGACATGCCATCTCAGAAACCCCCTTCTCTACATTTCAAAGGCCTTCCCTTCCCGGCTCAAAACATTAGCACAGTAAAGGCCCTAGGTGAGATGCAGGGAGGGGTTACCTGAGGGCATTGGACCCTCCCTGCTTTCCATAACAATGGGAGGAAGGTCTGAGTTGCTGGGGGTATAAACTTGCCGGTTCCCGCTCCCCGGGCTTCTTCTTCCCGGTGGAATCTCGCCTTGTAAGCGTTTTTCCCCCTTGGAAGTTATACACGTGGTGGTCGCCATCTTGGCCTACACGTGGCTGGGGTTCTAGCCTGGAATCCTAAGCATCGGGTTTTTCCTTTTTGTGATTTGTATGCCTGAACCTGTGATAAGCAAAGTCTTTTAAAACCTCATCGGATCCCTGAGTGCATTCCTCGCCGGCCGGAGGTAGAAGGGAACTTCGCTTCCCGGCACTGTCGGGGACCCCGCGAAACGCCCCGACAATCATGTATATCTTTTTCCTACATTCAACGCTCAGTTCTAGGCTGGTATTATCACTTTTGACAAATATTTTTTTTTAACATTTTTATTATACCACTGTGAGATATACAATTACAACGTTGTTCACGCTTGGGGGTTTCGGTCACACAGTGTTCCAGCACCCGCCCTCCACCAGTGCCCCTCAGCCACCACCCATGTCCCCAATTCCCTCCCCCTCCCACATCCTGCCTAAATGGCAGGTTCTTTATCTCCTCTCCTCTCCCTCTCTGTCTCCTCCTTCTCCCACACATTGTGGGTTGCACTACATACACTTAGAAGCCATCATTTGCATTTTTGTCTGTATTTAATGCTCAGTTCTATGTTAGTATCAGAACTTTAGACATTTATTCGCTCATGTTCCTTTCTCTATCTAAACCAACCTCTGACTCCCACATGCTTGTGGTAATTTCCACTTTTGGTAACATCACCTAGTATATTTATGTCATGCAAATAAATGCAGTCATTCTATGTCTCTCTCTTTCCTTCTGACTAATTTCACTCAACATGATTCTTTCCATATCCATCCATTTATAGGAAAATTTCATACCTTCATTTTTTCTGACAGCTGCATAGTATTCCATTGTGTAGATGTACCACAGTTTCTTTATCCAGTTCTCGGGCATACTGATTGTTTCCAGGTTCTGGCTATTGTGAACAGTGCTGCTATGAAAATAAAAGTGCGGATTGTGTTTCCGCTGTGCGTTTTGGCTTTCCAGGGTATATTCCCAGGAGCGGTATGGCTGGGTCAAAGGGGAGCTCAATTTCTAGTCTTTGGAGGAATGTCCATATTGTTTTCCAGAAAGGTTGTACAAGTCTACATTCCCACCAACAGTGTATGAGAGTCCCCTTTTCCCCACATCCACGCCAGCACTTGTTGCTTTTACCCTTTTGGATATGGGCCATTCTCTGTGGTGTGAGGTGATATCTCATTGTTGTTTTGATTTGCATCTCTCTGATGATTAGTGATGATGAGCATTTTTTCATATGCCTTTTGGCCATTCGGATTTCTTCTTTGTCAAAGTTTCTGTTCATCTCCTCTCCCCATTTTCTAATGGGATTGGCTGTTTTTTTCTTATATAGCTGTACCAGTGCCTGTTATATCCTGGATATTAACCCCTTATCAGATGGGTATTGGGTGAATATTCTTTCCCATTCTGTCGACTGTCTTTCTATCTTGGTTACTGTTTCTTTCGAGGTGCAGAAGCTCTTCAGTTTCATGTAGTCCCATATATTTATATTTTCTTCTAGTTGCTTTGTTAATGGTGTTTCACCTTTGAAGATGTCTTTAGCATCGATGTCGTGGAGGGTTTTTCCTATATTTTCTTCAACGTACTTTATGGATTCAGGCCTGACATTGAGATCTTTAATCCATTTTGAACTGATTTTTGTGCAAGGTGTTAGACACAGGTCCAAATTCATTTTTTTACGTGTAGCTGTCCAGTTTTCCCAGCACCACTTGTTGAAGAGGCTTTCCCTTACTCCAGTCTGGACTCTTTGCACCTTTATCAAAGATTAACTGATCATGTCTTTGAGGGTGGGTATCAGGATACTCAACTCTATTCCATAGGTCCACCGGTCTGTTTTTATTCCAGTACCACGCTGTTTTAATTACTGCTGCTTTGTAGTACAGTTTGAGGTTGGGAAAGGTGATGCCTCCCATCTTCTTCTTCCCAAGGATTGCTTTAGCTATCTGTGGGGGCTTATTATTCCACACAAATTTCAGAAGTGTTTGGTCAATTTCTTTAAAGAATGTCATGGGAATCCTTATAGGAACCGCATTGAATCTGTACAAAGCTCTAGGGAGTATTACCATCTTAACAATGTTAAAAACCCATATTTACTTAAAATATCATTTAAAGATAAAGGAAATTTTCACACCAATAAAAACTAAGAGAATCAGAACATCTTTAATACTAAGGTAAATTCCTGCAAATAGATTATCCAAAAAATAATGCACACTTTGAGGAATGGGAGATAAGAGTTAAAGGTTGTAAAGATCTGAAAATATCATAGCCCCTATTCGCCTAAGATATTTTAAACATGTGTAGAATTGGAATCAG
Organism: Cryptotis parvus; assembly: GCA_021461705.1. Classification (NCBI taxonomy): domain Eukaryota; kingdom Metazoa; phylum Chordata; class Mammalia; order Eulipotyphla; family Soricidae; genus Cryptotis; species Cryptotis parvus. The sequence continues at coordinate 99,849 of JAJIBD010023742.1, read as the reverse complement.
AATGTATAATTTTCCTAAATAATTTTTGTGCATGTAGATTTAATATGTAATGAAAAGATAAAGAGGGAAGTAAATATACTGCATAATAAAATGTGCTAACAAACAATTATAAAGAGATAGGGTCTGGAGAGCGATAGTCCAGCGGGTAGTGCGTTAGCCTTGCACTCAGCAGACCCGGGTTCGATCCCCGGCATTCCATATGGTCCCCCGAGCACCGCCAGAAGTGATTCCTGAGCGAAGAGCCAGGAGTAACCCCTGAGCATCGCTGAGTGTGACCCAAAAAGGAAAAAAAAGAGATACTAGAAAACTCCCAAACAGTTGGAAGCCATACTTCTAAGGGCTGGGAGATAGTCTAAAAGAGCCTGGCAAGCAGAAGGGTCGGAGTTCCGTCTCCAGCACCACACCATGCCCATTCCCCAGCACTTACAAGAATAGCCAGAATGACCCTGGTACATCTTGGCCAGTGAAGCATCAACAGGCTAAGCGTGAGCATCTGGTTCAATTAACCCAGTACTGACAGGAGATACTACAGCGGGCAGGGTACTTGTCTTACGTGTGAGAGACCAGGTTCGATCCCCAGCATCCCATATGGCCCCACAAGCACTGCCAAGAGGGATTCCTAAATGCAAAGCCAGGAGTAATCTCTGAGAATCACCAGGTTTGGCCCCCAAACTAAAAGTAAATAAATAAAAAAATGAACAAATGTTGAGAGGAGTAACAAGAAAGAAACCACTCCACTTCTACATAACACACAGATCATCCAATGAAAACCTATTAAGAGAAATTGAAAATATTTTGAAAAGAATAAAATATATAGAGGTAGTAAAAATCAAAGCTATAGTGCTGAATCAGAATAGAGAAATATACAGAGTTAACTAGCTATCTTAGAAATTCGGAAAACAATTCAAAGTGAAAATCTTGCATTGCCACTTTAAGAAACTTGAAGAAAAGAAGTGCCTCCTGAGCCAGAGGGATAGGGAAGCAGGAATGGTATCTGCTTGCAAGGAGCCAACTGGTTTTGATGGCCAGCCCCATCAAGAGTAAGTCCTGAGCACCATTAGGTGTGGATCTAAAACCAAACAAACAAGGTGACTCCTAGTGAGTGGAAAGGAAGAAAATAGTTGGAAACAAAACAGAAATCCATGAAGTCCAAAACTAAAACTGAGCTGTGCTCAGATTTACTCTGGCTCTGTGCTCAAGGATCACTCGTGGTGGGCTCAGGGAACATACATGGTGATGGGGATTGAACCCTGGCTCCCTGCGTGCAAGGGAAGTTCCTTACCTACTGCACTATTGCTCTGGGCCCTAAAAATTCTGTTTCTGGGAGGCAGTAATTTTACCTGCAATATGACAGACTTAATCCCAAATTATGTAATCAATGACTGGAAATGAAACGAATCTTTTTAGAAGAGGAAATTATTTTCTTTACAATTTGAAATTTTATGGGAACCTGTATGTATAGCTAAAAATGAACATATTGATTTTCCAGGGTAAAGCTCTTTGACAATGATAGGGACAAAAAGGAATAAGCAGGAAAAGATTTGGACTGAAGAAAAGGAATTATCAGTATGGAATGTCACAGGGTGACCAAGGTGGTGTCTCATAGGTGACCTGGATGACCCGGGCCCTTCAGGATAATGACCAGATGGTTCCAGATGTCCAGACACCAGAAGATAATCATCTCAGCATAATTCTCCCTTTATTCAGTGGCTCACATTCTTGAGTCACAATAAAGAAGTGCTCATCCACTCCCTTACCCCTCCTGATTTTTAATAAAAAGGTATAAATGGGGTAATATTTCTGTGTTTCTCTGGAACACCTTCAAGAGACACCTCCCATAATTTGGGAGCTTGCCTACATTCCTTTCTCTTTCCTTAAACAAGTCTTTTCTGAATCAGGCCACATGATCTCCAACCACTGCTAGCTGAGAGTCAGAAACTGCTGTAATAGCCCCACTACCAGAGAATATAGAATACATTCTGGGTAGATTGTGGCAAAAATAACAACAACAACAACAACAACAACAATCAATGGAAGTCCCATTACAGTGTAAATAAAATACAGATGCATGATAGATTATTCCAGAATTAGCAAATAAGGGCCAAAATATAGATTCGGGACAGAAACAAGAGAAATCAACTAGTAATGAACAAGGCATATTTAACCAGATTATCAGTAAGTTTTCACCATAAACTTTGAAAGCCAGGATGAAAATGGATGATATATTGAAAATGCTGAAAGAGAAAAAATTAAACCAAGAATCCTATATCTAGCAAAATCGTCTTTGCAAGTGATAGAGAAACTAAGACAATCCTAGAGAAATTTTTTAAAACTAAGACCTGGGGCTGGAGCAAGAGCACAGTGGGGAGGGCGTTTGCATTGCATGCAGCAGACCTGAGTTCGATCTCTGACATCCCATATGGTCCCACATGCACCACTAGTAGTAATTCCTGAGTGCAGAGCCAGGACTAATCCTTGAGCATTGCCAATGTGACCTAAAAAAGCCAAAAAAATAAACAAACATTAGATCTATTCCAATCATTGACCAGTCCTCCTAGCCCCTGTTTTGCCTGGCATTATATATTAGCCTCATACAATTTTTTAAAAAATATTTTATTATACCACCGTGAGATATACAATTACAAAGATATTCATAAGATGTTCATATTTGGGTTTTGGTCATACAGTTTTCCAGCACCCATCCCTCCACCAGTGCCCTTTTCCCACCACCAATGTCCCCGATTCCCTACCTACCCCTCACCTAGCCTGCCTCTATGGCAGGTTCTTTATATCTTTCTCAATCTCGCTCTCTCTTCCTCTCTCTTCCTTCCCCTTACACATTGTGGATTACAATAAATACATTTAGAGATTGTCATGTGTATCTTTGTGTTGCATTTAATGCTCAGTTCTAGGTTGGCATTAGCACTTTCGACAATTATTAGCACACTGTCCCATTTTATGTCTTACCTAATCTCTGACTCCCAAATGTTTGTGATAATTTCCACCTTTGACAAGACCTCCTGATCCATGTTTCGCCTGACCTTGGATATTGGTATCATAATATGACATATATATATATATATATATATATATATATACATATATATATATGTCATGCAAATAAATGTGATCATTCTACATCTGTCTTTTTTTCCTTCTGGCTAATTTCACTCAACATGATCCTCTCCATGTCCATCCATGTGTAGGCAAATTTCATAACTTCACTTTAAGAGCTGAATAGTATTCCATCGTGTAGTTGGTTCAACGTTTCTTTATCCAGTCATCAGTTCCTCGGACACACTGGTTGTTTCCAGATTCAGGCAATTGTGAATAGTGCTGCTATGAAAATAAAGGTCAGATGGTGTTTCTGCTGCGTGTTTTTTGGATTCCCAGGATATATCTCCAGTGGTGGTATGACTGGGTCAGATGGGAGCTCAATTTCTAGTCTTGAAAGAATGTCCATATTATTTTCCAGAAAGGCTGTACCAGTCAACATCCCAACCAACAATGGATGAGAGTCCTCTTTTCCCTGCATCCACGCCAGCACTTGTTGTTCTTGCTCTTTTGGAATGTGCCAGTCTCTGTGGTGTAAGATGATATCTCCTTGTTGTTTTGATTTGTATCTCTCTGATGATTAATGATGATGAGCATTTTTTCATATGTCTTTTGGCCATTAGAATTTCTTCCTTGTTGAAGTTTCTGTTCATTTCTTCTCCCCCATTTTTTGATGGGGTTGTTTGTTTTCTTCTTGTAAAGTTTACCCGTGCCTGATAGATCCTGGATATGAACCCCTTGTCAGATGGGTATTGGGTGAATATTCTTTCCCATTCTGTTGACTCTCTTCGTATCTTGGTCACTGCTTCACTTGAGGTGCAGAAGCTTTTTAATTTCATGTAGTACCATATGTTTATCTTTGCTTCTAGTTGCTTTGTAAGTGGTGTTTCACCTTTGAAGATGCCTTTAGTTTTAGTGTTGTGGAGAGTTTTTCCTATACTTCTTCACCGTACTTTATTGATTCAGGTCTGATATTGAGATCTTTAATCCATTTTGATCTGATTTTTGTGCACGGTGTTAGACAAAGGTCCAAATTCATTTTTTACATGTTGCTGCCCAGTTTTCCCAGCACCACTTGTTAAAGAGGCTTTCCTTGCTCCATTTCCGCACTCTTTTGCAACTTAATCAAAGATTATATTATCATGTGTTTGAAGATGGGTGTCAGGATATTGGATTCTATTCCATAGGTACACAGGTCTGTTTCTATTCCAATACCACACTGTTTTAAGTACTACGACCTTGTAGTACAGTTTGAAGTTGGGAAAGGTGACGCCTCAAGTCTTCTTTTTCCAAAGGATTGCTTTAGCTATCCATGAGGGTTTATTGTTCCATACAAATTTCAGGAGTGTTTGGTCAATTTCTTTGAAGAATGTCATGGGTATCCTTATAGGGACTGCATTGAATCTGTACAGAGCTCTAGGGAGTATTACCATTTTGACAACGTTGATTCTTCCCATCCGTGGGCAGAGAATGTGTTTCCATTTCCTTGTGTCTTCTTTTTATTTCTTGAAGCAGTATATGTAGTTTTCTTTGTACAGGTCCTTTACACACTAGGTTAAGCTGATTCCTAGGTATCTGGTTTTCTGTGGCACAATTGTGAATGGAATTTTCTTAATGTCCCTTTCTTCTCTTTTGTTATTTGCATATAGAAAAGCCACCGACTTTTGTGTGTTGACTTTGTATCCTGCCACTCTACTCTATGTATCTATTGTTTCTAGGAATGTTTTGTAGAGAGTTTAGGGTTCTCTAGGTATAATGTCATGTCATCTGCAAATAATGATATCTTGACTTCTTCCTTGCTAATCTGGATGCCCTTAATGTCCTTTTTCTTCTCTGATTGCTATGGCAAGTACTCCCAGTGTTATATTGAATAAAAGAGTTGAGAGTAGGCAACCTTGTCTTGTCCCTTTTCTTAGGGGGAAGGCTTTCAGTTTTTCCCCATTGAGAATGATGCTCACTGTGGGCTTTTGGTAGATGGCTTTGCCTATATTGAGGAAGGTTCCTTCAATTTCCATTTTCTGGAGGGTTTTAATCATGAACAGGTATTGAATCATGTCAAATGCTTTCTCAGAGTCTATTAATATGATCACATGGTTTTAAATTTTTCTCTTATTGATATGATATATTGTCAGGGGAGCAGCTGGGGTCCCCAGGGTATACCGGGAAGCAGGTTCCCTTCTACCTCTGAAGCAGCAGGGAATGGATGAAAACTCAGTAATCCGAAGCAGTTTTTTTTTTCTTTTTTGGGTCACACTCGGCTATGCTCAGGGGGTTACTCTTGGCTCTGCACTCAGGAATTACTTCTGGTGATGCTCAGGGTACCATATGGGATGCTGGGGATCGAACCTGGGTCGGCACAGGCCGGCCACGTGCAAGACAAACGTTCTACCCACTGGCTCCGGCCCCCCAAAGCAGTTTTAAAAGGGGTTTACTATATCATTGGTTCCGGTATACCATCCAAGAGCAGGGAAAACCTCCGGATTCTGGGTTCCAAACTAGGCCCCAGCCATGTGTAGGCCAAGATGGCTGCCACCACGTGTTGAAACCCAATAGAGAATGGAGAGGATGGAGAAGCAAAATGCCAAGGTGTTGTAGGCAGGCAGACGGGGGGCGCCACAGGGCAATAAAATTCCTGAAGAAGAGATCCAGAGCCACACCTGATTGAAAACCCAAAAACCAAACTTGGCAAGACCACAATCAACAACAGACCCTGGGGGAAGGGAAGGCCAGAGGGAATGTGTGAATAGCTTTAGGTGATTAAATCTCCTGAGGGAAGTGGAATCAGCCTTCCATCCCAGAACCCAGCTCAAAGAAGACTCCAAATCATTCCAGTCAAAGAAGACCACTCCCAAAGTCTACTCCCTTGGCAACAGCCCTAGAAACCGAGGTTAAAGCCCCTATAAGGGAGTAATTTGGGGAGAAATCTATAAAAGCCATCCTGACCAAAGGACAGTGCGCACATGCTGCCTGGACACACATGTTGCCTGCGCACACATGCTGCATGGACACACATGCTGCCTGAGCCCATGTGGCCGAGCACATGTGGTGCCTGAGCACGTGTGTTGCCCGCATCTCCCCTCTTGAGATGTGTACTCTCTCTCTCTCTTTCTCTCCCCTCCTCCTCTCCTAAAACCTCCTTAATAAAGTCTGTAAAACTTCATTGCTCATCGACTCCCGAAAATTCTTTTTCTGTGAGGAAGACAAGAACCCTAAGGCAGCCCTGGGTAAGGCCTAGGACTGACTTTCCTTTCCTGCAAAGAGCAATTCCTCACTCCAGCCTGAGTCCGTGGCTCCCGAGAAACCTCGGGTGGTGGGGATCAACTCCCACGCCTAGAGATCAAGCGGACATCAGGTGTGGTTTGACGGCCACCTTGTGGGGCTGGTGGGGCTCAGGCCCACGCCGTGCAGGGGTGATGCAGGAATGTCCTGTCGGGTCAGAGGCGCAGAGATGAGACACCAGGAACATGATGTATGTCCATTAATATTCTTAATGGTCACCAGCCTGAGGGGCAGCAGTTTTCATCTTGGCAGCTGACTAACTGCAGCTAACTGACTTTAGCTGACTGACCTGAGCTCACTGACCTGCGCTCACTCATTTGAACTAACTCATTTGACTGACTGACCACCTCCACCAAGACCCCAGCTCTCTTATCCCATCGTCTCAAAGAGCAATACAGCTTAAAGTTTGCATGGTTTACATTAAAAGACTGTTCACATTCATTGAATAGGACTTAGGAATAATAGGAAGGAGACAACCAGGAACCAAAAACCTGCAGGGGGTGCTATCTAGGTAAGATGAGATGAACAAAAGAACGCATTACAGTTGCTAATGCAGCCTTCTGGACTAGCCCATGGTGGCAAGGACGTGTCAGACAGAAGAACAAGAAAAACCTGTTTTTTGCCTAACTTTAGGCATCGTCTATTAGACTCCATCTTGGGCTAGTTATAGCCAACAGGGGAAATGTGCAGAGAAATGACCTAGGATAGCCTTGTCTGGGTATCTGCAGCTTTGATTCACAGTCTCACTAGGGATTTCTACATACAAACTCTATTGGGAGACAGTCTGCCAGAAGTCCCTGTGTATCTGTTAACAGGCAGTATCCATCAGACCTTCCTTCGCATATCCTTAGATCTACCTTCTGCCAACACAGGGGCTCATCGCAGACTTTATCAGTCCTTAGCCTGCCCAGCGGTCCCGGGTGGCAGAGGCGGCAGGGGGGAGAAAGCGACCATCTCGCTCCCCTTCCAGGCTCACATAAGTCACCCGTGGGGTCCACCTGCAACAAAGGGAAGCGAAACCGCAAAAAAGAGAGCTTCTTTCTTTTTGCAGTTTATTTTATAGATAGAAATCCGCCTCAACTTCCCAGCCAAGCGAATTGCAGGCTGGGCTATCTAGTGATAAAAACAGGATAATAGCTCTATAGAAATGCAGCATTTCAAGTTGCCTTCTGGCTGTATACAAGAAACCAGAGCTGATTCAAAGCCTCCCTAGCAGAGCTGGGAGTTAAATGTAGCTGGAAGCTAAATAGGGAGTCACCCAACAACAGAGTCAAATGCCCTCAGGTAATTTCTCCCAGCACCTCACTTAGGCCCTTCAGATGCTAATGTCTTGAGCCAATATCTGCCTGGAAATGCCTTTATAGGGTAGAGAAGGGGGTTTCGAAGATGGTATGCCTCTGTACCAAAGACTATACTAATGCCAGTTAAATATTTCTCCAAGCCTTCACTGAAAGAATGGCCCCTCGCCCACAGAACACAAAGACAGGAACCAGAGGTAACTGATAAAATGGAGGTAACGGATAAAATGATGGCTCAACTGAAAGTAACTGATAAAATGATGGCTTGACAAGACAAGAGCACAGCAGGAAGGGCCTTAAGCAAATAATTCCAGGGAGGGCTATAAAGCAAACATTCCCGAGAGGTTGCGTCTGATGTCCCCCCTCTGTATTTGGTATGATACCTGACTGGGCCCATGCCATGCCAAATATGGAAAGAAGTATTAGGCACACTCAGATTGGAGGGTGATGGTTACCTGGTGCAGAATGATTGGCTGCCTGCACACCTTGATGTAATATTTTAAACCTTTTGGATAAATATGCGTGGGCTTTTCTGTAGTGCGGGAATTATTCCTTAAAAGATCGTCCCTGGAAGGGCTCGGGCTCTTAGCCACTGACCGCTTGGGGTCACCCTATGAGCCCGAGTATACTCGCTTATTAATAAAACCCTTGCTTTTTGCATAGGACTTGGTCTCTCAGAGTTTTCCTTGGTAGGTGCAGCATTCCTAGGCTCCCAGTCAGTCACCCCATCGGGTGGCCAACCCTTACATTTGGGGGCTCGTCCGGGATCTGGGAGCCAAGGACCCCACCTGCCTCGAGCACCCTGACAAGACCATCCTGGGTAAGTGGACGTCCCTTTTTATAGTTGCGATCGCTAAGTCTGATTCTGGGTGCCGGCTTCTGTAGTGACTGTCGGATCGAGGGGTCAGTAGGGCGTGAGCCTCGCCCACTCTCTCCCCGACTGTGGTGGATAGACGTGTCCTAGATCCACAGGTCACGGCCCTGGGGGACGCCCCGGTGGTGGTGGAGATCCGGGGACACCCGGACTTCTCCGTCTGGCGGTAGGAAAGTGCTGCAGTTTCCTCCCATGTCTGGCGGGAGGAAAGCGGTGCCGATTCCTCCCAGGTCTGGCGGGAGGAGAGCAGTGTCTTTCCTCCCAGGTCTGGCGGGAGGAAAGCGGTGCCGTTCCTCCCAGGTCTGGCGGGAGGAAAGCGGTGTCCTTTCCTCCCAGGTCTGGCGGGAGGAAATCGGTGTCCTTTCCTCCCAGGTCTGGCGGGAGGAAAGCGGTGTCTTTTCCTCCCAGGTCTGGCGGGAGGAAGACGTTACCGCTTCCTTCCAGGTTGTTAGTGAAACTGTCAGGTTTTTACCAGGCTCAAATCAACCCCCTAGACCTTTGCCTCTGTCATGTCTGTGGAAAACTCATTTAGGTGTGTTATTGTCATTCAGTGTTCTTCTGTCTCTTCTGACTTTCTTACTCTACCCTGAATTTCTCTCTCCTGCCTCACTCGCCATGGGGCAGACTCCTTCTACTCCTCTTTCTCTGACCTTTTATTCAGCAGAATGGCCGACTCTGTCTGGGGGAAGGAGACACGAATGCCTCCTTCCTCCTTCCAAGTCGAGAGTGAGAGAAGTCCGGGTTCGAGTCCCGGCCTCAGGGTGAGTCCTGAGAAGACCTAGGTTTGTAACCCAGAAACAGTAGGTTGGCGCCCAACACCGAGGATTCTCTTGAGCTCATCACGGCAGTCTAAGTAAACCTGTTCGAACAAAAATTCCAAATCCGGATTGTGAGAGTGGTGAGTGTGGGGGCGAGTCTGAGTGAAAGGAGGACCGGTCCGCGTGATTGAAGAGAGTGTGAAACTGTGTGAAGTAATCTCTGTCCTATTTGTAATTGTGATCTGTGTATGTTTGGTCATTGACAGCATGTACCGCAAGGAATTACATTTCTCTCCCCTTTCAGCCTCACATAAGCTACCAGTGAGGCCCACCTACATTATTTTGGCTACTGCAGCAGAACATTGCAGTGAGTGTCTGCGAGGAGTTCCACCAGAAGAAGGTAATCAGTGAAAATCTGCAAAGAAGGTATGCTGCTCGCTTGGAAATCTCTAGGGGAATGGGGGAAAAATGTTATAACCTCTGTGTGAGTGTATGTGTGTGTGTGTGTGTGTGTGTGTGTGTATGAGCACCCTGGGGGGCTGGCGTGAGTCTGTGGCTCCACGACCGGCACCCTTAAGGTCCCACAAAGGTTCTGGAGCCCGAGTGGGCTGTCTGCTACAAAGAACATAGGGTCTAACGTGGCGCTGATTTAGTGGTCAGCCTCAAGTCACAACTACTGAGTCCACTACGGCTAAGTTCTTCACCGGTAGACAAGCAACTGAATGGTCTCTGTAAATTGGTACCCCCTCCTTTGTCTGTCTCAGCGTCACCTATCACTATGGGAGGAACGGGAGGAAACTCACTAGTGAAAAATTCTAGAAGACCAAATTTCAGCAGTCCTTTTCCCTCTCCCCTCTTACTAGTGAGAGAAATGTCTAGAGCACACCTGGAGGTCAATTAGGAATGTAAACGAGGTCTCTAGCAGCTTTTGCCTCAGGCAAAGAAAAAAAGGGTAAAAGGCTAGGAAGGAAAACCTCTCACCAAGACAGAAAGTCACCATAATCTAGTAGGAGATGCAGCAAACATCAGCAAGGCCACAGAAGGTAGCAAGCAAGCAAGAAGAACTTTCCTTCTCCCGTTCTCTTGGAAGCCCATGGCAGGTTAGGTCCAGCTCCACACACAGGTTGTGGTCCTGGTGGATGCCTGGGAGGGCCCCAGGGATTCCTGTAGTAATGCAGAGATCACTGATCGAGACGTCCACAGCATGATGATTCTCTGAATTAGTGGCCAGCATGTGAGGGGTTAGAGTCCCCTCTGGAGTGGCCAGTATGGGAGGGATTAGAGTCCCCTTGGGTTGCTTGTTAAAACAGTGAACCTCCAAAGCATCTTAAGGACCTTTGCAACAACACGTGGCCTAAATACCAGCTAGAACACGGGAAAATGGCCAGTAAATGGCAACTTGCATTATTGTTTGCTGCATGTGTGTCTCAGAAGTAAGGGAAACCAGGATAGGACCTCACACCATCTGCACAGGCAGAAACCTAAGGCTTCAGTCTAGCCTCCAACTCCGCTGCCACCTGTGGAGTTTGCACAAAGCTTTCTAGGAGGCGAGGGTTACTGCTGCTGTTAAGGAGCCCCTCCCTCCTAGGGTAACTTCAGGCAGCTCGGGCTTCACCTCATGGATCTAGGCTTCAGAAAAGAGAGCTCAGGAGTCCATCTATCTCTACCCCAGAATCCGGCCCAGCAGGGTGCACTCAGAGCTGAGCCTCTCATCTTTCCAAACCAGCTAGACCCACCCAAGAGTTTCCCTAAGAGAAGTGGCTAAGAAAGAAGCTGGCAGAGTGAAGGTCCGAGCACCCTTCTCAATAAGCTTCAGTAATGCAAGCAACAGCTAGGGACGTTTTGAAAAGATATTTCAAGTTTATAAAGGAAGTTTGATTTCTAACCTTTGCCTTAAGTTCACCTGAAATAACCAATAATTTTATCCAACTGTTGCACGCAAAAGTGATAGCACAACAGGACCTGTGCAGATGAGCACTGGCTGCTGACCTTAATTACCCGATAGGCTTAGCAGCAGTTTTTCCTTAACAGGTCCAGTACAAAATGATCAAACCAGAGGAGGCACGAATGTGGTGATTAATTTCAAAAGGGTATTAATGCAGTAATTCAATTTACAGGCTTTTACAGCTTAACCTGTCCTCACTAACATCTATCTCCAGAGACTGGACATCGTAACTAATTTTAACTTTCTTTACTATGCCTCTAGCTAGCAAAAGCCACTAAGATGCATTCAGAACTTGAAACTAGGAATTGGAAACTAGGAAAGCTAAAAATAGTGGCATAAAGTTTACAAGTTAATTCGGCCATAATCTAGGTGGCCCGTTTTCCAACAAAAGTGCTTTCTTGACCCATGCGTCACGTAGGAAAAAAAAAAACCGGCAGGAGACAGAAGCTGGTGCAGGCCAGGGCGAGGTCCAAACCAGTGGAGCAGGGCTATTTGCCCTGGGGGACTGCCATTCGTTTCTCAGTCTCTCAGTTTCCTCTACCCTTCCAAAAGGGTCAAATCATAACTAAAGATCAATCGATCAACTGTATGTGTGCGTGTGTGCACGTGCGTGTGTGGTGGCCATCAATTGTTTGCAGTTGTCTTGTCTGTGTGAAACGTTGAAGTGCTAAATGAAACCAACTTGAAATCAAGAGCAAATTGCTGAGCCAGGGATAGGCAATGTGTTCCAAACTGAGTGTTGAGCAGGAGGAAAAAATGACATGTTCAATCTAAATCTTATGGTAAAAAGTTAAAAGGTCTAATTGTAAAATCTTTTAAGTGTTCCTGATCCCTGAAATTCTCTCTGCTCCCGAACTTGTGCTGTTTAGAGAGGGTGGGAGCTAGAGCCAGAGTCAGCAAAGAGATAAGAACTTTGTGAGATAGTGCAGAGCTTTACCTCATAAGTTTAGGTTAAATTCTAATGAGAAATTAGGCCGTTTTTGAAAATTAACTAAGGTACAAAAACTGTTGCAATTAAATCAAAGAAGGTCTTGTGTTTCATGAAAAATTGGTAGTTCAAAAGTTGTTTATGTTGGTACTTATTCGTTTTATTTCTGCAATAGGGTAATCACCTCAGTCTGATAAATCTGGTAGAAATCCAGAGTAGCCCATGCTGGAGAGAAAAAAAAAAGGTGAATCTCTTTAACATTCAAGGAGCTAAGAATGTTCGTTTAAATTTTGTGGCTTCTAAACATGGAAAATGCATTTTAAGTAACAGAAAGATAACGGATGGAGATGTCTGTGGGAAAAAGGAAGGAATTCTGTTAAAGTGAAGGCTTGTTCTTACAGGAAAGTTACAGGACAGAATGAATGTACAGGAATGTGTAGAAGGTCTGAGAATGTTAGTAAATAAACTATAAAACTCTTCTGAAGAATTGTTCTAGTACCTTTTTTTGTAAGATCTATGGAGAGAATATTAGACAGATGGTATGGACTCCTGTTACAGTGCTCCTAAAAACTGGTAATTAGGGTTTTGACATGGAATCAAATAAGTTAGGATACTGTTAAGCTGTATGCTCTATTTCAATAGGACTTTATGCTTCTTTTAAGCAGTTCCAACAGCAAATTGGTGTATTGCACTTTGTTGTAAGTAAAGTGTAATATATGCTTTTCTCTCTTTACACCTTCAGTATGTTTTTAATGGTTTACGGCACTGTGTTGGTTTGCATAAACTCAAACAAAATATTTCCTCTCTGTAATAGGGCCTAGCCGTCTTGCAGACAGGAAAGCCAGTATGGGACCCCAAGGCCCTCTTCCAGGAAAAATAAAAGTCAAAGGGATTGGTCTAAATGACAGAAGCATGTAGTTAACAGGTACACCTGCAGGTATCCTACAAACCTCAGGGAGACCCTAGAGGCAGGCCGGCTGAAGGAAGAACCGAAAATCATCTCTGCTGTGAAGAACAAGGAATCTGCCAATCTGTGGTGACTGACAACTGCCTGGGCCATGAAACAAGGACAGCTGCTGCAGGAGGGAATGGCTTCAGCCCTAAAGAGTGATGTGGTCACGCTCTGCTCAACCGAGTGGAAGAGGCCCGAGGTCACCTGTAGCTCATCATGGAACCTGATCTTCATGGCCAAGCCTGGAGTAACCCTGATGTGACAGGTAGAGACATTAAAATACCATGATTGATGTTGGCCTGCTCTGTCTCAGCCAATTCCCAGGACTTCTTAGTAGTAACGGGTACCCTAAGTGGAGAGTTCTCCAGTCTTGCTGTGTTTATGCAAAAGAACCAGTCAGGTTTATTAAGTGATTTGACAAATTTAAAGTAAAGGTGGAGAGAAAACCATATTTCTATAACTTTTGTAAAGATCAGATTCTAAATCTACAGAAAGGTAATTGAATAAATGTATCCAAATAGGCTTGATTTAAAAGGTAACCCCATGGCTAATCCAGTTGCTTAAGTTTGCTAATAGGCCAAGGGTTTTCAAGTTAGCATCCAAATTGGTTGGATGTTTATTCTTAGTTCTATAAGTACACAGTCATTTGGAAAGTCTAAGATTCATAAGGATTTTAAAAAGTTTTTAATTCTTAAGCCATCATGGCACCAATACCTCATCCAGTAACATTAGGGAATAACAATTGTCCATGGGAAGGGACAAAACAGGGCAGTTTAAAGTAACTCAGAACTGTGTTTTATGTGTCATAAATCTTAAGGATCGACAGTTTGACTTTGTGCAAAAATTCAGATGATCAGCGTATAGTCATCTATCGGTTCTAACACATTCAGTGAGAGGGGCAAGGCTTTTCTATGTTGTACAAAAAGCCAGAGAGGTGACTTGGTGTTTCTATAAGAAAAATCTGGACACAAAATGTTTGGTTCGATTTTGTGTTACCTTAACACTGTGTTTTCTAAAACAGCAAAGTATTCTGCCCTCACTAGGGCAAAGAGGGACTTTTTACTCCTCCAGGGCCTAATCATTTCTAAGTAATGTTCTTAGCCTAATTGATCTGATCTTTTCTTGCAGATAATAATAACTTCAGAAAATCTGATCCATTCATTGCATGGGACCCATTTGAAGATTTCACCCCTTGCACAGGCAGGGTCTACAGTCCCTTTGTCAGCATGAAGCAGCTCCAGAAGATGGACCTTCACCCATTTTCCCTTAAAAATATAAGGCGGTGAAATCTCTTAAAAGAAATATGATGTGGATAGATTGACAGGAAAGGGCCCCGTGACAGTGAAGCAACCTAGTCTAGGAAAAGTGCTGCTTCTATGCAGACCACTCTGGGATAGTGAAGGAAGCGCCGGAGAGAGTGGTTGGAGTCTTGGTTTGCGCAGTCCCCTGACTAACTACCTTGCTTTCAGCCCTAGCCGGGCCCCTCATCATATTCTTATTGATTTTGACAGTTGGGCCTTGCCTTCTTGATAGGCTACTTGCGTTCATCAGAGACCGGGTGGGTGAAGTCAAGTTGTTAGTACTCAGGCAACAGCATCAGGCCCTATGGAGTGAAGGTCTCTAATGGTCTCTAGGATTAGAGAACCCCCATAAGAAAAGGGGAATGAAAGAATGGCCCCTTGCCCACAGGACACAAAGACAGGAACAAGAGGTAACTGATAAAATGGAGGTAACTGATAAAATGATGGTTCAACTGAAAGTAACTGATAAAATGATGGCTCGACAAGAGCACAGCAGGAAGGGCCTTAAGCAAATAATTCCAGGGAGGGCTATAAGGCAAACAATCCCGAGAGGTTGCGTCTGATGTCCCCCCTCTGTATTTGGTATGATACGTGACTGGGCCCATGCCGTGCCAAATATGGAAAGAAGTATTAGGCACACTCAGATTGGTGGGTGATGGCTACCTGGTGCAGAGTGATTGGCTGCCTGCGCGCAGACCTTGATGTAATATTTTAAACCTATTGGATAGTTATGCGCAGGCTTTTCTGTAGGCGGGAATTATTCCTTAAAAGATCCTCCCTGGAAGGGTTTGGGGCTCTTAGCCACTGACCGTTTGGGGTCACGCTATGAGCCCGAGTATACTCGCTTATTAATAAAACCCTTGCTTTTGCATAGGACTTGGTCTCTCAGAGTTTTCCTTGGTAGGTGCGGCGTTCCTAGGTTCCCAGTCAGTCACCCCATCGGGTGGCCAACCCTTACATCACAAGAGTATCGTCTACTTCACGGTAGTTTTGTATTTTAGTTGCCTTTGAGATATCAGGGAGCCATGCTTGCTTGCTTGGAGGCAAACAGCATTTCTCTCTGGTCTAATTACTTAGAGATCCAACGTGGCCTGGCAAATATGCTGGTAAGATCTAGCTAGTCCCACGATGATTGTGGTAGCATGAGAGAATATTTATACCAGCCAGTACAGAATACATGGTCAGATAAACTGCCACATTTAAACTAGCCCCCTATCTACAAAGTGACCTGCAGGAGGCAATACAGGGCAGTTGCAGAGCCTCTTAGGTGTCCTGCCACAATATGTTATGTTATATTATGTTGCTTGACTTGCGAATGTTGAACGATCCTTGCATTCACGGAATGAATCCTACTTGGTCATGATATATAATCTTTTTGATAAGGCTTTGGATTCTGTTTGCTAGTATTTTGTTGAAGATCTTAGCTCTGTATTCATCAGGGAGATTGGTCTGTGATTTCCTTTCTTTGTGTTGTCTCTCCCTGCTTTGGGTATCAGGGTGATATGTGCCTTGTAGAAGCTGTTTGGGAGTGTTTCTGTTTCTTCTATTTCCTGGAAGAGCTTCAAAAGGACTGGCAGTAGGTCCTCCTTAAAGGTTTGGTAGAATTCACTATTGAACCCATCTGGACCTGGGCTTTTTGTGTTTGGGCAGGCTTTTAATTACTCTTTCAATTTCCTCGATGGTGATAGGCTTATTCAGGTATTGCAGGTCTTCTTGTTTCAGTCATGGGAAGTTGTAGGACTTCAGGAATTTATCCATTTCTTCTGGGTTCTCATATTTCATGGCATACAGACTCAAAGTAATCTCTGATGATCTTTTGTATTTCTGCAGTTTCTGTTGTGATGTGTTGTGATGTCCCCATTTTTATTTCTGATTCTGTTTATTTGTGTTCTCACTTTCCCTGTCCTTACAAGTCTTGCCAGTGGTTTGTCAATCCTGTTTATTTTTTCAAAGAACCAGCTTTTGGTTTTATGAATAATTTGGATTTTTTTTTTTTGGTTTCCAGCTCATTGATTTCCTCTCAAGTTTTATTATTTCCTTCTTTCTTCCTGGGTTAGGCTCCTTTTGTTAATCTTTTTCTAATGTTTTGAGCTGTGTAGTCAGGTTATTTATGTGGGCCCTTTCTTCTTTCCTGATGAATGCTTGCAGAGATATAAACTTTCCTCTTAACACGGCTTTTGCCGTGTCCCGCAAGTTCTGATAGTTGGTGTCTTCATTTTCATTTGTTTCCAGGAATCTTTGGATTTCCTGTTTGATTTCTTCTATGACCCATTGGTCCTTCAGCAGTGAGCTGCTCAGTTTCCAGGTGGTTGGTTTGATTCACTGTTTCTGTATGTGGTTAGCTTCTATTTTCTGTGCATCATGGTCTGAAAAGATAGTTGACACAATTTCTATATATTTTATTTTATTTTATTGAGGTATGCTTTGTGGCTCAGCATGTGGTCTATCTTGGAAAATATTCCATGTGCACTAGAGAAAAATGTGTCTTCAGCTTTCTTTCCATGCCATTGGGCTACCCTGGCAAGTGATAGGGTCAAAAGGAAATGGTACTGGCACCTGCTCGAGCAAATCTATGAATAACAGGATATCAAGTGATCTAGGTAGGCGGGCACTGATCTTGCTCTGAGCTGCTCTGACAGGTGTACTTGTTCTAGGAGCCATTTATATTTTTCTTTTTTTTTTATTTTTTGGGTCACACCCAGCAATGCTCAGGGGTTACTCTGGGCACTGCACTCAGGGATAACTCTGGCGGTGCTCAGGGGACCTTATGGGGATGCAGGTGTCGAACCTGGGTCAGCTGTGTGCAAGGCAAATGCCCTCCCTGATGTGCTGTCCTGATGGTCCTAGTGTAAGGGTTGGCCACCCTATGGGGTGACTGATGGGAGCCTCAGAATGCCGCACCTACCAAGGAAAACTCTGAGAGACCAAGTCCTATGCAAAAGCAAGGGTTTTATTAATAAGCGAGTATACTCGGGCTCATAGCGTGACCCCAAACGGTCAGTGGCTAAGAGCCCGAACCCTTCCAGGGAGGATCTTTTAAGGAATAATTCCGGCGCTACAGAAAAGCCCGCGCATAACTATCCAATAGGTTTAAAATATTACATCAAGTTCTGCAGAGCAGCCAATCACTCTGCACCAGGTAACCATCACCCACCAATCTGAGAGTGCCTAATACTTCTTTCCATATTTGGCACGGCATGGGCCCAGTCACGTATCATACCAAATACGGAGGGGGACATCAGACGCAACCTCTCGGGAATGTTTGCCTTATAGCCCTCCCTGGAATTATTTGCTTAAGGTCCTTCCTACTGTGCTCTTGTCTTGTCGAGCCATCATTTTATCAGTTACCTCTGGTTGAGCTATCATTTTATTAGTTACCTCTGGTTCCTGACTTTGTGTTCTGTGGGCGAGGGCCATTCTTTCACTAGGAGCGTTTTCTAAGGTGGACTGGTCTCTGGGAGCTACTCCATCAGTGCCGTAAGTGACTGCAGTGACCGCTGCAGGCCTCTCTTGCCATACTGGGAGAATTGAGTCATTTTCTCAAAAGACAGTGGGAAATTGGGGTGTTCATATTGGGGCCGTGTGCACTGACCCCCTAGACTGCCCTGTGCACTGCCTGGGGCCTGGGCCACTGCGCCTTCTTTCACTAAGCCTTTCCAACCTCAGCATTTCCTGTGGTTCCCAGAGACTTCCAGAACCAGCAGTATGGGGTTGGCCACAGATCCCGGGGTTCTAGAGGGATCAAGGACTCGAGCTGTGTGTGATGCCCTGGTACCCTGCTTCCACCTTTGGAGGTGCCAATGCCACCACTGGGATTTGCTGGAGCCAGTGGGATTTGAGGCTCTTTATTTGATGTGCTAGGAAGTAAAGGTGAAACATGGGTACACTCAGAGTGACTTTAAAATATGAGAAAAGGGGGGGGGGGGCAGAGCCCAAGAAGGTAAGACTCAGCTTCCCAAGTAGGGAGGTCATAGAGAGGGACTGGGGTCCATCAGACACCGTTCTCATCATCTTGGCTGCTCTGAAATGCTCCCTTTGTGCAAATGTGGGGACTTGTGAGCCGGGGACCCCAGAGGCCCCAGAGGTTCCCAACCGTTATGGGACTCACCCTCAGATTTGCAATAGACCCAGGTTCTTGAACTTTGCACAGCTAGAATGAGCAAACACAGAGACATAAGTATCCAGAGAGACAGAGAGAGACACAAGTGTGCAGAGGGACAGAGAAAAACATCCAGAGACACAGACAGATAGACAGAGAGACACAGGCCCTCATCAGGGCCCCTGAGTGTCAGAGTCCCATCATCCCCCATCCAAGAGGTCCCACTCATTGCCTCCCCCATGTTTTGGGGCCTAGAAGGTTGTGATCAGGGTTCTGCTTTGCTTTCCTGAGAATCTTTACTCTGGGCCATGGGAGTCTTATGTTGGGGATATTATTTAACTGGCTCCAGGAATTTTCTGATTGGGGTGAAGGGCCAGGCCCAGCCCTTATTCTGTCCCTATATGAGATAATTCTTTATGATATTGCTATAAAATGTCTTATTGCATTGCTTTTTTTTCAGTTTTGGCCATATCTGGCTGTACTCAGGGCTTACTCCAGGCTCTGCACTCAGGGCTCACTCCTGGCGAGACTCGGGGACCCAATGGGATGCAGGAGATCAAACCTGAGTGGGCTGCCATGTGCAGGCAAAGGCCCTCCCCGCTGAACTCTGGTTTCCTGTTTTTGATTTTTGCTTTTTAAGACATGTTAATCTACTTCTCTGAACGTCTAAAGTATATTTAAGTCAATATTGTTTCTCTAAGTTTGGATATTATAGTGGGTAGGGCATTTGCTTTGCATGAAGTACACCCAGGGTTAGAGCTGAGACCATAGAGAGATAATAATTATGTACAGCTTTTATGGGTACTGAATCCCATATTACTTAGCCTAGTTAAAGAACACATTAAAAATGTAATATAGAGTTGTTAGTTCGATAGTTAATTACACATTGAAGTATATACTTTCTCTGGAAAAGTTTCAGGGGGAGGGTGGGTGGGAAGGAAAAAGGTTATCCAAATGAAGGCCCACAAAGTCCAGTGAGAAATATTTGCATTATGCTAATCAATTTGGCTCTGTTACAGAAATCTGAACTCACTTTTAACATGTTGGCTTATCTGAGGCAACGGCTAACAATTCCTTTTCCTTGAAGTATGGTTTGTTTCTGAACAATAGTAACTTTGAAATATCATGTGCTGTTAGAGCATTCTTTCACTAAACTCAGTGATTTCTCAAAATTTTGGAATCAAATTAATTTTGATCCCATTCGTTGATATTATATGTTAGTAATAGATCAAAAAAGCAAGGGTTTTTAAACAGTGACACGTGTGTGGCCAGAGTACAGTGGGTAGGGTGTTTGCCTTGAACACAGCCGACCTGGGTTGGATCCCCAGCACTCCATATGGTCCCCTGAGCACCGCCAGAGTAATTCCTGAGTGCAGCCAGGGGTAGCCCCTCAGCATCCCTGGGTGTGACCCAAAAAACAAACAAACAAACAAAAAAAAAAACAGTGACACTTGATTTTTTTTTCAACAGGAAGGATGCATACATATGTACAATTTAAGTGCTTTTGAATAAATGCTGGAGATCGGAGGTGACTACATAGTATGCCACCCGCATGGCAGAGCCTGGCAAGCTACCTGTGTAGTATTTGACATGCCAAATACCAGTAACAATTATAGATTTCATTCCCATGACCTGATGGGAATGGTTTGAGGCCCTTTATGTTCCTGGAGCAAGCAGATGTCCTTGGGCTCTACTAGCATGAGACAGGACATATGGAGATGTTACTGGTGCCCGCTTGAGCAAAACGATGATGAACGGGAAGACAGTGATACAGTGATATCCACTAGCTCTCTTTCTTCCATTTCTTCCTTCAGGGCCAGTATTTTCTTGGTGAGTTTCAGTCTTGTTGATCTATCCATAGTTGATAGAGCAGTGTTGAAGTCTCCAATATTATTGTGCTACTGGTAATGTCTTCTTTGAGGCCTATTCACAGTGCTTTAAGTATTTTGCTGGCCCCTCGTTGGGTGCATATATGTTTAGTGGTGTAATTTCTTCCTGATATACATACCCCTCAATTAATAAGAAATGGCATTCATTGTCCTTTCTAACCTTTTTCAGCCTGGAGTCTATATTATCCAATACTAATATGGCCACACCAGCCTTTTTGGAGGAGTTGTTTGCGTGGAGAATTGTCTTCCAACCTTTGACTTTGAGTCTGTGTTTGCTCTGCTCTTTGGGTGTGTTTCTTGAAGATAGCAGAATGTTGGGTTCAATTTTTTAATCCATTTTTCCACTTTGTGTTTCTTAATTGGTGCATTTAGACCATTGATATTGAGAGATTATTGTCATCAGATTTTGTGATATCTTCTGTTTAAACTTGTGCTTTGGGGTTTTGCCTTATTTTACAGTAGACCCTTCAGCCCTTCTTTCCAAGTTGGTTTGAGTCCATGAGGTTCCGGAGTTGTTGCTTATCCATGAAGTTGTGTATCTTTCCTTCATATCTGAATGTGAGTCTAGTCAGGTAAAGAATTTTTAGTGAGGCCTGCAGTTCATTGAGCCTTTTCGCAATATCCCACCACTGTTTTCGGGTTCTGAGTTTCAATGGCAAGTTTGTATTAAATACAATGCTTTGCCCCAGGTATTAAATCCTGCACTGCTCAGGTATGTTGACCCCTCCCCAAGGTACATTGTAAAGGGAACTTTGAGAAGCAGGAATTCAGCTCTGGTAAATTAGCATTTGGAAAGCCTGGCCTAGGTGAGTGTATCTGGAGAATTGCATTTTAGTGCTGGGTTTTTGTTCCTTACTGATACCCATCCTTCTTGGAGGAACCAGGGTCTTTTTTTTTAATATTTTATTATACCACCGTGAGATATACAATTACAACGTTGTTCATGTTTGGAGGTTTGGGTCAAATAGTGTTCCAGCACCCCACCCTCCACCAGTGCCCATTTCCAGCCACCAATGTCCCCAATTCCCTCCCCCTCCCATAGCCTGCCTCCATGGCAGGTTCTTTATCTCTTTTCTCTCTCCCTCTCTCTCTCTTCCTTCTCTTACATATTGTGGATTGTAATACATACACTTAGAGGCATACACTCATGTGCACATGTACATACACTCATGTGCATTTTTTGCCTGTATTTAATGCTCAGTTCTCAAAGGTTGGTATTAGCCCTTTCAACATTTATTCACACGTGTTCCCTTCTCTGTCTTACCTAACCTCTGACTCCCACACGTTTGTGATAATTTCCACTTTTGGTAAGACCTCCTGATCCACGTTTCGCCTGACATTGGATTTTGGTATCATAATACGTGTATATGTATTTATGTCATGCAAATAAATGCAGTCATTGTATATCTCTCTTTCCTTCTGACTAATTTCACTCAACATGATCCTTTCCATGTCAATCCATTTATAGGCAAATTTCATAACTTCATTTTTCCTAACAGCTGCATAGTATTCCATTGTGTAGATGTACCAAAGTTTCTTTATCCAGTCATCAGTTCTCAGGCATACTGGTTATTTCCAGATTCTGGCTATTGTAAATAGTGTTGCTATGAAAATAATTTGAGTGGCCAAAGGCATATGAAAAAATACTCATCACCACTAATCATCAGAGAGATGCAAATTAAAACAACAATGAGATATCACCTCATACCACAGAGACTGGCCCATACCCAAAAGGGTAAAAACAACAAGTGCTGGCGTGGATGCAGGGAAAAGGGGACTCTTATACATTGTTGGTGGGAATGTTGACTTGTACAACCTTTCTGGAAAACAATATGGACATTCCTCCAAAGACTAGAAATTGAGCTCCCATTTGACCCAGCCATACCACTCCTGGGAATATACCTTAGGAACCAAAAACGCACAGCAGAAACACCATTAGCAAGTTGTTTAGTGGGTTGACAGTCATAGTCCATCATCCTTAGCTGTCGGGGAGTGCCGCGGGGTCCCCGACAGTGCCAGGAAGCGAGTTCCCTTCTACCTCCAAAGCCGGCGGGAATGGATGAAGACTCAGGAATCTGATGCAGTTTTAAAAGGGCTTTACTATCACAGGTTCCAATATACAATCCAAGAGCAGGGAAAACCTCCGGACTCTGGGTTCCCAGCTAGGCCCCAGCCAGGTGTAGGCCAAGATGGCTGCCACCACGTGTTGAGGCCCAACAGAGAATGGAGAGGACGAAGAAGCAAAACACCAAGGGAAGCCGAAATGGCAAAAAGGGGAAAAAAGAGAGAGGGCTCTTTTTTTTCTTGCAGCTTATTTTATAGATAGAAATCCTCCCAAGCTCCCCAGCCCAGCCCATTCTGGGCTGGGCTATCTAGAGATGAAAACAGGAAAATAGCTCTATAGAAATGTAGCAACTTCAGGAGGCCATCTGGCTGTTTACAAGGACCCAGAGCTAATTCAAAGCCTCCTAGCAGAGCTGGGAGAAGCTATAAGCTAAATGTAACTTCCCCTGGCAGGAAAGATCAAATGCCCTCAGGTACTTTCTTCCCAGCACCTCACCTAATGTCTTGAGCCAAGATCTGCCTGGAAATGCCTTTCTAGGGTAGAGAAGGGGGTTTCTGAGATGGCATGTCTCTGTACCAAAGACTAATACTAATGCCAGTTAAATATTTCTCCAAGCCTTCACAAGAGTCTCGTCTACTTCACGGTAGTTTTGTATTTTAGTTGCCTTTGAGTTATCAGGGGAGCCATGCTTGCTTGCCTGGAGGCAAACAGCATTTCTCTCTGGTCTAATTACTTAGAGATCCAATGTGGCCTGGCAAATATGCTGGTAATATCTAGCTAGTCCCACGATGATTGTGGTAGCATGAGAGAATATTTATACCAGCCAGTACAGAATGCATGGTCAGATAAGACTGCCACATTCAGACTATCCCCCTATCTACGAAGTGACCTGCAGGAGGCAATCCAGGGCAGATCCAGAGGTCTAGGTTTTTAGGTGTCCTGCAACACTTAGTTTTTTGCTTCTCCCGTACTATGTTTCCTTGTATGTTACATGAGACAGATCATTTGGAATTTGTCCTTCTCTCTTTGAGTCTGCATAATACCCTCCACTTCCATCTATGTCACTGCAGTGAGTCATAGTAGCTCATGTTTTCTGATAGCTGTGTTCTATTGTGTATAATTTCCAGTTTGTTCATGGGCACTTGGGTTGGGCACTTCCAGTTTGGGCACTTGGGTTGTTTCTAGATGTTGCTTATTAGAAATAACCCATTGATAGTTCCATCAACAGTGCACACGTGGTCCCTTCCCCCACCTATTCACCAGAACTCATCACCTGTGTTTCAGTGACAGCCATTCTAACAGCTGGGACAGGACATCTCATTTGGCTGAGATATCATCTGAGCCATGTTGAGCAGTTCACAGCGCCCACATCGCGTCCTCCATTAGCCGCCGCTGCTGCTGTCCAGCAACTTGCTGCCGAGCCCCAGTGGGAGCGATTTCATAGAAGATCTAATTTATTTCATAATAATAAAAACATGAAAACTTCAAGTTAATTTTTATCAATGATATCACCTAGTATTTTTCCATATTTTTTATATCTGTAATTAAATCTAAACATAATGCTACCTTTAAATTTTCTTATATTCATTGCTATTGCTTCTTATTCTTCTAGTTTGTGCCTTTGTCATTTATGCGTTGACTTCTCAGAGTGCTGAGGCTTTTCATGGCTGTCCGGGGTAATAATGAACCCAGGTCCCTGCGCATGCCAGGTGTGTGCTCCAGCCCAGGCCTCTGACTATCTGCATGGCTCTTTCATCCTTCCTTACATTTTATTTCTGTTTGTTTCAAATTTATATTACCAAAATCAAAGCCAGGGAATTTAATGTTCCTGTTTCAAGTTGTTTTATGAAATTAAATTTTGTGATACTGGAAAGACAGGGATTATACGGCCAACCGCAATTGATCTCTAGCATCCGCAGGTCCCCAGAACTGCCAGGACTAATTCCTGAGAGCAGAGCAGAGAAGGAGCAATGGCTGAGCACCATCTTGTGGGGTCCAAAAAGCAAAAAAAAAAAAAAAAAAAAAGAAAAGAAAAGAAAACTGTGTTTCTAACTTTATAATGTTTCACTTTCTGCCATTTGATCTTACTATTGCTGTTCTTTCTCACACTTCTTATAATGAATGCTGAGTTCATGAGACATTTTGTTGTATCTACTTATAAAGATCACTTAATCTACATACTGCTTTAACTGCACTGCACGATTTTTTTCTTTTAATTTTTTATTATACCACCGTGAGACATACAATTACAAAGGTGTTCATAATTGGCTCTTGTTAATACAGTATTCCAACACCCATCCCTCCGCCAGTGCCCCATCACCACCACCAATGTCCCCATCCCTCCCGCCCACCCCCAGGCTGCCTCAATAGCATGTAGCCCCGTTTCTTCTCTTTTTCTCTCTGTCTCTGAATCTCTCTACTTTTTTTTTTACACATTGTGGCTAGCCCTGCAGATATTTAGAGTTTATCACTTAAGTCTCTTTGTGTATATTCAATGGTGAGTTTTAAACTACCATTACCATTTCCCACACTTAGTAAAACACTGGTGTCTATTTATATCCTATTAATGAAAGCAGTCATTCTATATCTGTCCTTTTCCTTCTGACTAATTTCACTCAGCATGATAGTCTCCATGTCCATCCATTTGCAGGTAAATCTCATAATTTCGGTTTTTCTGACAGCTGCATAGTATTCCATAGTATAGATGTACCACAGTTTCTTTAGCCAGTACTCTGTTCTCAGGCATTTAGGTTGCTTCCAGATTCTAGCTATTGTGAATAGCGCAGAGATGAATAAAGAAGTACAGATAGTGTTTCTGCTATGTGTTTTTCGGTCTCTCGGGTATATTCCCAGGAGAGCTATTGCTGGATCAAATGGGAGCTCAATATCTAGTTTTTGGAGGAATGCCCATATTGTTTTCCAAACGGGCTGGACCAGTCGGCACTCCCATCAACAGTGGATTAGAGTCCCTTTTTCCCCACATCCACGCCTCCACCGGTTGTTCTTGCTGTTTTGGATGTGACTGCACGATTTTTGATGGTAAGTCTTAGTATCCATTAGAAAGTCTCCTTTGATTCAGAGTTTACCCTAAAACATTTTTTCTTAACTAACATGTAATATTTTAACCCATATTTTAAAATATACATATTTCGAATTTGGCTGTCTCATAGCATAGAGCATATTCTCTAAGTATCCAGATCATCAACATTTGTTGACAGTTTGTGGTTTTTCTGCTCGTTTTTCAATTGTCTTTTTTTTTGGGTGGCTTTTTTGCATAATTTAAAAGACATTTAGGAACTGGAACCAAGGAAAAGGTACTGACTTTGCATGAGGTAGAACCAGGTTGAATCCCATTACCCCATATGTTACCCAAGCAGCATCAGGAGTGATCCATCTGAGTGCAAAACCGGAAGTAAGCTCTGAGCACAAGACGTGGGGTGCAAAAACCTAAAACAAAAGAACAAAGATATTCAGTCTTAGTTATCGACTGAAACTCAACATTGTATTTATCCATTAACTCAAATTTGTTAGTCATTTTATTCAATTCTGTTAATTATTGAAAAAATCTTTTTTAATGTCTGTCAATTTTCTGTATGGATATATTTAGGCTTTATTTTTATCTGACAGTTTTTGTCAAAAATAAATCTTTCATTGAAATCAATTACATTATAGGGTTATTGAGATTTATTCCTAATATTTAATTTTTGTCCTCATATGTGTCAAATATTTATTGCCTCCTTCCCTCTGCTTTCCTGTTCTACTGAATTATAGGGAGACCGTAGGTACACAGCACCCCACGGGAGCTATACCCAGCACTGGGCAGTGAGTCTCAGTAGTTACCACACAGGGGCAGTAGTTACCACAAAGCCCCCTAGGAGCAGCCTCCAGGGCAAATGGAGCAGTCAACCCTAGGACTCAACAGCCTCAAGATCATTGGTGTGGTAGAAGTATGATATAAATATATAAATATATAAATATACAAATATATATTTATACATATATTTACATATGCATACATACATACAGAGAGAAAGAGAGAGACAGAGAGAGAGGGAGAGAGAGAAATACACCAAGCATGAAATCTAAACTACAATAATCAAGCTTGAAAGTGTGCCGGCCAAGGAGACTTACTGGGGAATGAGTGGGACTCTGGAGACACTGGTGGAGTGAAATCAACACTGGTGGTTGGAACTGAGGCTGGAATATTATACTCCTGAAACTCAACTATAAATAACTATGTACAGCAATGTTAAATAACATTGCTTTAACATTTAAGAAAAAACAGAATATAAAGAGGAATAATTGAAATTTATTTTAATTTTATAAAAATAATATCTGAAATAAAGAGCAAAAGAATATAATGTTTAATTTAATTAAAGGAAATTCTGATGATTATAATTTAATTATTCAAATTAATTATTATAATCATTGAATAAACTACTACACATTTTAAGAAAGAAGCCAAACTGACCTGCTGAAATTGACATCTACAGTCATTAAAATGAAAAAATTAGACAAATTAAAGGCACATTAGATATAGTTGAACAGTAAACTTAAAGATAGGACATAGAAATACAATCTGAAGAATAAATAAGAGTTCCAAAAATGAGCCTTGAAACATCATTAAGTACACATATATGTAGACTGAGACTTTCTTAAAAAAGGAGAATGCGGAAGAAATGTATTTGTAGAAATAATGGTTGAACATTTAACATGGTAGAAAAATTTGAATCTACATCTTTAGTGTTTTTATAACCAGTAATATCACTGTCACTGAATCACTGTCTTCCCGCTCATCGTCGATTTGCTCGAGGGGGCACCAGTAACATCTCCATATGGCCTGTCTCATGCAAGTAAAGCGCAACAGCACCTGCTTGCTCCAGGAACATAAAGAGCCTCAAACCATTCCATCAGAGCCTGGCAAGCTACCCGTGTCGTGTTGGGGAACGCCGCCGGGGTCCCCCGACAGTGTCAGGACAGAAGTTCTCTTCTACCTCCGAGGACGCCGGAGAACAGATGAAAACTCACGAGTCCGGTGCAGTTCCAAAAATGGCTTTCAATAGTACAAAAGCTCTTCCACAGCAATCCAATATAATGAACAAACTCTAGCTCTGGTCTGAATTTAGACCATACAAAAGAGCCTAAGTCTTCCACCAAAGAGAGAGGATCTCACCCAAGCTGAGTCCTACCTAGAAGAAGGAGCAAAAGGCCAAAGAGCAAAAAGCCAAAAGCCAAAAGCAAAAGGCCGAGGAGCCAAAAGCTGAAGGCTGAGGAACCAAAAGGCAAAAGTGAAGGGGCCTCAAGTCAGCCCCTTATATACACCAAAGTAATCCAACCTGGAGGGTCATGTCAACAAAGAACTCTAAACAGAGTGTAGTGCCACACCCTATTGCAGGTATAAACAAAGGTTATGCCAAGGTCTAATCCTTTCTACCAAGATTATCTCTTATGTAAAACACTGGAGAGAGGGGGCTGGTATAAAGTAATACATCTTAACTTCATGAGCTTCATGTAATCTAGATGGTACCCACAAGGTCCTTCTTATTATTATCTGCACCAGGGTGATTCTGAGTATCTTGTTCTCGTGTACTGAAAGGGTCACACTCGCCTGCTTGAGAGCAAACTAGTATGATCCTTCCTATAGTCTTCCTATAGTCTCAGCGTAGCCAGGGTGGTAGTCTCCTGGTAAATTCTAACTGTCCCACGCTGGGTGCAGTGGGTATAAAGAGGAGCTGTGCCTAATCTAGAAAACATAGAAGTCTTAGTAGATGTATAAGTCAGAAGTTATTCAATCAAAGTGACTTCTGTAACTGCCACACCCTCTAGCAGTGTTTACATAGAAGAGAGGTCTCATTAGAATGAACCTTGACTTAAATAGATTAAGCTGGGAGTGGGCAAAACAACAAAGCTCCCAGGTTAGCTAAACCTGTCCTCCAACAGTGTCGAATTTGGTATGCCAGATACCAGTAACAACTGTAGACCTCATTATAAACCAGTAATATAAAAACAAAGAAATACATTATAAGACGTATCATATTTAAACTGTACAAAAAGGGGTGGGGGGGTTGAATCACGAAGAAGAAAACTACAGTATGACCAAACACTAACTTCATGTTAGCAACTCTGAAATGAAGGCAGTGGGATAATATATCAAAGACATGAAAAAGAACATCCATTATGTAAGCATGCTTTGTCTAGCAATTCATTCCAAAATGAAGACAAAATATATGTGCAGGAAACTAAATTAGCTGCTAGCAGGCATCCTACTTGGGAGAATAAAGTCTTTTGTGAAGTGAAATACTTGACTCAGATTTGAAAATGCTGAGTTGTTAAACTGTGTGGTGGTAAATGTGTATATTAAACCTAAATCTTCTATTAAATCTATTACTTTATCTATTATAGAAACAAAACTACTAATAAATTTGGGAAAAATGAAAATCAAAGATTTTGCATTTTCAATTTGTTTTATATATTATATATGTAAATTATATTACTTTTAATATATAAGTACTTCTGCTTGAAAATAGAGGATAGAGTCCAAACAACTTTTCAAAATGGACATATATAAAATGAAGCTAAATGAAAATTAAATTAGTTTATGATGACAAAATTTAATATGTAATATAATAAATATAAATCATATATATGGATTACTATAAAGAAAACACATTATGTGTAAAAGATGGAGGTTATAGATAGATGGCATTCTGAAGGAAAAGATACTGAAAATTTAAGAAAAAAATGAGTCAACTAAAGTTTTCAGAGTATGAAGTTGGTATACCTCAATCAGAGATCACAAAGAAACAAGCAAAAAATAAGTCCCAGGTGGAATTAACATAGGTTAATTTCCTATTAATTTCCTAGGGGGCACAGGAAAAATCAGGGAAGGGAATAGTGCAGGAGCTGAGGAAAGGGCAGCAATTATCCACCTCCTCTTGCTACAGCCACTGTTGCTGGCAGGTGTCCTTTGTGACAAAATCACAGTGTCTGAGGTTTTACTCAGCAAACTGAAGGCCAGGGCTCATTTGCCTACAGGCAGTTGTGCTATTCAGATGGAGAGTTTGTTCTCTACTCTGAAAAGTGATATTTTTACTTGGTTGAATTCTAAACCAGCTATATGTCTGACTAATACAATCTTTGTCATCTTTTGTGCAGTGAATATCTTTTATGTAATATGGTCGACTATCCAGAGGAATCCATCTGCACCACCACCTGAAACAACTAGAAACATCCAGGAGGTAAGAAACCACAGGAAACCCAAGAAAACAAACCATCCTTCTTCTTTCCCTTCTTTCCTTGTTCTTTTCCTCCCTCCCTCCCTGCCTCTCTCTTTCCTTCCTTCCTTCCTTCCTTCCTTCCTTCCTTCCTTCCTTCCTTCCTTTCCTTCCTTCCATCCTTCCTCCCTCCATCCCTCCATCTTTCATTCTTTCCTTCCCTCCTTCTCTCCCTCCTTCCCTCCCTCCCTCTCCATTTTTCCCTCCTTCCCTCCCTCCCTCCATCCCTCCTTCCTTCCCTCCTTCCTTCCTTCCTTCCTTTTCTCCCTCCCTCTCTCCCTCCTTACCTTCTTCCTTCCCTTCATCCCCCGCTCCTCTCTCTTCTCTCCCTCCCTCCCTCCCTCCTACCCTCCCACCTTCCCTTCTTCCTTCCCTCCATTTCTCCTCCCTCCCTCCCTCCCTCCCCTCCCTCCCTTTCTCTCTATCCCTCTCCCATCTCTCTCATTATTTCTGCATTTCTCTTGCTTTTTTTTCTCCTGTGTTTCTCTGCTTTTCCCAGGATATTTTCCTGTAATGGGGAAGATGAGAATAGCCTTTCTTAGGAAGGGATTGAGAGGATTCTTCTGGACAGAAGTCAGCTTAGGCAGAGTGGGGTTGAGCTCTGGAATTTCTACTAAAAGATACCACAGTGGGTGTCCTGAGAGACTCCTGGGAGTTTCTCCAAATTTAGTGAGCAGCAACTAAAGAAAAAAGAACTTAATAGCTTCTGTGTCTGTGGGAGGCCAGGGTCCAAACCCATGGCAGGTCTCTGACCCTGTTGCAGGACACCTAAAATCCTCTGTATCTGCCCTGGATTGCCTCCTGCAGGTCACTTAGTAGATAGGGGGGTAGTTTAAATGTGGCAGTTTATCTGACCATGTATTCTGTACTGGCTGGTACTAATATTCTCTCATGCTACCACAATCATCCTGGGACTAGCTAGATCTTACCAGCATATTTGCCAGGCCACGTTGGATCTCTTAAGTAATTAGACCAGAGAGAAATGCTGTTTGCCTCCAAGCAAGCAAGCATGGCTCCCTGATAACTCAAAGGCAACTAAAATACAAAACTACTGTGAAGTAGATGAGACTCTTGTGAAGGCTCGGAGAAATACTTAATTGGCATTAGTATAGTCTTTGGTACAGAGGCATGCCATCTCAGAAACCCCCTTCTTTACCCTATAAAGGCATTTCCAGGCAGATCTTGGCTCAAGACATTAGGTGAGGTGCTGGGAGAAATTACCTGAGGGTATTAGGACCTTCCCTGCCAGGGAAGTTACATTTAGCTTACAGCTCCTACCAGCTCTGCTAGGGAGGCTTTGGATCAGCTCTGGGTTCTTGTATACAGCCAGAAGGCCTCCTGACGTTGCTACATTTCTATAGAGCTGTTTTCCTGTTTTCATCTCTAGATAACCCAGCCCAAAATGGGCCGGGCTGGGAAGTTTGGGCGGATTTATACGCTATAAAATAAGCTGCAAGAAGAAAGAAGCTCCTTTTCTTTTTCTTTTTTTTTTTTTTTTTTTTGCCTTTCTGGCTTCCCTTGGCATTTTGCTTCTCTGTCCTCTCCATTCTCTGTTGGGCCTCAACACGTGGTGGCAGCCATCTTGGCCTACACGTGGCTGGGGCCTAGCTGGGAACCCAGAGTTCGGAGGTTTTCCCTGCTCTTGGATTGTATGTCGGAACCTGTGTTAGTAAAGCCCTGTTAAAACTGCATCAGATTCCTGAGTTTTCATCCATTCCGTGCCGGCTTCAGAGGTAGAAAGGAGCTCACTTCCCGGCAATGTTGGGGACCCCAGCGGCTGCCCCGACATGACCCCAGCAATTCCCCAGCGATGGCCAACAGAGGTCACTGATGAGAGTCCCTGAGCAATGATGACTCCACAAAGCAGGTCCTACCTGATAGAGCCGGGTATGCAGAGGCCTGAGTTTGTGAATTTTTTTTTAAGTTTGTGATTCTTGAGCAGCAGAGCAGGAGGGAAGGAATCCATGGGGCCTCATACAGAGGCCCCCTGATGTTTCTTCTCGAGAAATAGGTGAAAGGGATGAAAACCACGGAGCTCCTGACTTAGTGAAGATATATGTTGTTCATGAACATGGATGATTGTAGCTAATCTAGAGAGAGTTGAGAAATGAGTGCCAGAGCCCATCTTTTCTGTCTTTGCAGGGTCCATCAAAGCCCTGTAAGAAGAGGAGAAGGAGCCAAGAAATAGCACGAGGTAAGCACTTGAGGTCACGACTCTTCTCCTTCCCTTGGAGTTTGGCTTCTGATCCCCAAAGGTGGTCAGCAGCAGAGACATCCATCAGGAAACACAGCCTTGGGAAGGTTCCTGGACAGAAAAATGAACCACGGCACATCCCTGATTTCCCAGCTGTGAGCTAGGCAGAGAGCAGCCTTCAAATGGGACTGCATTGGACCAGCAGTGCCTGGACAAGGACGTGGGACTCAGGCCAGTGGGAACGAGTTAGCAGCTGTGTGGTCCCTGCCCTTTGTCCCCACCTACCCAGGGAATATACCCCAAGGAAAATGAATGTGGATGCAGCACTTAAGTGACAATGCACCCTCATGATACCAAGGGGCAATCCAACAGGCAGAGGCTAGTGGGAGGCCCATGTGGTCTTGGATACTGAGGTCGACTGTTAGAGAAATATTAGGGGGCATCTTGGGAAGTGCTAGGGCCTCCCTTCACCCTGTGACCCAGTTTCCTTCATTGCAGCTTGCAAGATATGTCTGGAGGAATTAGAGGAGATTCAGAAGATGGTTTTAGTTGTGGACAGGTACAGGATCTTCTCTCCACCCCTGTGGGCTCTCAGAGTTTATGGAGTGGGCGGTGGGGATCCCAAGATCCCATGGACAAAGGTAGCTGGCAGCTGACCTGGAGCAAGAGCGCTGGGGACAGTGCAGCTCAGCACTGTGGTGAGGGCATCAGGCACACTGTGAAATCATGTTGCCCATATATGGGTACTGGAGAGGCTGTGGGCTGCAGGTCCCTGTGCAGCCTGCCTGCACCCAGGTCCCCCTGAGGCCCTGTCTTACACTGGGGCCTCCGAATTCCCACAGATACTTAAGGAAACACACCAAAATGAAAGACTTCTTAGATCATCACCCACCCTGGCGAGGTACAGATTATGAGGAAGATCATACTACTACGGACTCTCCAAACTCCCACCGACACTCAAGGAAACACGCCAAAATGAAAGACTTCTTAGATCATCAACCACCCTGGCGAGGTCCAGATTATGAGGAAGATCATTCATCTGTGGACTCTCCAAACTCCCACCGACACTCAAGGAAATACGCCAAAATGAAAGGCTTCTTAGATCATCACCCACCCTGGAGAGGTCCAGATTATGAGAGACATCATACAACTATGGACTCTCCAAACTCCACCCGCACTTGAGGAACACACCAAAATGAAAGACTTCTTAGATTATCACCTGCCCTGGCGAGGTCCAGACTCTGAGGAAGAAGATACAACTACAGACTCCCCAAATTCCCAAAGACAATTAAGGAAATCCATAAAAATGAATCGCCTGCCCTGTCCAGGTCCAGACTCTGAACAAGAAGAGGAAACTACGGACTCTCCACTGTCTCCCCCTCCTCCAGCCCAGTTCCCACCACCTCTGACCTCCACCCCTGCCCCAGCTTGTCATCCTTCTCTACTTCCATTCGTTTGCTCAAGAGCAACTCTAGACCTTCAAACTCCTGGAAATGCCTCTCACCGTCACCATCACCACCACCTCTCTCCCCCTCCCTTCTCTGAATCTGGGGAACAAAACATCTCCCCTCCCTTTCCCACAGCCTCCGCTGTCGACTGTACCTCCATCTACAGCGTTCCCCGATTGGACTCGCAGTCCCTCCCACCGGACAGCATTCCAAATGACTCCTCCCAGGGCTCACATGCCCTCTGGCCTTCTTCTTCAGTCAAGACCCTCTTGGGCCTGGGCCAGTCAGACAGTCCTGGGCCGACCCTGTCCTGGTGGGAGATGAGTACCAAGACCCTGGGCCTACCGACATCATCACCTTCTGAGTCCCAGGAAAAGCAGATTTCCCACATCACAGCAAGCTCCATAATCTGCAGAGAGCCTGTAAACAAACGGGCTGAGGCTGGCTACCTGTCTTTCATCAGCCCTGACTGCCAGAGATTGCTGGAGATGCTTATCAACAAGAAAGTGGAGCTGAGGGTCTGGAAGAGAGGAAGAAAGTTGGAGTCTTTTGAAGGCCCCTTGAATTCTTCAGGGAAGGTGATAATATCACAAGGTGACGAGCAGGATTCTACTGGTTTCCAGTCCTCCTGGAGCATGAAATGCAGATCAGAGCAACTCCTTGGTCCTGAGAGGTCCCCACACCCTGAAAATTGGAGAGTACAATTAAGGCAGACATTCAGGCAACTCTACTGGGGTCTCCCCTTTCTGCACAGTGAATCACTAGTGGCTCGTGGTCAGGTTTGCTGACCCTTTAATACAACAACCCTCTACCATCTTTAACCCACACACTTATGGCACAGAAAAAGAGAGTCAGGATGCAGCACCTTCTCACTTGGCACCGCACGAGCCCTTGCCTGATGCTGCAGACCCTGCTCGGGCTCTGACTAGAGCCAGGTCCCCGATTCGGAGTGAAACTCACATGGACACTGAGGTCCGTCGCATATTCACACCACCTTCTTCGCCACCTGGAGAGGTAGATAAATCTTTCCCAGACGTGCTGATAAAGGGAGCATCTTCTCTTGCAAGTACCCCACAGAACAGGGAATGTCACCTGCACAAGACCAATGTAGGAAGCGGATGGATCTTACCACCTATGGTGCCAACATCTCAACAGATCCTTAATCCAGAGTCTTTTGACCTCCAGCAGCACTCTGGGGACTCCCAGACTCAGTGGCCAGTGTCTGATCTTCCTAAGGTTTTGGAGAGTGCTGAACCAGAGGAAAAATTGGATGGACGGTTCCATAAGAGTAGTGGCCAACTAGCCCTAATACCGAGGCCCACTCAGAGGAGATTTCCAGCGGAGCAGAAGGCACAGGACAGTCGCAGGATCTCAAGGCCCTCTACTTTGATGAACCAAAAATACTCATGGGCAAAAAGTGTAGGTTAAAGTGTCCACAAGATATTTTATTTGAAAATAAGTTGGGACAGGATATAGGGCACAGTGTTGGTCAGATCCTACGGGATGTCATCACAGGCTCAGCCAAGTTCCCAATAGAGATGGTGGACTCTAAACCTATAATATCCAGAAGAGAAATTCTGAAAATGCCCACAGTGGACAAATACAAAAAAGATCTAGAAAAAATTCTGAGAGCAAATCCGGGCAGGAAGGGGAAGGAAATAAAGGAAAGTGAGATCTCACCAGATTTTCGCAGCTCAGAACTTGGTATCTATCACGATCAATCAAACACCTGCAGAAAAACTGGAAATCTCTCCAAGGCCCAGACACTCAACACAAACAACACCCAGAGACTCTCAGCATGCATCCCACACTTTATAAAGGTGCTAGAGCGTCATGTTGTAAAGCTTCAGGTGAAACACCGGTGGCTCTTACCTCTCAAAATAATCAGGTCTATAAATATCATGAAGATTCAAAAATTTGACCTCTTCTTCAGTACAAAATCTGTCTGTGCCAGCCATTTTCTGGGGCTGGAATGGAAAGGGAAATCAGCCCCAGTGTCTGAGAATCCTCCTCTGGCCTGCCTGGAAGACAGGGAGAGAAGAAAGGAGTCAGTGAACCCCTCAGTGAGTTCTCTCCCTACGTTAACAAAGACTCTCTCTGTGCATGTGGACACACGGAACGTGAGGACACATCACTGTAGACAGACCCCACAGCATGATGTCTTGAGGTCTTCAGCAGCCATTCTACCTGGACAGAGGAGCAAGTCACCTCTTCAGACCAATACGTGCACCTTGGTGAGCCAAGTGTGGAACCACAAAGTTGCCCAGAGGGATGGGCACTACAGGGAAGAACTTAACTCAGTACTGCCGATACCTGAACGAAAGACATCTAGCAGGGCTCAGACTTCACAAGACTCTCACCAGAGAGCAGCACTGCAGGAGTGCAGCTTAGGTTCCCAGTTGGCTGGGGTTTTAGAAGACAATAAAATAATAGAGATTCGGGAATTCTCATCTCAGGAAGTGCCTCTGGAATTTGATTCTGTTCAAGACATTCAAATTCATTTTCCCAGTTGCTCTTATACATCTTATCAAAACCTCAAAAACCATCCAAATCACATGACTGCACCAGCAGAAAAGACCTATCATAGGCCTCTGGCACTTGAAGTCTCAGCAAAGTATGAGAAGAAGCCCCCAGAGACTATCAATAACGTCCACCTTCAGGACTGTGAGAATAGTGACCTGCTGCAAGACTGTGCTACGGAAACACTTCCCCAAGACTGCTATGATACTGTGTGTCTTGCTGCGGATCTTCTGCCATCTCATGTCTCTAAGGTTGGCCACCGCAGTGTCTCCACAGAGGACACATCGACTTCCAAGGTGCTGCCTGACCTCACATCAAGCAAAAGGAGCAGGCAGGGCCACCAGGAGTCCCCCAAACACAGCCTGGACAATATTTCAACCCCTATGCATGAGAAAAAGGATGTTAAGTATTCAGAAATAGAAGTAAAAAAACAGTCTTCTGGAAAGAGGATTTGTGAAACCACCAAGATGAGATCACATTTATCTCATGAGAACAATGAGACACACCAGAGTGGGGCCCGTGATCTGCAGGACAAGGAACAGGAACCTACAGAACACAACTTGAAAAATAAATTCAGAGGACTTCTGGAGTGGTTTTTCCCCACAAGGGATCAAAGAACTGAGGACCAGCTGAGTCAAAGCAAACCCACTTCATCTATTTCCCAGAGTCTTGGAGCACCAGGGAAAAGCAGATGCCTCACTGCTGAAGCAGAGGCTCTGAAGGTTGCAGTTGGCCACATTTTGGAAGCAAAAATCAGACCTCAGGAGCCACAGCCTGCCTCCAAGTCAAGCTGGTACAAAGAGAAGCATAGAGGTGGTCACGTCCACAACCAGAGATCCCCTTGCCGAGAGTCAAGGGAAATGTTGCTGGACACCATCCACAAAGACATTCTCAAGGACAACATTCACTATGAGAATCAAGAGTTTTGCCAAAAAAGTTACATGTCTTCCAAAGTGGTGAGGAAAGCAGCTGCACCCAGTGAGTTCAAGTCAAGGCAGACAGTAGCCGCGGAGCACCACCGGCACAGGGGCAGACACTCTCACCATAAAAATCATGCGGTCCCTCACCCAGCCTATCATCAGGCGGTGGCCATGCATGGCAGAGTGAATTTTAAGGAGAGACACCCTTATTCTCACTTCAGGTCCTCCGCTGGCTATTAGCAGCTGTCTTGTGTAGTGCACTTATCCGTGACACAATAAAGCTCATGTTGCCATGAGAGATGGTGCTTCTGTCTCTGCCTTCCCAGGGAGGGTACGGGAAAAGGACACTGTTCAGTTACTTTAAAGGGATGGGGTCACACGGTGAGAGAATCTTAACCTCTGAACCTCTAATTGCACATAAACACTATGCTTACAGAAAAGGAAGACAGCAGCACTTGTCTAGACAAGCAAAACCTAAAACCCCAAACCACTGAAGCTGACTCAGCTGTCCTCTTCGGAAACTGAACAGCTCTAGGGATTGCAGAGGTTGAAATCCCCTTTAGGCTCTGCCACACACATCACAGACCGGGATGTAGGGGTATACTTGCCTAAAGTGGGATATATGTGAAGACTAATCCCAAGAAGCTCCTTATCTCCTCGACAGAGGGGTGGAGGATATATAGTAGGGATGCATAGATGAGGGGGCGTGTCACCTAGAGGAAAGAGCCGGCCTCTGAGAGCAGGGGCTGCGATTGTGTTTCCCTATCTATCACTAGACACCTGGGCTAGGTGGGCAGTGAATGGAGAAGGCAAAGTAGCTCGGTTCTACCCAGAAATGGTGAGTAGACTAAACCAGGGTCCTCCTCCCATTAGCAGGTCTCAGGCTGCCTCCAGGGTCTGCACTCCAACACCCTTGAATCCAGACACCACTGCCAATAGCTCTTTAGAGAGGGTCAGACCCCCAGAACAGGGAAATCTTGGCACAGGGGAGGTCCATGCTCATCACACACATCCCTAATAAGCTCCAACTGTGGCTCCGAGGTGAGAGCTAGGGTCTGGTACTGGGAGCAAGTTTCCTCTGGTTTCTAATCAAGGAGAAGAGGAAGCTTCCTGCAGGCAAGATGAGTCACAGTCTGAGATGACCTAACCATGTAATCTTCAGGCCAGCATGGTCCACTGCAAGTGACTGTCATACCTTACTCTTGCCTCACAGAATACTGAGACATGGGAGCTGTTTCTAGAGAGTTCCCAGTGTGCTACACACACATTTGCATGCACACACAGGTGCCCACTCATATACACAGATACACACATGTACATATACACATGCAACATATACACATGTAAACAGATACACATACATACACACATGCACACACATACACACACTTGCATGCACAGCCACAAGCACACACATATACACATGCTCAGTTACATGGAAACAAACACATACATACACATATGCACAAATACATGCAAATGTCATACACACAAATACACACATGTACACACATGAACAAACATGGATACACACACATATACACATGCACAGAGCTGTAGCAACAGCAGCAGCAGCCATCACTCCCTTACCAGGTCAGGTCTAGTTCCTAGAAGTAGCTTCTAAAGCTAATGTCAGTGCAAGGTCCAAACTGGTTCCTGTCACAGCCCTTCTGTGAACTGTGGCAGAGCAAGGTGGACTGAGACCTCTGAGACTTCTTGCAGCCAGGGCTATGCCTGGGTCCTCCCAGAGGATAGCCTGGCTATGTCCCACTAGGAACCCCGAGAGTCTCTCACCTTCTAGCTCATGGAAGAGTCTCCTTGGGGCAGAGCTTGTGAGTTTCCATCCATCTGCTATGTCACGGCCCTTAAGAAAAGCAATCAGAGTTCATGTGTCGCCATCAAAATTCTTATTTTCCACAGTCCTTCCTACCCGAAGCTCTGATTGACACTTAGAGAATTACAAATTTTAAACAGAAGCAAAATGCTACCGACCACAAAGCAGAGCAAAGATCTCATTCTGTTTAACTTCATTCCGTTACCTGGGGACAGTGTCATGTAATTTATTTCACTGGGGACAAATTGGAATTGAGAATGACTTGTTTACTTTCAGTCTGGTGCCCCTTTTGGAAGGGACCCGGGAAATGGAAAGCAGCTGAAGCACTTGCACTTCTGCTCACCTACCAGGAACCTGGGAACCAGCACTTCAGTTTATAAGCAAACGCTTATGTCCCTGTGTGGGCTTCATTTCATGTAAGGGTTTCTACAAAAGACATATCTGGCAATGCTCCTATTATATCCTCTCACCACATTCAATTTGATTCTTTAAAATGTGGTATTGAACTAATTAATCATATATATATGATTTCTTATTCACTCCTAAGTGATTTATATATATAAATTTATATTTATATAAATTTATATATATATATGAGGGCCAGGGACATGATCTCTCTCTCTCTCTCTATATATATATATATATATATATATATATATGAGATGAGGGCCAGGGACATGACTCAGCAATAAATTACAGTGCCATGTATGAGGCATTGGGTTTATCTCTCACTACAAAAGAAAATCTTTTATTTTTAAATTTTCTTCTTTTTGCATCTTGGTTATACCCAGAAATGCTCAGGGGTTACTCCTAGCTCTGCACTCACTAATTACTCCTAACAGTGCTCAAGGGACTACATGGGATGCCTTGGATTAAACCCAGGTTGGGCTCGTGCAAGGAAAATGCCCTAAAATGTCCTACCCGCTGTGCTATTGCTCAGGCCCCTATGTTTTATTTAATTTCACTTTGATCCCTTCATATATCTCCTCTGTATACAGTTTTCTTTTTTGGCATGAGGTGAGGAGGCGGTGCACCTTACAATGCTCAGGGCTTGCCCCTGACTCCACGCTCAGAGATCACTCCTAGAAGAGTTTGAGGGATTAAATAGGTTTCCAGCAAATCAAACGTCAGTCGGCTGCATGCAAAGCAAGCTCCCTACCCGCTGTACTATCTCTTTGGCCTTTTTTTCTGTGTTTCCTACTTTACCTACCAATCTGTGTTGGTAGGGCTTTTCCTGAAATTGGAAAACTTTGATCACTAAAAAAACACTCTAGGTGTTGCAGGTGTGGCTGCAGCGCACGGCTGCATTGGCAGGTGGCAGACAGGAGATAGGCTTGTCTACACTCAGGGCTCTGCCTCGTAGGCCCTGGATGGTTGATGGTCTGACATGGAAAAAGACTGGCCTCCTTGGGTGAACCCAGAGCCATGGCAGAGCCTGGCAAGCTACTCATGGTTTATTCGATATGCCAAAAACAGTAACAATAATGGACCTCATTCTCAACGAATGGAGATGTTACCGGCACCCGCTTGAGCAAATCCATGAACAAAGGGAAAACAAGTGAAGTGGCCTTAAATAGCATGACATATATTACCAAGATATGACAAAGTTCTGCTGCTCCATGTAAATAACTTAAACTGACAGACTATTAGGATATTTTTTAAAATTCTTTCTAACAAAGAAGTTACTTTAATGAGAATCTTAAGGGGGAGTTGTTTGTTTGGTTTCTAGTTTGAAAAAAAATGCTTTCAGAAAACTCATATTCACTTGGTACATATCAAAAGCAGAATAATCTGTGTTGGTAGGGCTTTTCCTGAAATTGGAAAACATAATGCACTATTGATGGAAGTGTTTTCCAGTACAACCCCTGTGAAAAACATTATGGAGACATCTCAGGAAACTTAGAATTAATTGAGCTACCCTATAACCCACCATTCCACTTTGGGGCATCTAGCCCCTGCACATAAACACAGTCTCAACAGGATACATGTGCAGCATTATTAACTGCACTCTGTATAATAGCTAAGATATGGGATCAACCTCAGTGTCCAACAACAGATGAATGGATGAAGAAGGTGTGGCATGTATCCCACATCTGCAAGCAACAATGAGATCGTGAAATTTGCTACAACCTGGTTGGAACTGGAAGATATGTTGTGAGAAGCAATCCGGAAGAAGACAAACAGGATGAACTCACTTATCTGTATAATATAGACAAGTGGATGAAGGCAGTGTAGTTATATGGGATGTTTAGATATTGCTTGACCCCAGTGTTCAGAGAGGAGACAGAAGAACTCAAGGGGGAAATAGAGAGCAAGAAGAAATGGGAAAGCAGGCAATAGGGCTTCAGCTATACCAGTGATATGGGTGAGGGTTATAGCAAACTACCCAAAACACTCAACAGAGCTGAAAACATGAAATTTACATGATAACCCCTGAAATTTTGTAAAATTTCAGGTGGACGGACTGGGTGTTGGGTGGGGAGGGAAACAGGACACAAAGGTGGAGAGATTGGTGTTGAATTATTGTATGCTTAAAATGCAACTAATTAACTGGAAATCATGCCTCTTTAATAAAAGTTTAACAAATAAATGGAAGTAGTAGAAACAAGAATGCATATTCTCCAAGATATAGGCAGTCTGGGTCATATGTTTATTTTACACAGAGATAAAGGAAATATTGCTTCAAATAATCTGTAATCTATCCAAACAGCTTAGCAAAATGTTAAGGAACATCTTAACATCCGAATCAAAAAGAAGTTTGCATTATTTATTCAAACATATAGTAATAATCAAAGCAAGCCTTAATTAAAGTTCATATCAAAGGTTCTGGTATTGCATATTCATACCTAGTCAAGGGATGGCTTCAGTGAGATGACCTATTTCTTGTTTCTCCTAAGTGATTTCTAGACATTATAAAGATATTTTAATAAGACCCGTGAAGCACGTGATGAAAGTCAAAGCTCTGAGTATTCACAGGGTGACAGTTGGGACTTTTATGAAAAGAATAGCTGATAAGAAGGCTCTTATGATCTTATAATATGAATTTACATTTTGGGGACCAGAGAAACGCTATAGCAGGGAAAGTACTTGCCTTGCACATGCCAGACCCCGGTTCTCCCCCAACACCTCAGCATAGTCGGGTGTGCCACAAAAAATAATAAATTCCCTTTTTTTCCATGATGCAAAACTTGGTGTTTTTGCATTACAACATCGCCGAATGATGGAATCAGGTCAATAATATGGTCTAATACCCTGTTTGACTGCATTTTCTGTAGCACAATGGATGCAGGCTAAGTTTTAGGGCAGAAAAGGCAAGTGTGTTTCTTCCTCTCGAGGTTCTTGAACTAATCAAATAAAGTGACATTGGAGAGATTAGATAAAGAAATACATGGATTTAAAAATATATTTGAAAAATTTACTTAAATAACAAGGGATTTCTTTTATCAGAGTGAGATAAACAATTACAAAGTTGGTCATGATTGGTTTCAGTCATAGTGTTCCACCACTCATCCCTCCACCAGTTTACATTTCCCAACACCACTGTTCCCAGATCTCCCACCCCCACGCCCATACCAGCCTTGATCTCTATAGCAGACACATTGATTCTCTTATTCTCTCTCACTCTCTGTCTATCTGTATCTCTGTCTCTCTCCACCTGTTCCCAGCACTGTGGTTTGCTATGCTGAAAGAAGATACAATACAGATATAATACAATCTTTATTATGTCTGTAATAAAGATATAATACAATCTGTATCACATCTGTAATACAATATGTATTAATATACATTACAGATATATTATGTATATCCCTTTGCCTTCTTTTTTATAAGTATTTTATTATACCAACGTGAGATATACAATTACAAAGATGTTCATATTTGGGTTTCGGTCATACAGTGTTCCAGCACCCATCTATCCACCAGTGTCCATCTCCCACCACCAATGTCCCCAGTTTCCTTCCCCCTCCCCAGCCCCCTCCATGGCAGGTTCTTTATTTCTTTCCCTTTCTCTCTCTTTCTCTTTTTCTTCCCTTCCAGACTATGGATTACAGAACATACATTAAAGGGTTGTCATGTGTATCTTTTTAGGCAACTTTTTCTTATGAGTACAATTTCACATTAACAAAATAGAAACATAAAAAGACAACTTTGATTGTGTATGAAATTAGAATAATTAAAATAATTTATACAAAGAAAAAATGAAAGCAGAAGCATCCAAATTGGAAAAAAAAATTTAACCACCATTTTCATATCGCATGACAATATACTTAGAAAATTTAAAGTTCTACTATACAAATCCTAGAATAAATAACAAAACAAAGTAGCAGATTGTATAATCAATACACAAAAAATATGTTGCATTTCTATATGCAAACAAATTTGAAAAGTAATAAAATAAATTGTCAAGGAATCTGTTCAGCTAAAGACTCACAAGTCTTAAAAATTGAGAACTGTTTTTACTGTTGATAGAAATAGAAGCTGGTTGATGACAGGCTTAGCTAGTTTGGGAGCTTTGCTGTTTTTCCGATTCACAGCTAAATCTACTTACATGTTCTATGTTGTCAGATAGTGTATGGTCACACCGGCCTTTTTGGAAGTGTTGTTTCATGGAGAACAACTTTGACTTTGAGACTGTGCTTGCTCTGATTATTCACATGTGTTTATTGAAGGCCGCAGAATGTTGGTCTGATATTTTTATCCATTTTGCAACTCTGTGTCTCTTAATTGGTGCATTGAGACTGTTAACATACTTTGATTATTTGCATGTCTTCGGTCCTTTGTTCACTATTGCTGGATCTGTTCCTCCTTGTTCTCCTTTAAGAATATCTATTATTAGAGGGACTTGTTTGGGTCTACTTGGGTCTGTTTGTCCATTCCCACAGAGCCCCAGGAGCTGAAAACCTCCACACTCCACAATTGCTGCCATGTTTAAGGCCAGACTGCACTGCTTGAATAAGCCCCAAACATGAATTAATTAGTTGAAAAACTCAGGAATGCGGGTTTTGTCACTGATATTTGCAGGTTTTCTTGGACTTGGGATCAGCACCCTCCCTCCATCTCCCAGTTCTTCTGGAACTCCACGTGGTTGTGCCCATGCCCCAAAGGCACTACCCAGTTATAAATTTAACTCTATCAATCAGTTAAAGTCTATGGAATTCCTGGAGCAAATGTGGCCAAACTCTAATATACTGATGTACCAAGTAGCACATCACATTTAATAGATGTAAGTATAATAACATAATATGCGGTCACAAGATGGATTCTAAAACAAAGAATCAGTAATTTCTTATACAAAGGGCTTGATGGCTCAATGGCTCCATGGTGAGAATGAACAATCCTCAGAAACTTCCTTTAGAAAACATTTCTCCATCATTTAAAAAAAATATAGCTATAAAAAGCAATGTAAAATAAAATCTTGAGGGTCTTCTTAGGGGCAAGCTTATGCAGTGCTGGGGAAATATGGAAATAATTGTGGTTAAAAGTAGCAATGGTGGTGTGTTGGGGTTGAATATTGAATATATGTAAAAAATTAACATGACCAACTTTATTACAAAATTGAGTGGAAGCAAACTAATTTAATAAGTTCAATAAGTGAGATCAATAACACAAATGGTACATTACACATATAACAGCTCAGTAAAAATGTCATGATGTTAGGAATTTCATTCTGAGATTTACGTTGTAATAATTAACAAAGTTAGTGCCTGC
This sequence comes from Cryptotis parvus, assembly GCA_021461705.1. NCBI lineage: Eukaryota > Metazoa > Chordata > Mammalia > Eulipotyphla > Soricidae > Cryptotis > Cryptotis parvus. The sequence continues at coordinate 55,508 of JAJIBD010023742.1, read as the reverse complement.
TAAAGGAACTGACGAGGGGGTTGCGAAACGGGGCGTCTTTAGTGGCAGTAAGGGCACATTGGTGGAGGGGCTGTTGTTGGAATATTGAATACTTGAAACAACTCTACTGTGAACAACTTTGTAAATCACTGTGCTTAGATAAAGTTATAAATAAAATCGTATGTTTCATTATTTATGATTATTTTGGTAACACCTACAAATGTCCCCTGAAATGGTATGTCTTCTAGTTTCTCAACAATTGTGCGCAAGTATCTATTTTTCAACACCTCTGGTGTGTGAGCTTTAAAATCAGAGCATCCAGCTTTAATACTAAATTTATGTCACTGATATTTGTCATTAATATTTGCAGGTTTGAAACACATGTACTGTGAACAGACAATCTTGCATTGTCTGTTGCCAGTCTCTGCAGATGATTTTTTTTTTTTTTGCTATCTGGGTCACACCTGCTGATAGTCAGGAGTTATTTCTGGTTCTGTACTCAGGAGTTACTCCTGGTAGTCCACAGGTGTCTAAATGGGATGCCAGGGATCAAACCTGGGTCTGCCGGCTGCACTGTACTATTGCTCTGGGTCTGCAACTGACACTCTTATTCGCTCATTTACCCACCTAAATCCTCTTAAAATTCTCCTTTGCTCCCATTAGAATGGAGAAATATCTACCAATCTATGGATTGTCTCCTGTTGCATCCCACAATATTGGGGTCTCACAATTATGATTTTTTTTTTTGCTATTTGGGTCATGCCTTGTAATGTTCAGGGATTATTCCCGGCTCTGCTCTCAGTAATTACTCCTGGCGGTACTCCGGGACCATATGGATGCCGGGGATCAAACCCAGGTCACCCATTCATCCACATGCATGGCAACGTCCTACTATTTGTACTTTCCCTCAGGTCCCTAATTATGTTTTATTAAAGACGGACTTAGAAATATATTGTTGTGTCCTTGATAAAAATAACAAGCAGAAAGTTTTCCTAAAATTCATCTCCCTCTTATTTTACATTCTTTTTCTTTTTAAAAAAAATTTTTTAGAGCAAGACGAGTTCGAGCCCAGGTGGGCAGCTCCCAGAGGTGGGAATCTCCTAGAATTTGTCAGATGGAGCTAGGGTCGCCCCTTCCCCTCTCCATTTTGTTTGAGCCAGGTAGCCCCACCCAAGGGCTGCCCTGGGGCGACCAGTCATAATATGCAGAGCCTCAGACTCAGCTGGGGGAGCTGGAACTCGGCTCTCCCCCAGCTCAGCTGAGCATGAGTTATATATATATATGTCACTGTCCTCCCGTTCATCATCGATTTGCTTGAGCGGGCACCAGTAACATCTCCATATGTCCTGTCTCATGCTAGTAGAGTCCAAGGGCATCTGCTTGCTCCAGGAACATAAAGAGCCTCAAGCCATTCCATCAGGTCATGGGAATGAGGTCTGTAATTGTTACTGGTGTTTGGCATATCAAATATGTGCGGGTGGCACACTCTTGTAGTCACCTCTGATCTAGAGCATTACAGTATATAAATAATCTTCTTATATATTTTCCCCTATTTGGGAGAACCACACCAATGGTACTCACTCAGAGGTTATTCCTGAATCTGTGCTCAGAGGACCCTAATGTGGTGTCAGGGATTAAACCAGGGCCAGTCACAAGCACCTCAGACACCCCCCCCCCCCCCTACTCTAGCTCTACAGCCCTGTGGGTGGGGGAAGGGGAAAGTTCTCGAAGGACTGTTTTGCCATCCGAACAGAAAGGAAACAAGGAGGAACGTTGAGTGATGAAGGCTTGGAGCTGGGAATTAAGTTCCCATGGCTAGGGCCGCCGACAGAACAGTGGGTAGGGCGCTTGCCTTGCACAGGGAAGAACCAGGTTGCGTTCATGGAACTTCATAAAGTCCCTCAAGCACCGCCAGGAGTGATTCCTGAGTGCAGAGCTAGGAATAACCCCTGAACGTCACAGGGTGTAGCCAAAAATCCCCAACTCATGTCCCCACACACCCACATAAAAAAAAAAAAAAAGATCCCGAGGTCTAGGCTCTGCTCTTCGCCCACTTTATTTCTTTGAGCCTAAATTCTCCCACCAGTCAAACAAGGATCCTGATTCCAGACACCCTGTGAGGTATCAGAACGAGATATATATATATATATATATATATATATAAAGTATATATATATATATATATATACAGAACATTCCCTATATACATAGAGAATGTCCTGTTTTGAAGGCGATCTTGCAGTTTCTAGAGTAGCTCTTGAATTATGGGATTATTGGCATTTGAAGAAGCAGTGACAATTCCAAGAAATAAGCCAACAACATATGCAGAATCATACACCACATTACATGGGCCAGATACATGGGATAGTAAGTTTATCAAGGTGGCAAGTTCCACTTGTTGAGCAGATTTATACTCTGTATGCACTTCTGTGGACAATAAAGGACCAGTAATTCCGCCACTTCCTAATGAGGAGCCATCAATATAATACACTGGAGCATCAGGAATGGGCGAGGAAGGGACAATAGTGGAAATTACAATCACTGTCTCACTGTCTTCCCGTTCATCATCGATTTGCTCGAGTGGGCACCAGTAACATCTCCATATGACCTGGCTCATGCAAGTAGAGCCCAAGGACACCTGCTTGCTCCAGGAACATAAAGAGCCTCAAACCATTCCATCAGGCATGGGAATGAGGTCTATAATTGTTACTGGTATCTGGCATATCAAATATGGCACGGGTAGCTTGCCAGGCTCTGCCGTACGCGGGTAGTACACTCTTGTAGTCATCTCAAAATCCAGCATTTATTGATGAACCGCATGGCTACTTGTGGCCGCACGAGCCGGGCTGTGATAGGCTGGTCTGCTGGGTGGAGTTCAGACGAGGGGGAAGTCCGGACGTGAAAAATGGAGGTCCTCATGGAGTGGGGTGGAGGTCATCTGGCTTTTTGTGAGGCTCTGCTGGAGTGGCAGGCCAGGGCTAGAACCTGCCATCCCTCCCGGGAGCCTCAAGAGCGAGCGGCTGGGCACAGTGAGGGCCAGTAACAGCAATGGTCTGTCTCTGGATCAGCATACCTGGGCCAGATTAAAAAAAGACTGCAGCAGGGTGGATCTCGATGAGCCGGGCTGTGATAGGCTAGTCTGCTGTGTGGAGTTCTGACGCGGGGAAGTCCGGAGGTGGAAAATGGAGGTCCTCATGGAGTGCTGGGGGTCATCTGGCTTGTTTTGAGACTCTGCTGGGGTGGCGGGCCAGAGCTAGAACCTGTCATCCCTCCCAGGAGCCTCAAGAGCGAACTGCTGGGCACAGTGAGAGCCAATAGCAGCTCTGCCCCAGGTCTGTCTCTGGATCAGCATACCTGGGCTTACAAAAGGTGTCCTTTTTAGAAATTCCCAGGTTTAACCAGCTGGATAGTGATATTTCTCCTGAGAAATCTGCTGAAGCTCTTTGAAGGATATCACTGAGTGGTAAAATGACTTCAATTTCTTCCTTAGGTTCAGGTAATACAATTTCACTTGATCACTTGAATCCCGTTATTCATCGATTTGCTTGAGCGGGCATCAGTAACATTTCCATTGGACCCTATCACGTGCCAATGTAGCCCAATGGCATCTGGTTGATTCAGGAATATGAAGAGCCTCAAACCGTTCCTTCAGGGTCTTAACAAGGAAGTCTGACCATCTTGTAGGTGGGCGGCCACGTGATCTTTTGACATCCCGTGGGATCCAGTGTGTAATGGCTCTAGTCCAGCGGTTGTCTCCAAATCGCATTACATGTCCAGCCCATCTGATTTTCGATGCCTTGGCAAACGAGACAGTGTCCCTGATTCTGGAATAGCGACGGAGGTCAGAACTCCGGATTCCTTCTCTCACTTGAGTGAGACGTGATATTCCAAGCATAGCTCTTTCGATGCCTCTCTGGGAGACCCGAATAGCATCCTCATCCTGCTTTCGTAGGGGCCCAGGTCTCTGAGGCGTATGTTAATGCAGGGAGAACGGTGGAGTCAAAGAGATGTGCCCGGAGCCGGAGGTTCTTTGTCCTTTTAGCTATTTCTTTGATGCCTTTGAAGGCATTCCATGCCGCTCTCTTCCTCCTGCGCAGCTCAGGTTTTAGGTCGTTCATCATGTTCACTTCTCGACCTAGGTACACATAACTGCTGCATTCAGAGATGTTTGTTCCATTGAGAGTGAATGGGGCCTCTGGAACTAGTTCATTTCTCATGAACATAGTTTTCTTCAGATTCAGCTGTAGACCTACCTTTCCACATTCTCGGTCAAAGTCAGCCAGCATTTTTGCCGCTTGGCTAATGTTTGGTGTTATTAGAACGATGTCATCAGCGAAGCGGAGGTGGTGTAGTTGCCAACCATCTAGCTTCACTCCCATTCCTTCCCATTCTAATTGTCTCATGATGTTCTCGAGGGTGGCACTGAAGAGTTTTGGTGAGATGGTATCACCCTGTCGAACCCCTCTTTTGACATCAATGATCACTTCTTTGTAGAATGGTGAGATCCTGGTGGTGAATCTGTAATACAGCTCACGAAGGATCTTGATGTTTTGGGATTGAACACCCTGTTTGACTAGGGCTTCGATGACTGCTTCAGCCTCCACAGAATCAAAGGCTTTCTGTAAATCAATGAACGTGAGACAGAGCGGCATCTTGTACTCCCTACAAACCTCAATGAGCTTGGTTACTGTGTGGATATGGTCGATGTGCTGAATCCTTTCCGGAAACCTGCTTGCTCGCATGGTTGTCCTTCATCTAGTGTTCTGCTTATCCTGTTCAGGATGACTTGTGTAAACATCTTGTAGATGACAGACAACAGGCAGATGGGGCGATAGTTGCCGATGTCGTGAATGTCTCCCTTCTTGAACAGTAGAACTGTCCTGCTGGTTTTCCATTGGGAGGGCACCTTGCATTCCGACAGGTAGCGTGTGAAGAGCCGAGCTAGTGTATTGATGAGTACCGACGGCAGATTCTTCAGGTGTTCGGGTCTGACTTTGTCTGGGCCTGGTGCTGTTCCCTTCTTTACCGACGAGATGGCATGTCGGATTTCAGAAGGGAGAACGTTGGGAATGACATATCCATCCTGTGGAATTTGGTATGTGGGCAGGTGGATGTGGCGATCCCTGGATAATCTTCTCCATTGCCTTTCTGGAAGATGTGATAGATCCATCAGGGCGTCGGAGGGCAGTCATCTTGGTCTTATAGTTGGCGAAGGACAGGCGGGCAGTACGAATACTTTTCCCGGCTTCTGCTGCATCTTCCAGTATTTCTGCTCTTCTGTCTTTGAGGTCTGCTTTTATCGCTTCTCTGCACTGTTTAGCAAGCTTGGACGTTAGCATTTGGTCTCCTGAGGCTCGCGCCTTGCCACGTTGGCGAATGAGCTCAAGAGTTTCTGAAGACAGGCGTCCTTTTGTGTCTTTCTCTCTCTCCGGCATTCTTCGCACAATCATGTAGGTGCTGAACCAGTCGGTTGTATTCTTCATCGATGTCATCAATGATGGTATCTTCCCATGTTGCCGCAATGGTGCCAAAGAGTTCCCAGTTGATGGTCGTTCTGGGAGTTCTCTTCTTAAACATTGCAGCTTTTCTCTCCCTTTGCGGGAAGTAGAATTTTGCACGAAGGAGACGGTGGTCTGATCCTGTTTGGAATTTGGGGACGTCAGCTACATCGGTCACACTAAACCGTCGATTGAAGATGATGTGGTCAATTTCATTGTGGAACTGTCCGCCAGGAGATTCCCATGTCCAACGTTTCGCTTCAGCTTTCTGGAACTGTGAGTTCCCATGAATGGTCTTGGTGGACATGATGAACTCAAAGAGTCTCTCACCCTCTTCGTTCCATTCTAGGCCTTGGGTCCCGATGTGGAGTTCTTCAGCCGATCTTCTCGGTCCTATCTTGGCATTAAAATCACCGACTATGATCTTGTAGAAGGTGTGATCTTTTTTTATAGAACTCCTCCAATTCCATGTAGAATTTCTCAATTTCATCTTCTTTGTATGTGGATGTTGGTGCGTAGACAATGAAGATAGAAATTGCTGGCAGTGGGCCACATCTCTTCAAGTGTAATCATCCTATTCGGTTTGTAAGGCATTCAAATGAATCAATGTTTACGGCCATGTTCGTGTTGACAATGACACCAACACCACCGATGCCTCTTTCATCACATGTTCCAAGGAACAATTGTTCCTTGGTAATACAATTACATGAGGATAAATCATGTCTAAATAATACTTGGATTCTTAATCTTCCCTTAATTATAAGTTTGACTAAGCTGTGGTTGGGTAAAACAGCAAAGCTCCCAGCTAGTAAGGCCTGTCAACCAACAATCCTTATGTTATTATAAATATTTAATGTAGTACCTATTAGTTCACTTATGACTTTTTTCAAACAAATTGAATAAACACTACTGAAATTCATATGAAACAGTAAACTCACATGAATAACTAAAGCTACGCTTTGGAAAAGAAGATGAGTGGCATCACTTCTCCAACTACAAACTGTACTACAATGATGTTGTAGTTCAAATAGTGTGGTATTTCCATAAAAAACACACCTGTAGACCTATAGAATAGAGCTGGATATGCTGACACACACTCGCCAAACTATGGTCACTTAATCTTTGATCACTGTATCACTGTCTTCCCGTTCATCATCGATTTGCTCGAGCAGGCACCAGTAATATCTCCATATGTCCAGTCTCATGCTAGTAGAGCCCAAGGGAATCTGCTTGCTCCAGGAACATAAAGAGCCTCAAACGATTACATCAGGTCATGGGAATGAGATCTATAATTGTTACTTGTATTTGGCATATCAAATATGACACGGGATACTTGCCAGGCTCTGCCGTGCAGGAATCTTTGATAAAGGAGCAAAAAATAGTATGGGGAGCAAGGAAAGCCTCTTGAGCAAGTGGTGTTTAGAAAATGGGACAGCTACATGTAAAAAATGAACTCAGAACTTTTTATAATGCCATGCACAAATTCAGATCAAAATACATTACAGATATCTACTTTATGGAGGAATGTCAATATTGTTTTCCCAAAAGGCTGTACCAGTTGACATTCCCACCTACAATGGATGAGTCATTTTCTCCCCACATCCACACCATCACTTGTTCTTCCTCTGTTGGATTTGTCCCAGTCTCTGTGGTGCGAGATGATATCTAAATGAATGGATATGGGGAGCATCATGCTGAGTGAAATTAGCCAGAGGTAAAATGACAGATATTAAATGCATTTATTTGCATGGTATAAAAATGATATTATTCCAATATCCAAGGCCAGACAAAACATGGATCAGGCTCTTCTATCAGTGGGTGGAATCTACCACAAGTGTGTGGGAGTCAGAGGTTAGGTAAGACAGAGAAAGGAACAGTGTACTGATAATTGTTGGAAATGATAATACCAGCCTAGAACTGAGCATTGAATTTAGGCATAGGGATACACATGATGACCTCTAAATGTATGTATTGCAAGCCACAATGTGTTCATGAAGGAAGAGTGTGGGAGAGGGAGAAAGAGGGTGAGCGAGAGAGAGAAAGAGAGGAGGCAAAGTGCCTGCCATAAAGGCAGAATGGGGAGGGGGGAGAGAATCAGGGGACATTGATGGTGGGAAATGTGCACTGGTGGAGTGATCAGTGCTGGAACACTGTGACTGAAACCCAACATGAACACCTTTTAATTGTGTATCTCACAGTGCTATAATAAAAAAAAATTTTAATGCTTCAAAGATCTTAACATCAGACCTGAATCCACAGGGCACTTCTAAGAAAACATAGGCAAAAGTCTTCACTACATTGAAGCTAAAGGTATCTTCTTCATGAAACACCACTGACCAAGCAAGTGGAAACAGATATGTTGGATGATAGGTTTAGCTAGAATAGGTTCTGCTATTTTACCCACTCACAGCTTAATCTACTTACATGTTCTTAAGCCAAGGTTCATTCTAATGAGATCTCTCTTCTATGTAAACACTGATAGAAGGTGTGCCAGTTACAGAAGTCACCCAGACTCTGAATAACTTCTGACTTGTTATACATCTATTAAGACTTTCATGTATCTAGATTGGGCACAGCTTCTCTTTATACCCACTACACCCAGCGTGGGACAATTAGAATTTACCAGGAGACTGCCACCCTAGGTATGTTGAGACTATCTTTAAAAGAGTACAGGAAGAATCATACTAGTTTGCCCTCAAACAAGAGAGTTTGACCCTTTCATTATATGGAGAACAAGATACTCAGAATTACCCTGGTGCAGATAATAAATAAGATGGACATTGTGGGTACTATCTAGATTACATGAAGCCCATGAAATTAAGATGTATTATTTTATATCAGCCCCCTCTTTCTCTCCAATGTTTAACATAAGAGATAATCTTGGAAGAAGGGATTAGTCCTTGGTGTAATCCTTTGTTTATACCGATAATAGGGTGTGGCACCACCCTTCTACACTCTGTTTAGGATTCATTGTTGGCAGGACCCTCCCTTTCCACAGTTAGGATTACTTTTGGTGTATAAAAAGGGACTGACTTGAGGCCTCTTGCTCCTTTCCCCTTCTTTTCGGAGGACTCCTCTTGGGTGAGATCCTCTGTCTTGGATAGGAGACTTGGGCTCTCTTGTATGGTCTAAGTTCTGACCAGAGCTAGAGTTCTTTCATTATATTGGATTGCGGTTGTAGAGCTTTTGTACTATTAAAAGCCTTTTTGGAACTGGCGCCGGACTCGTGAGTTTTCATTCGTTCCCGGTCGACCTTCGAGGTAGAAGAGAACTTCTGTCCTGATACTGTTGGGGACCCCAGCGCATCCCGACAGAGGTAGACAAATGGGACTACATAAAACTAATAACCTTCTGCATCTCAAAAGAAACAGAATTGTGCACAGGTTGGGTAAAAAATATTTACCCAATAACCATCTGATGAGAGGTTAATCTCCAAGATGTATAAGCCACTGGTAGAACTTTACAAGAAAAACATATCAATCCCTGTCAAAATATCAGGAGAAGAAATGAACAGAAACATTCTCAAAGAAGAAATTCAAATGGCAAAAAGGTATATGAAAAATCACTTCATCACAAATCATCAGGGAGATGAAATCCAAACAGCCATGAGATATCTCACGCCACAGAGGTTGGCACACATCCAAAAGTGCACAAGCAACCAGTGCTGATAAGGATGCTGGCAGAAAGGGACTCTCCTTCATTGTTGTTGGGAATGCTGACTGGCCCAGCCTTTTTGGAAAACAAATCAGACATTCTTACAAAAACTATAAATTGAGCTCCCATTTAATCCAATAATACTGCTCCTGAGAATATACCTCTGGGGTCCAAAAACACACAGCAGAAACACTCTGCATTTTTATGTTCATTGCAGCACTATTCACAATAGCCAGAATCTGGAAACACACTGAGTGCCTGAGAACAGATGACTGGATAAAAAATGATGGTACATCTACACAATGGAATAATATGCTCTGTTAGGAAAAATTGAAGTCATGAAATTTGCCTATAAATGGATGGACATAGAGAGTGTCATTCTGAGTGAAATGAATCAGAATGAAAAGAACAGATATATAAAGACTGCATTCACTGGTGGTTTTAAAGGAAAATAGTGTGAGACTCATATGCAGGCCTGGGAAAATAGAGGTCATGAGGTCTTGCCAATGTCTACTTGCAATCTCCCCATAATTGCATGGGGACAGAGGTTAGGGACGATAGAGAAGGATTCAGTTTGCCATAATAGTTGGAAATAGTAGTACTAGACTAGTACTAGTCTAGTACGGCAGAGCCTGGCAAGCTACCCGTGTCATACTTGATATGCCAAATACCAGTAACAATTATAACCTCATTCCCATGACATGATGGAATGGTTTTGAGGCTCTTTATGTTCCTGGATCAAGCAGCTGCCCTTGGGCTCTACTTGCATCAGACAGGACATATGGAGATGTTACTGGTGCCCGCCGAGCAAATCGATGATGAACGGGAAGACAGTGACAGTACTAGACTAAAATGGAATATTTTAGTTTTGCAAACCACTATGCACAAAAGAAGAGATAAAAGATAATAAGAAGATAAGTTGAAAAGTGCCTGCAAACCACAATGTGCAAAAGAAGAGATAAATAACAGAAATAGAGTAAGGAGATACATAGAAAAGTGCCACACTAGAGGTACACCTTGGGGGAGGGCTGGGAAATTGGGGATTTTAGTGTTAAGAAATGCAGTGGAAGGTTGGGTACTCCAAATCTACAGACTGAAATACTCATGAACCAATTAGTAATTGTCTATTACAGGGTGATATAACAAATTTTGAAAAATAGTGATAGTTTTGACAAGTTATAACAAAATTTAGTTTTAATTTTAAAATACTTCACAAATTGCATTTTTAACCTATGTGTGTATCACTTGATCATTTGATCACTTGAATCCCGTTATTCATTGATTTGCTCAAGCGGGCGCCAGTAACATTTCCATTGGACCCTATCACGTGCCAATGTATCCCAATGGCATCTGGTTGATTCAGGAACATGAAGAGCCTCAAACCGTTCCTTCAGGGTCTTTACAAGGAAGTCTGACCATCTTGTAGGTGGGCGGCCACGTGATCTTTTGACATCCGTGGGATCCAGTCGGTAATGGCTCTAGTCCAGCGGTTGTCTCCAAATCGCATTACATGTCCAGCTCATCTGATTTTCGATGCCTTGGCAAACGAGACAGCATCCCTGATTCTGGAATAGCGACGGAGGTCAGAACTCCAGATTCCTTCTCTCACTTGAGTGAGGAGTGATATTCCAAGCATAGCTCTTTCGGTTCCTCTCAGGGAGACCCGAATAGCATTCTCATCCTGCTTTCGTAGGGCCCAGGTCTCTGAGGCGTGTGTTAATGCAGGGAGAACGGTGGAGTCAAAGAGATGTGCCCGGAGCCTGAGGTTCTTTGTCCTTTTAGCTATTTCTTCAATGCCTTTGAAGGCATTCCATGCCTCTCTTTTCCTCCTGCGCAGCTCAGGTTTTAGGTCGTTCATCATGTTGATTTCTCGACCTAGGTACACATAACTGCTGCATTCAGAGATGTTTGTTCCATTGAGAGTGAATGGGGCCTCAGGAACTAGTTCCTTCTTCATGAACATAGTTTTCTTTAAATTCAGCTGTAGACCTATCTTTCCACATTCTCGGTTGAAGTCAGCCAGCATTTGTGCCTCTTGGCTAATGTTTGGTGTTATTAGAACGATGTCATCAGCGAAGCGGAGGTGGTGTAGTTGCCAACCATCTATCTTCACTCCCATTCCTTCCCATTCTAATTGTTGCATGATGTTCTCGAGGGTGGCGCTGAAGAGTTTTGGTGAAATGGTATCACCCTGTCGAACCCCTCTTTTGACATCAATGATCACTTCTTTGTAGAATGGTGAGATCCTGGTGGTGAATCCGTGATACAGCACACGAAGGATCTTGATGTATTGGGTTTGAACACCCTGTTTGGCTAGGGCTTCGATGACTGCTTCAGTCTCCACAGAATCAAAAGCTTTCTGTAAATCAATGAACGTGAGACAGAGCGGCATCTTGTACTCCCTACAAACCTCAATGAGCTTGGTTACCATGTGGACATGGTCGATTGTGCTGAATCCTTTCCGGAAGCCAGCTTGCTCGCATGGTTGTCCTTTTATCTAGTGTTCTGCTAATCCTGTTCAGGATGACTTGTGTAAACAGCTTGTAGATGACAGACAACAGGCAGATGGGGCGATAGTTGCCGATGTCGTGAATGTCTCCCTTCTTGAACAGTAGAACTGTCCTGCTGGTTTTCCATTGGGAGGGCACCTTGCATTCCGACAGGTAGCGTGTGAAGAGCCGAGCTAGTGTATTGATGAGTATTGATGGCATATTCTTCAGGTGTTCGGGTCTGACTTTGTCTGGGCCTGGTGCTGTTCCCTTCTTTACAGACGAGATGGCATGTCGGATTTCAGAAGGGAGAACGTTGGAATGACATATCCATTCTGTGGAATTTGGTATGTGGGCAGGTGGATGTGGCTATCAAAGAGATTTGAGTAGAAGTCCTGGATAATCTTCTCCATTGCCTTTCTGGAAGATGTGATAGATCCATCAGGGCGTCGGAGGGCAGTCATCTTGGTCTTATAGTTGGCAAAGGACCGGTGGGCAGTGTGAATGCTTTTCCCGGCTTCTGCTGCATCTTCCAGTATTTCTGCTCTTCTGTCTTTGAGGTCTTCTTTTATCGCTTCTCTGCACTGTTTAGCAAGCTTGGATGTTAGCATTTGGTTTCCTGAGGCTCGTGCCTTGCCCCGTTGGTGAATGAGCTCAAGAGTTTCTGAAGACAGGCGTCCTTTTGTGTCTTTCTCTCTCTCAGCACTCTTTGCACAATCATGGAGGTGCTGAACCAGTCGGTTGTATTCTTCATCGATGTCGTCAATGATGGCATCTTCCCATGTTGCCGCAATGGTGCCAAAGAGTTCCCAGTTGATGGTCGTTCTGGGAGTTCTCTTCTTAAACTTTGCAGCCTTTTCTCCCCGTTGCGGGAAGTAGAATTTTGCACGAAGGAGACGGTGGTCTGATCCTGTTTGGAATTTGGGGACGACAGCTACATCGGTCAGACTAAACCGTCGATTGAAGATGATGTGGTCAATTTCATTGTGGAACTGTCCGCCAGGCGATTCCCATGTCCAACGTTTCGCTTCAGCTTTCTGGAACTGTGAGTTCCCATGAATGGTCTTGGTGGACATGATGAACTCAGAGAGTCTCTCACCCTGTTCGTTCCATTCTAGGCCTTGGGTCCCGATGTGGAGTTCTTCAGCCGATCTTCTTGGTCCTTTCTTGGCATTAAAATCACCGACTATGATCTTGTAGAAGGTGTGATCTTTTTATAGAACTCCTCCAATTCCATGTAGAATTTCTCAATTTCATCTTCTTTGTATGTGGATGTTGGTGTGTAGACAATGAAGATAGAAATTGCTGGCAGTGGGCCACATCTCTTCAAGTGTAATCGTCCTATTCGGTTTGTAAGGCATTCAAATGAATCAATGTTTACGGCCATGTTCGTGTTGACAAGGACACCAATGCCACCGATGCCTCTTTTTGTCGCATGTTCCAAGGAACAGTTCTTCTCCTGTGTCAAATACAGCATGATGCAACTCACGCCTCCTCGTCTCAGTCAGACCATTGATGTCGTACTTGATCTTTTTTGCTTGCAGCATCAGATCCTCAATATATGCTTCCGATGCCAGTGTACGTGCATTGAAAGTACAGACAGTCATTTTAGTCCTTCTTCGTTTTGGCAGCCTAGGATGGCCATGAAATTTTGTCTGGCACTGCTTGTTCGCCTTTCTTACTGCTGCCGTATTAAGGGCTCTTTCGGGTCAGGAAAATAAACGTTTTTGTTACTGGATTTGGCATATCGAACATGCATCGGACAGCTTGCCAGGCTCTGCCATGTGGGCGCTATATTCTCATTAATTTGTGGGACTCTCTCAGAGTGGTGGCTGAATATTTACAGTAATTTGGAGGTAAATTACACGGCTGCACAGCGGCCACGTGCAACGGGAAAGCTGGTTTCTGCTCTGCCGGGTGTACCTGTGTCTTAGGCTTAAGCATTCCTGCACTTGAAATACTCTCCTCTGAAGGGCGGGTCTCTGCGTGGTGGGTCCTTGTAGGCTGGGTTTCTGACAAGCCAGGCTGGAGACTGGATTAATCTGGGGGCTGGAGACTTGATTAGTCTGCTGGGTGGAGATCTTACCTGCTGCAGAGTGTGGATTTTTAAGATGGCTGCCAGCAAGGTGTGGGGGTTCCTCTGGGCTCCTCCGAGGCTCCATCGGGATGGTGGACTCGGGTCGGAAGTTGCTCTCATGGTCCATGGAATGCAGGGGGTTCAACGGGAAAGCTGGTTTCTGCTCTGCCGGGTGTGCCTGTGTAGATCCATATTTATATATGTATGTATATATATATATATATATATATACATGGATCTGTGTGTGTATATAACATGTTGTTATTTAATACCAATTCCTCAACTGCAACAAAAATCAGTGTGGTGTAGGAACAAATAGAAAAATTATTATTGGCTACAGGTTTTATTTTATGTAAGTCTAAAACAGTGTGGAGTAATCTATCAATTACATTTCTATTGTAAGTGTAAATGCTGAATAAATTGTAACTTTTAGTTTTTTACTTCTGTCATTTTTTGGTATAATGCATCATTTGTGAATATACAGTTTCCTTTTCTTTATCACTTGTCTTCCCATTGTTAATCAGTTTGGTCCAACAGGCACCATAACATCTGCCTGCATGCATCCTCCTCGAAACCTAGCATAGCCAAAGGGCATCTGCTCACTCCAGGAACACAAAGAGCCTCAACCCATTCAATAAGTCATGTAAATGAGGTCTATAATTGTTGTTACTGGTTTTTGGCATATCAAATACGACACGGATAGCTTGCCAGGCTCTAACATGCAGGTGGGATACTCTAGGTTGTAGGCTCTCAGTTCGTGCATTTACTGATGCACCATAATGGGGAGAGATCTGCTTTTCTCTTGGGTGGAGCTCTGACTAGCTGTGGAGTCTGGATGTTAAAGTGGCTGCCCTCATAGTGTGCAGTTTCTTCTGGCTTTCTGTGAGGCTCTATATGGATGGCGCATCTGGGCTAGAACCCGCTTTCCATCCCAGATGCCTCCTGATCAGCTGAGCACAGTTTCTTGGCTCTTCCATATATTTTAGAACTAAATTTCTGCCTACGGTATAGTCATTTAATAGCTCACCCCTGTTTAAAATGGAAGGGTGATAAGTTGAGCATACAAAAGGACACCCTTAACACATTCAATCACTGCTGTGTTGGGAGGAAATTATCCTGTTGATATAGTTTATGTGATAGGGCTGTGATTTGTTATATATGACCATTTTTATAAATTCCTTACAAAAATGCTACACAGACTTTGATCTTTTGTTTGGGGCCCTAGTCATTAATCAGATTAAATGCAAGGAAGATTCTTGAATCATTAAAGTACCTTCACAGAAGTATCTAAGAAGATCATTTATAGTTGATGAGTGAGTTGGTCCAAGAAATACTAAAGTACATAAATATATAAAACACTACAATTGGCAAGATTTAAGTGTTTTCATTGCAAATAAGTTTTTGCACATTGTGTATTATATGTATTCCTTGCCAATTAAATTATATAGCATTGTTCCCTGCTATCACAAAAGATCCTGTTTCCTTGATTTGCTTTTTTTCTTTACTATATTACTTTTAGATTCCAAAAATGATGATTCAAAATATAATTGTGGGGGCCGGAGCAATAGTCCAGCGGGTAGGGCGTTTGCCTTGCATGCGGCTGGCCTGTGCCGGCCCAGCTTTGATCCCCGGCATCCCATATGGTCCCCCGAGCACCGCCAGGAGTAATTCCTGAGTGCAGGAGAAATTCCTGAGCGCAGGAGTAATTCCTGAGTGCAGAGCCAGGAGTAAACCCTGAGCATTGTCAGGTGTGACACAAAAAAAAAAAAAAAAATTTGGGGACTGATCTAAATAATCACAATTTTTTACTGGTTTTGGTAGTTTGGCTTACAATACACTATTGTAGCTATTGCTATAGTCTGACAACATCTTTTTAGTAAATTGATTTATTGGGTCACTCCCAGTGATTCTAGGTCAACCTGGCAGGCAGTTCAGTGAAGGGTGCAGCAGTGCTATGGGATTACCTAGTGGTGATGAGGACTTCCCTTACTACTCTGGACAATGCATGGGGACCTCCGTGGCTACATAGTCGTTCTGAGAGGTCTGTGATATGCCAGGGATGGAGCCAGACTCATCCACTGCAAGGCAAATGCCCTAATCCCTGCAGTGTCTATTCCCTCACAAATTTGTTTTTCCAAAGCATATTCTTATATTACTAAAGTAGCCTGAAAACGTTACTTGAAAAAGTTTTACAGAAATATCTATTATGGGCAGTCAGCGTAGACCAACCCGGAGCGCATGCGTGGAGGAGCCATGCGGGTCCCAGTAGAGTCCCGTTTCTGTTATTGCCCGAGGTATACTTAACTGAGTTACTGCGACGTTAACGTCCGTCCTGGGAGCCGAGACTGGGTGGGTTCCAGGGATTCCAAGCGAAAAACAATGCGCAACGCTACTTCTGGTTGCAGGTCGGTTAGAACTAAAAGCGGGGTCTTCAGTATAATAGAAACCCACCTGCTGCCCAGCCCTTCTCTGTATAGGTGCAAGGGCTCAGAGAAAGTGACTGCAGCATGGCACAGTGTTGCCTCGCAAGGGCGATGGCCTCAGTTGAATCTGGGGCACCAGGAAAATGAAGTGTAGGAAGACTGAGGATAAGAACTCCCTTCTGCTTGGTGTCACTGTCTTTCAATGCACTTTTTTTTATTCTAGAGAAGCACCTGTTCGGAGTCACACGTGTTAGTGCTCAAGCGTGATCCCTTGCAGGGGGAACCAACCACGGTGGTACCAGCCTCACGGAGCAGTGACTGGTGGTACCAGCCACGGAGTGGTACCAGCCACGGAGCAGTGGCTGGTAGAGTACAAGGCAAGTGGCTTCCCCTATACTGTGTCCCCACCGTTGACTTTGATTTTTTCTATTTTAGCGTCACCACCTCTTAAATGCTCAAGACTACCACTGTGCTTATGTCATTACTAGGGCATATATGGTTTGGGGCCATACCTGGCAGGGCTTACACCTGCACTCCGAGATCACAAGACCACTTTTTTTTTTGCTTATGGGTTCACATCTGGCTATACTCAGGGGTTACTTCTGTCTTGCACTCAGGAATTACTCCTGGTGGTGCTAGGAGCCATTCAGGATGCTACAGATTGAACCTGTGTCGGTCACATGCAAGGCAAATGCCCTCCAGCTGTCCTATCACTCTGGCCTCATTGGAGACCACGTCTGACTGGACTCGAAAAACTCTACTGGGTGCAGGATGGAACCTGCTTGGGATGTGTGCAAGGCAGTACTCACTCTCCATCCCAAACACTTGTTTTTAGACGGTACATTTCAGATATAAGGCTCACTTAGGGTAAGAGAAACAAAAAGGAGATATCTATTATGACTTTTAGGCAGTGTTCTATTGGTTGCATATTGACAATTACGAAAATATCCTGCATTCAGTAATAAGTAGGTGGGAAAACGTTATGTTTTGCCTAAAGGCAAGAGTGTCGTTGAAAGTTGATGAGTAATATTCTTTTTTATAAAAATATAACATGTTTTTATGACACTATAAAGGTAGTTATTTTCCTATTTTTTGTTTGCTTATGTGTTACTTTGTTGGAATTTGCAACAAATAATTCCAGTCTTAATGGAACTTGAAAAAGCTCTGCAGTGTGATTTTTTTTTAATTCCATGGTCAAGCAATTTCATTCATCTGATTGTGTACAGATCATCAAAATAACTAGATAAACCACACAGGAGAAAAAATTGCTCTTGTCATTCCTTAGTGCCAGTTATCTTTGTCTGTAACACTGAAAGAACAGTTGAAACCTAATCCTTTTCCAGTTTGATGTATCCTATTGATTTGGATATTCTTTATCACTTGAATTTTTTTCAGATCTGATGTGTGAAAATAAATTAAAATTTACATACATTCATTGGAGAATCATAGTGACTGCCAAAGTAAGGTAAGTTGGTAAAACCTCTCAAACCACACAATACTAGTCTGTGTAATGTAAGATGAAAATTTAAAAATATGAATGTTTTGTTTGCATACAAAGAAACTTGCTTCCTGAATATTGAAATAATATTCCTTTTTGCAAATGGAAACCCATCTTCCCTTTTATCATGGGCATAACTGATTTTGAGGATATTCCAGTATCATCATGCAAATGAGTGTCCAATTCTAATTCATTGAAGGTTTTTATTAGAAAAGAAGATCATTGATTCTGTGTAGTTTTTTTGGGTTTGTTTCTATGTTTTATGGGTTAGAGAGGAGTCATGATATGAGTATTGAAAATCGTAATGAGATGATAAAAAGAATAGCGCCAAATACACATTTTCAATTTTGTGGGTCTCTTTAGGGAAAGATTGGGGAACTGCTGGGTTCAAGGGTGTGCCCCATAGGCAATTGGCAGGCTGCCCCTCTCCCAGCAGGGCCTCTGACTTGCAGACAGCCAAGCCCCTTCTCTCCTTCTCGGACAGCAGGCCTGCAGGATGCATCATAGAGGAACTGCACCCAGCACTTCAGGGAGATTTGAAGGAGCTAGTTGCCAGCCAGAGAGAATGTAAAGGTAAAACACTCTGTTTCCCATTCTAACCCAAAACACCTTGTTTAACTCTTTGTTCTCTTGTGGGAAAATTCACACACACACACACACACACAATGTGTTTTTCCTTTGTCCCCTTCCTTCTGTAAAGGTATATACACCTAAGCCTGTCTGGAAAAAGGGGTCATCTCTTTGCAGACACTCTGGAATGTTTTCTTTCCTTTAGGCTCTCTACTCTCTCTCTCCTTAAAGGGACTTTCCCTTTCCCATTAAGGTGATGGATAGTTAAATGGGTGCTGAATTGTTCATGGTCTGACATAGAAAAAGGCTGGGTCCCCTGGGATGAAACCAGAACCACCACAGAGCCTGTCAAGCTACCCTTGATGTATTCGATATTCCCAAAAAAGTAACAATAATGGACCTTATTCCTTTATTGGAGTAATGAATGGAGATGTTACTGCCTCCTGCTTGAGCAAATCAATGAACAAAGGGAAGACAAGTGACAAGTGACATAGTTCTGATACAGCAAACATTGGTTCATTCGAATTTTGCTTTTCAGCAATAAACTTCCAATGAATTACAGCCTAAGAGTTTAGCTCAATACACAAAAGATGAAGCACGCTTTTCAGTTTCTTTTTTAAATTGTCACTGTGCAACTCTTTTTTTATTATACCTCCATGAGACATACAATTACAAAGGTGTTCATAATTGGTTCTTGGTAATACAGATTCCAGCACCCATCCCTCCACCAGTGCCCCATTCTCACCACCAATGTACCCACACCCCTCTGCCACCCCCAGGCTGCCTCAACAGCAGGTAGCCCCTTTCCTCTTTTTCTCCCTCTGTCTCTCTCTGTCTCTGCATCTCTCTCCCTCTTCTTTTACACATTGAGGCTAGCCCGGCAGATATTTAGGGTTTATCATTTAAGTTCTTTGTGTATATTCAATGGTGAGTTCTAGTCTGACATTACCATTTGCCACATTTAGTAAAACACTGGTATATCTTTATATCCCACTAATGAATGTGGTCATTCTATAACTGTCCTTTTCCTTCTGACTAAATTCACTCAATATGATAGTTTCCATGTCCATCCATTTGTAGGTAAATTTCATAATTTCGTCATTTCTGACAACTGCATAGTATTCCATCGTGTTGGTTTACCACTGTTTCTTGAGCCAGTCCTCTGTTCTCAGGCACTTAGGTTGTTTCCAGTTTCTAGCTATCGTGAGTAGAGCAGCTATGAATGAAGAGGTACAGATAGTGTTTCTGCTATGTGTTTTTGGGTCTCCTAGGAGTGGTGTTGCTGGATCAAATGGGAGCTCAATCTAGTTTTTGGAGGAGTGTCCACATAGTTTTCCAAAAGGCTGGACCAATCGGCAGTCACACGAACAGTGGATGAGAGTCCCTTTTTCCCGCATCCATGCCAGCACTGGTTGTTCTTGCTGTTTGTATGGGTGCCAGTCTCTGTGGTGTGAGATGGTACCTCATTGTTGTTTTGATTTGCATATCCCTGATGATTAATGAGGAAGAGCCCTTTTTAGTTTTTAATCATTCCTTTCAACCAAAACGGAATCAAGGCTTTCTGTTCCCATGACTAAATACATGACTCTACTTTTATTAGAAAGCGTGCCTATTCCTGTTGATGAGAGAGATGAGTGGCCAATGCAATGTTTTCCTCCCATTAAGCTCACGTCTGAGTTTGAAACTTAGAGTTAATGTATATAAAATAAAGTATTTTGTATTTTATAAGAAGTATTTCATTTTATGACATTGTCTGTGTCCCTCTTTGTATTTCATTGTTAGGTTCATTTTTTCATATAATTTCATTTGTGCAGAAAAAAATGAAATAGTTTACTGTACACCAGATTAATATTTATTCTCTGAATAAATATTCTTCATCGTTGTTGCAAGTAGTTTTGTTTGGTACAAATACTAAGGCTCTTTAAAAGCACATATTTTATTATATACACATAGTATTTGGGAAATGATTCTATTTTAATTGTTATAGGTGCAAACAGTTTAATATTGGCAAATAATGGGGCAGAGAAATGTTTATTCAGTCATGATGGCTCATCAGCTATGTGTTTTAGCACCATGTGGAATTGACATGGGCAAAACTTTGATGGTTTCGAACACATTATTAGGAAAATAAATTGTTGGTGAAATACACGAACGCTAAATTACTTGATGTGTCTGTCATATTTTCTAGGTATATTTAGGCAGTTTTCAGTCTGAAATTTCCTAAAGCATTATTTAATGAAAAATCACTTAATTACACCTTGCTTTTAATAACTCTCAGATTATTCTTTTTTTTAAAGAAGCCTGGTTTTATTTTTTTTTAATTTTTTTAAAAAATTTATTATACCACCGGGAGACATACAGTTACAAAGGTATTCACAATTGGTTCTTGGTAATACAGTATTCCAGCACCCATCCCTCCACCAGTGCCCCATTTCCACCAACAATGTACCCCCACCTCCTCCCCACCCACCCCCCAGGCTGCCTCAACAACAGGTAGCCCTGTTTCCTCTCTTTCTCTCTCTGTCTCTCTCTGTCTCTGCATCTCTCTCCCCTCTTGTTTTACACATTGTAGCTAGCCCGGCAGATATTTAGAGTTTATCACTTAAGTCTCTTTTTGTATATTCAATGGTGAGTTTTAATCTGCCATTACCATTTCACACATTTAGTAAAACACTGGTATCTATTTATATCCTATTAATGAATGCAGTCATTCTATATCTGTCCTTTTCCTTCTGACTAATTTCACTCAGCATGATAGTCTCAGATTATTCTTAGGTGAATTTGACAGAGTGGGAAGGGAAATCACTTGAAAAGGGAAAGTCTTGTATCTAAAAATGAACAAAGAAGCGTAATTATTGTTAATGAAAGATATTGACTGTTACTCACTGCATTTTGGAGTGAAGAGACTCTTTTCCTGCCCGCCTCGCCCCCCCACCCCCTGCCCGGCCAGGCCCCTCCCGCCCGCCCATCTGTCTGCCTGCCCGCCCCGCCTGCCAGGCCCTGCCCCGCAATGTTGGCATGTTCTTGAAGGAAGAACAATAATCATTAGTTTGCATTTCACCAACAGATCCATAATTCCCATTTCCTGAAATCAGGTACTGGAACTTTATGACCCTCTATTTCACAAATAAAGTTATAACCACATAGGAAGCATCATATTGTTAGACTACTTGCTGTTTGATTTGGATTTCTGTTTCTCAGATTTCATGATTCTGGCTGATGGAAATGGATTTTCCTTTTTATCATTTCTTTTTTTTGTTGGTTTTATGTCTGTCTGAGTAGTGTACTTCACTTTTATGATAGTCTGAAAATTAGTTATTTCTTTTTACTCTTGCAGACAATACAGAAGCGATATTTGTGCTTATGGAAGTCTTT
The DNA here is from genome assembly GCA_021461705.1 of Cryptotis parvus. NCBI lineage: Eukaryota > Metazoa > Chordata > Mammalia > Eulipotyphla > Soricidae > Cryptotis > Cryptotis parvus. The sequence goes on along the minus strand of JAJIBD010023742.1, from coordinate 33,945 downwards.
TCTGTAATGGTTTCTGGTAGCTTAGGTGAGATACAATTTTGGTAAGGCAATGAAAGTACAGGGAATAAAATAGTTCATTTTTGGAGTCGGGGTGATAGCACAGCGGGTAGGGTGTTTGTGTTCTATGTATCCGACCTGGGTTCAAATCCCTGAAATCTCAAAATTGATTATTGCCAGATGGGAGTTCTGAGTACAGAACCCATTGAAAACTTTAAGCATCCCAGGGTTTGTCCCAAATCAAGGAAATAGTTAATTTCCTTTTTTATTTTGGAAGAGGTAAAGGAAGTTGAGAATTTCTCTGAAAATATTGTAGCATCATTAATGTATTAAATCATTTAGTTCACATATATGTGCTATGAGATGATAGGGGCATGCATAGAATGTTGTTTAAGTATCTATTATAGAATTCAGAATTGGTATGAGTTGATATGAACTGTTATTATAAAACGAAGCTGTAATGAAAGTATCAGAATGCTAAATAAGTCCTCAGCGTATATCTAACCTGAAATATTAAAGTTCATCATAAATTCATTTGGAAGATAGTAACCCATTTGGAAGATTTTAATGTTTTATTTGCAACTTGAATTGTTGTTTTGGTTGCTGATATGTAGAGTCCACTATTGGTAAAAGAAAGAATATATAAACATTTCCAAGATGAGACATTATCGTTAGTAGAGTTTTTTTTAAGTAACTACTGTGTATCATTACACTTTTTCTCCCCAATATATCTCACATATCACTTGATCGCTTGAATCCCGTTATTCATTGATTTGCTCGAGCGGGCGCCAGTAACATTTCTATTGGACCCTATCACGTGCCAATGTAGCCCAATGGTATCTTGTTGATTCAGGAACATGAAGAGCCTCAAACCGTTCCTTCAGGGTCTTAACAAGGAAGTCTGACTATCTTGTAGGTGGGTGGCCACTTGATCTTTTGACATCCCTTGGGATCCAGTGGGTAACGGCTCAGTCCAGTGGTTGTCTCCAAATCGCATTACATGTCCAGCCCATCTGATTTTCGATGCCTTGGCAAACGAAACAGTGTCCCTGATTCTGGAATAGCGACCAGGTCAGAACTCCGGATTCCTTCTCTCACTTGAATGAGGAGTGATATTCCAAGCATAGCTCTTTCGATTCCTCTCTGGGAGACCCGAATAGCATTCTCATCCTGCTTTCGTAGGGCCCAGGTCTCTGAGGCGTATGATAATGCAGGGAGAATGGTGGAGTCAAAGAGATGTGCCCGGAGCCGGATGTTCTTTGTCCTTTTAGCTATTTCTTCAATGCCTTTGAAGGCATTCCATGCCGCTTTCTTCCTCCTGCGCAGCTCAGGTTTTAGGTCATTCGTCATGTTGATTTCTCGACCTAGGTACACATAACTGCTGCATTCAGAGATGTTTGTTCCATTCAGAGTGAATGGGGCCTCTGGACTAGTTCATTTTTCATAAACATTGTTTTCTTTAGATTCAGCTGTAGACCTATCTTTCCACATTCTCGGTTGAAGTCAGCCAGCATTTGTGCCGCTTGGCTAATGTTTGGTGTTATTAGAACGATGTCATCAGCGAAGCGGAGGTGGTGTAGTTGCCAACCATCTAGCTTCACTCCCATTCCTTCCCATTCTAATTGTCTCATGATGTTCTCGAGGGTGGCACTGAAGAGTTTTGGTGAGATGGTATCACCCTGTCGAACCCCTCTTTTGACATCAATGATCACTTTGTAGAATGGTGAGATCCTGGTGGTGAATCTGTAATACAGCTCACGAAGGATCTTGATGTTTTGGGATTGAACACCCTGTTTGACTAGGGCTTCGATGACTGCTTCAGCCTCCACAGAATCAAAAGGCTTTCTGTAAATCAATGAACGTGAGACAGAGCGGCATCTTGTACTCCCTACAAACCTCGATGATATTGGTTACTTTGTGGACATGGTCGATTGTGCTGAATCCCTTCCGGAAGCCTGCTTGCTCGCATGATTGTCCTTCATCTACTCTTCTGCTAATCCTGTTCAGGATGACTTGTGTAAAGAGCTTGTAGATGACAGACAACAGGCAGATGGGGTGATAGTTGCCCGATGTCGTGTCTCCCTTCTTGAACAGTAGAACTGTCCTGCTGGTTTTCCATTGAGAGGGCACCTTGTATTCGGAAAGGTAGCATGTGAAGAGCCGAGCTAGTGTATTGATGAGTATTGATGGCATATTCTTCAGGTGTTCGGGTCTGACTTTGTCTGGGCCTGGTGCTGTACCCTTCTTTACCGGCGAGATGACATGTCGGATTTCAGAAGGGAGAACGTTGGGAATGACATATCCATCCTGTGGAATTTGGTATGTGGGCAGGTGGATGTGGCTATCAAAGAGATTTGAGTAGAAGTCATGGATAATCTTCTTCATTGCCTTTCTGGAAGATGTGATAGATCCATCAGGGTTTCGGAGGGCAGTCATCTTGGTTTTATAGTTGGCGAAGGACAGGCGGGCAGTGCGAATGCTTTTCCCGGCTTCTGCTGCATCTCCAGTATTTCTGCTCTTCTGTCTTTGAGGTCTTCTTTTATTGCTTCTCTACACCATTTAGCAAGCTTGGACGTTAGCATTTGGTCTCCTGAGGCTCGCGCCTTGCCACGTTGGCGAATGAGCTCAAGAGTTTCTGAAGACAAGCGCCCTTTTATGTCTTTCTCTCTCTCGGCATTCTTTGCACAGTTATGGAGGTGCTGAACCACTCAGTTGTATTCTTCATTGATGTCGTCAATGATGCTATTTTCCCATGTTGTTGTAATGGTGCCAAAGAGTTTCCAGTTGGTGGTCGTTCTGGGAGTTCTCTTCTTAAACTTTGCAGCCTTTTCTCCCCCGTTGCGGGAAGTAGAATTTTGCATGAAGGAGACGGCGGTCCGATCCTGTTTGGAATTTGGCGACGACAGCTACATCGGTCAGACAAAACCATCGATTGAAGATGATGTGGTCAATTTCCTTGTGGAACTGTCCGTCAGGAGATTTCCATGTCCAACATTTCGCTTCAGCTTTCTGGAACTGTGAGTTCCCATGAATGGTCTTGGTGGACATGATGAACTCAGATAGTCTCTCACCCTGTTCGTTCCATTCTAGGCCATGGGTCCCGATGTGGAGTTCTTCAGCCGATCTTCTTGGTCCTATCTTGGCATTAAAATCACCGACTATGATCTTGTAGAAGGTGTGATCTTTTTATAGAACTCCTCCAATTCCATGTAGAATTTCTCAATTTCATCTTCTTTGTATGTGGATGTTGGTGCGTAGACAATGAAGATAGAAATTGCTGGCAGTGGGCCACATCTCTTCAAGTGTAATCATCCTATTCAGTTTGTTAGGCATTCAAATGAATCAATGTTGATGGCCATGTTTGTGTTGACAAGGACACCAATGCCACCGATGCCTCTTTCGCCGCATGTTCCAAGGAATAATTCTTCTCCAAGTGTCAAATACATCTTGATGCAACTGCCGCCTCTTCGTCTCAGTCAGACCAATGATGTCGTACTTGATCTTTTGTGCTTGCACCATCAGATCCTCAATATATGCTTCCGATGCCAGCGTAAATGCATTGAAAGTAGACAGTCATTTTAGTCCTCCTTCGTTTTGGCAGCCTAGGATGGCCATGAAATTTTATCAGGCACTGCTTGTTTGCCTTTCTTACTGCTGCCATATTATGGTCTCTTTCGGGGTCAGGAAAATAAACTTTTCTGTTACTGGATTTGGCATATTGAACACGCATTAGACAGCTTGCCAGGCTCTGCCATGCGGGCGCTAAATTCTCATTACTTTGTGGGGCTCTCTCAGAGGGGTGGGTAATTTACGGTAATTTGGAGGTAAATCGCGCGGCCACACAGCGGCCATGCACAAACGGAAAAGCTGGTTTCTGTAAATTCTCATTACTTTTTGGGGCTCTCTCAGAGGGGTGGGTAATTTACGGTAATTTGGAGGTAAATCGCGGCCACACAGCGGCCATGCACAACGGAAAAGCTGCTTTCTGCTCTGCCGGGTGTACCTGTATCTTAGGCTCAAGCATTCCTGGGCTTGAAATACTCTCCTCTGAAAGGCGGATCTCTGTGGGTGGGTCCTTGTAGGCTGGGTTTCTGACAAGCCAGGCTGGAGACTGGATTAATCTGCTGGGTGGAGATCTTACCAGCTGCAGAGTGTGGATTGTGAAGATCGCTGCCAGCAAGGTGTGGGGGGTTTCTCTGGGCTCCTCCGAGGCTCCATCCGGATGGTGGACTCGGGTCGGAAGTTGCTCTTGTGGTCCATGGAATGCAGGGGTTTCAATGGGGAAAGCTGGTTTCTGCTCTGCTGGGTGTACTTGTATCTTTCGCCTATCTCACATATGTGTTACTTATATCCTGGATAAATTAGTGCCAAATGAAAAACATTATACTTTTCTCTCCAATATTTATTTCCTTTAAGTTTTTAGGACTAGAAATAATAGTCTAGATATTTTCTAATGCTCCAAATGTAATTCAAATGACAAATTTGATATATAATAATATGTAATAATAAAAGGGCATTAATTTAAATACATTAAACTAGAGTTAAAGTATCTCATTTCGAAGAGAGAAAGAGAGAGAGAAGAGATAAAGAACTTGCCATAGAGGCAGGCTAGGGGAGGGGGAGGGAAGTGGGGACATTGGTGGTGGGAAATGGGCACTGGTGGAGGGATGGGTGCTGGAACACTGTATGACGGAAACCCAAACATCAACATCTTTGTAATTGTATATCACATGGCGGTGTAATAAAATATTTTTAAAAAATAGTATCTCTATTTCTTAGCATGAATATATATATATATTCCATTTTGCATTAGGATGAGTTGTTTATATTAGAAACCTAATTTTCTCCACAAGAATCTTTAAAATTCTTCCTAAGAGCGAAGTATATGGTTTTCCTCTTAATTTCACTGTAAGTCATTAAGTTGCTCCTATGAATAACCATTACTTATTTTTAGAAAGCTCTAAATATTATTTCCCCTAGTTATAAGAGAAATGATTTATTCATTACATGAAAGGTTTCTTTTAACATATTTAAATTTTACTTTCATTGGCATTTTTGGAAAAATCCTATACTTTATAACAGATATCTAAAGTTTCTCATTTATCATAATCCGTTAGTATTATTAGAACCATTATATAAGCAGACTACCATGTCTGCAGAGCTTTTATAATGGCTTCTGGACAACCAATTTTTGGAGTTCTGAGAGATTTTGTGATCAGCCTACTTGTCAAAGCTTGATAGGTAGAAAGTTAAGGTCAAGGGACCAGAGAGATAGCACAACATGTAGTGCATTTGCCTTGCACTGCGGTCAACCCGGGTTCGATTCCCCAGCATCCTATATGGTCCCCTGAGCACTGTCAGGAGTAAATCCTGAGTGTAGAGCCAAAATAAGCATGGACACATTGTGACCCACTATCTTCCCGTTCATCATCTATTTGCTAGAGCAGGCACCAGTAATATCTCCATATGTTCTGTCTCATGCTAGTAGAACCCAAAGGCATCTGCTTGCTCCAGGAACATAAAGAGCCTCAAACCATTATATTAGGTCATGGGAATGACCAAATATAAATGTTACTGGTATTTGGCATATCAATGCGACAACGAGCAGCTTGCCAGGCTTGCCGTGCGGGTGGCATACTCTTATAGTCACCTCTTAATAAAGCATTTATTGATGAACCGTGGCCAAAAGTGGCCGCGAGCCAGGCTATAATAGTCTGTCTATTGGGTGGAGTTGTGACGAGAGGGAAGTCTGGATGTGGAAAATTGCGGCCCCTATGGAGTGGGGGTCGTCTGGCTTGTTGTGAGGGCTCTGCTGGGGTGGCAGGCCAGGGCTAGAATCTGCCATGCCTCCCGATCACCTCATGAGCGGCCGGGCACAGGGTGACCCACAAAGAAAAATAAAACCATACGCACAGTGTATTTTATAATGGCATCTGGACAATAAGTTTTTGTAGCTCTGAGAGATTTGTGATCAGCCTACTTGTCAAATTTGTTTTTCTAAGTCAAAGCTTGATAGGTAGAAAGTTAACGCCAAGTATTTGTGTTTCTTATTGGTTTGTTTAATGAGGAACCAAATAAACACTCTCAGGCTTTAAACAGAAACGGGCTTTAATATAATGTGATTAAAATAGAAATATCTAAAACTTTTTATCTACATATAGCAACATCATTCTCTAGATTAATATGAAACAGGTACTGAAGGGATACTAAGAGATAAAGCTAGGGTTAGCCCTCCCTGGCACTTAAAGGGCTGAGACAAGTCTCCCATATTCTACTTCTACTAAACCCACAGGAGGTGGCATGTGCCCAGAGGGTGTTCCAATGGTGATGATCAGGAAGCGGCTTCCAGAAGAACCATGGGAGACTCTCACTTGACAGAAGTTGGCCAGTCCTTCAGGTCCAAGAGTGCTCCCCAGTCTTACTGGGCCCTGAGCTCCAGCAGACAGGATAGTGTATAGCCACAGGACAGAAGGACAGACAGGACCTTGTCAATCAGTGTCCAGGAACACCCCTAACCTCTGAAATCTGGTTTTCTAAGCTGTCATACTTGCCTTTACCCAGTGGGACCTCCACTCACCTCTCCTGCATGTCCAGACACTCCGTGGTGTGAAATAAAGTGATGAAAGACACTTCGGGCTCCAGGGTATACTTGGCTGTGGCTTCCTGGAGCAGCTCAATCTCCTTGAGAATGTGGTTTTCCTGGGATGAGAGGGAAGCCGAGCACGGGGTTGATGCTACAGGGCCTCTGAGTGGTGATGAGAGAGCAGGGCCAGGGATGGGGATGCTGTTCCCATGGGATCTGGGGAATGGGGAAATGACTCCGTCCAGGAGCACAACCCTATGCATTTCCCTGGCCCTCTGCCATCTGAATGCGTCTTCCAGCTCTGACTAGGTCAGCGCAAGTCCCGGTGATGCAGACAGCATGTTCCTACCAGGACAGTGCCTGTTTGTGTGTTTTTTGATTTTTGGGAGAGGAGGTCCTAGCACCTGGTTGTGCTCCTGATGATTCCTGATGGGGCTCAGGGTCCATGTGTGGTGCTCGGGGATTGTCAGCCACGTTCCAGGAAGTCCTTTCCCATTGTACTTTCTCTGGCCCCAGTATCTGATTCTAGTACCCTTCCCACCCCCAAGGCAGATATACTTGCTCACCTTCATTTTCCTCTTCTTCTTGGTGTTCTCTCCCTGGAAGGGGCAAACAGAGCATGAAGAAGAGCCCTGAGCTCACCAGCCCTCTGGGCCCTCCCCCAAAATACAACACTGCCACCAGAAGCCAGGTGGGGTACAGCTGACTGAAAGCAGGTTAGAACCCTCAGGCCTGACTGAGTCCCAGAGAAGGGATCTGGAGGATGTAGCAGGGACATCACACACTCATCCCCTCTGGGGTCACTGGGAGACAGAGTATTCATTATACATGAAGCTTTGCCCACATATGTGCTTTCCTATAACCACTTGGTCAGTACTGAGGAGATACTGAGTCCTCGCCACAAAAACTCCTGTTTCTGTAGGTCGGGCTGCAGCTCCATGGGCCCCGAGGTCAGTAACTCGGCATTGGGTGTCTCTTCTCAAGCCTCCCTTGTGTGCACAGTCCAAGCTCACACAGACTGCAGTGCCTTTTCTGAGAGGACGCTGTGAGTTTGCATCAGAGCTGCGATTCTGTCTCCCGCAAACCTCCAGACTAGATTCCCAGCCCAGCATTCTTACCTCCAGATAGTCCTCCATGACTACATGTAGCATAAGTAGTTCCGTGAGGATCTTGCCCAGGAAGGGCACCACACCCTGGGGAAATGGAGCATTACTGGCCTTAGGCTCACGCTTATGTTCCCCACAAATGTGCCCCCTTGTCTGGCTTGTTCTGCTCTCTCCAGGCCGGCTAAATGTTTCTTCCTCCTGGCACAATCAACTCGCCAGCAACTGTCTCTGCTTCTTTGAAGTCACACTGTGTCCTGCAGAAGCTCATATTCTGCTTCTGCTTAGTCAATGTTGAGTGGATTCTTCTCCCCTCCCCCCAAAGCCCTCCTGTGGCCCATCCTGTGGGTTTCACATAACATGGGCACAGTAGGAGATACAGGCTATAGGAGGTCCAGGAGAGAGGGCACCCTCCCAAGATCAGAAGGGCCCAGAAATCTCTCTGACCCCTGATGACCCTGGGCTCCTTCAAGTCAAGTTCACGCACCTTCTTCTTCCATTTCTTCCGTAATCTGTACGGCTTCTTCAGCAAGGAGACAATTTTGGAGTGTGGCTCCTGCCAGGGTAGGAAAGCCTTGAGTCAAACCTTGTCTCACCCCATGTGTTCCCCCAATTCCTGACTTTCCTATGGACCTGGACAGAGTAATAAAGTTAAATTAAAAAAAAAATAAACAGAACCTGCCACAGAGGCAGGCTGGGGAGGGGGAGGGAATCAGGGACATTGGTGGGAAATTGGCACTGATGGAAAGATGGGTACTGGAATACTGTATGACCGAAACCCAAACATGAATATCTTTGTAATCGTATATCTCATGGTGGTATAATATATTTTTAAATAAATAAGTAAATAAAACAAAAAAACTCTTATGTTATTCAATAAACAACCCCAAACACACTACAATTGCAACTATGGACAATAATTATTTCAAACTTTCCCTACCTCTACTTGAGCCTGTCCTAAGCAGACACTCAAAATTAATCTTGTATTGTTTGTTATACCTAGTCTGCTTATACGTGGTAGAGAAATGTTTTCTTAGAAGAAGGTTAATGAGTATTGTTCAATCTAATAAAGGAACAATTGGGCCACTCAGCTCTTCCTATTAGAAATTGGAATGAGTACGCATTGTGATTACACATCTTGTTATTGGGCACCTTATACTTGCATCTATAAAATGGAATATCAGTTTAACAGTATTCTAAAGCTTGAGATGTCACATGTGCACATGTGCCCCAGGAGTTGCAGAGATTGTATTGAGTTATTAGACGATGGTCTTTTGGAGATTTATATATGAGTCTCTGGGTCATGGCTGCTGATGAGATTATTTTGGCGACTGATGCAGTTGATGGGCTCGACCAAGCTCCTTCTGGAGCACAGGGAGATGGCGGGAGGGTCCCAATTCCTGACTCTGTGAAAGACTAGAATGATCAGATGCAGAAACTCGCATACTTGGTATTTTCAACAGATTGACTCATAAGTGGTTGCTCGTCCGAGTAGTGGATTGTGGCCTGGAGCATGTTGGTGATTGTGAGCAACAGAATTCTTGCACTGCTGAGAACCCAGCACTACTGGGAGTCACTTCTTCCTCAAGCCACAGAACTCTTCCACAGAAATGATTTGGTCTGGAAAAACAAACTTCATATGAATGCAGTTTCCTTCAATATTCAAAAATTGCTTAAATTAAAATTTTGAAACCTACATTTAAATATTAAATTTAATAAACAGATTTACCATTTTAAATCTGTATTCAAATATCAATGTATTGCTATATTAAAAATGAGAATAAAGAGAGAGTACTGTGTTGAAGCACCTTGCTCGCAGGATCTTTAACCCCATTTCTGCAAGCCTGCCATTGGAATTCCAGCCTGGAGGAACCAGCAAAGGTGATTGTGATGTTGACCGACTTGTCGCGACTGCTCTTGAATCCCAAATATTGGGTTCCAGAAACCCTGAGCTTCATTTTAATCAAGAAATTCAATAAGACACTGGTCACTGCCAAACAGGACGTGCTCCAGGTTAAGTAGTAGCATTACCTAACACGGAGCACTCACACGTTTGGAATGAAGAAGTGTTGTTCGTTTCCTCCAGTTTATGTGTAAAAGATTATTCATCTGTTGGGAGCTTGGGGTTTCTGATGCAAAGTCGAATTGAATTTTATACTAAAAATCTAATTGAGGTGGTATCTTTTCTTTGTTTTGTTTTACATCTCCCTAATGTTTCGTGATGTAGAGCATTTTTCATGTGCCTTTTGCCATTTTGATTTCTAATTCAAGATAGTTTCTGTTCCCCACATTTTGGATGGGATTGGATTTTTTTCTTGTAAAGTTCCACCAGTGTTTTATATATCCTATATTAACCCTTTATGGGATGACTATTCTGTTTTTTTCTTCCCCTTGAGGTGCTTCTGCTTGATTACACATGCTTGAGTTTCTTGATTACTTAAAACAGACTCATTTGCTCGTCTTTGCATCAGTTAGGTGGTCAGGCTTCCAGGCCTGCCCCTGCTGTAGCTGTCCTGCCGACCAGGATGCACAGAGACAGACAGATACTTTCAGTGTATTCACACACACAATAACTCTGTCACACAGCACTGAGGATTCACAAGCTCAAAACACTTGGAATCCTGAGCATAAAAAGCAGACAATACGTACTCTTTTCAAGCCATATAGCAGGATACAGCATATCAAAAGGACATCTGACTGTCGTATTTCTGTCTTATCTAAGGCACAGCAGCTGCAGATGTACATTCCCAGACATTCTTATTTTTATCTCATTTTATTCTTTTTTTCTCTTTTGGGTCACACCAGGAGATGTTCAGGAGTCACTCCTCCCTGTGGTCTCTGAAATTGCTCCTGGCACTGCTGAGGGACCACACACAGTGCCCGGGATTGAACTCACATGGGTCACATGCAAGGCAAATGCCCTCCCCACTGTACTATTTCTATCTAATAGGGCAGAATGCAGTGGAGAGGGTAGTCTGAGCATGTCTCTGCCACTGGGCCTCCCTTCTTAACTTTTATCTCCATGTCCATCCCTTTGTAGGTAAATTTCATGACTTTGCTTGCCTGACAGCACCATGGTATCCCATTGGGTATATGCACCATTGTTTCTTTATCACTCTTCTGTTTTCAGGCACTCAGGTTGTTTCCAGATTCTGGCTGTTGTGAATAAATAGTGCTGTGATGAATATTGAGATTCAGATAGTGTTTCTGCTAAGTATTTTGGGGATTCCAAGGTATATTCCCAGGAACGGTATTGGTGAGTCAAATGGGAGCTCAATATCAAGTTTTTGGATTGTTTGTATTGTTTTCCTAAAGGACTGGACTAGTTGGCAATCCCACCAACAGTTGAATGAGAGTCCATTTCTTTCTGCATCCATGCCAGCACTGGATGTTCTTCCTATTTTGGATGTGTGCCAGTCTTCTTGGTGGGATATGTTATCTCATTCATTTGTATCACTCACTTGTATTACTTGTCTTCCCAGGGTTCATCGATTTGCTCAAGCGGGCACAAGTAACATCTCTATAAGTTCTGTTGTGACCTAGGGTAGCCCAAGAGCATCTGCTTGCTCCAGGAACACGAAGAACCTCAGATCATTCCTTCAGGCCATGAGAATAAAGTCCATAATTGTTACTGGGTTTGGGCACATCAAATACAACATGGGTAGCTTGCCAGGCTCTGCCATGCAGGTGATATACTCTCAGTAGTAGGCTCTTATCTCATACATTTACTGATGAACCACAATGGGGAGAGATCTGCTTTTCTCTTGGGTGGAGTTCTGATGAGCTGTGGAATCCAGATGTTGAAAATGGCAGCTCTCATTGTGGGGTTCCTCTGGCTTCTTGCGAGGCTCTGTTGGGATGGAGGGCCAGGGTTAGAACCCGCCTTACCTTCCGAGAGCCTCATGATCAGCTGAGCACAGGGAGAGCCAGTAGGAGCCCTTCCCCTTGTATCTGAGTCTCATTATATCATTGTCGTTTTAATTTGCATCTCCATGATCATTAATGATGAGCACTTTTGCACATGTCTTTAGGGCATTCTAATTTCTTCTTTTTGGAAATTTCTGTCATTTATTCTCCCCATTTTTCAATGGGTGGGATTTGTTTTCTTATAAAGTTATACCAGTGTCTTGTAAGTTATTGATATTAAGCCCTGATCATATGGGTATTGGGTAAATAATCTTTCCCTTTCTGTGGGATGTCTTTGTATCTTGGTGACTGTTTCTTTTGAGGTGCAGAAGTGTTTTTGTTTCATATAATCAAGCAGGTTGGATGTAAAGGTCCTTAAGTAAGGACGTAAAGGACCTATACAAAGAAAATTACAAGAAACAAAAGATGTAAAGATAAAATAGAGAAATATTCCCTGCTCACAGATTGGGAGAAGTAACAGTGTCAAAATGGTAATACCTTCTAGAGCTTTATACAGATTCAATGCAGTCCCTATAAGGATACCCATGATATTCTTCAAAAAATTTGACCAAACACTCCTGAAATTTGTATTGAATAATAAACCCCCATGAATAGCTATAGCAATCCTTGGTAAAAGAAGATGGGAGGTATCACCTTCCCCAAGTTCAAACTGTACTAAAAAGCTTTAGTAATTAAAATGGCATGGTACTGTTATACAGACATGCGCACCTATTGAATACAACTGAATATCTCTATGTATCTTATGGATTCAGATACGATAATGAGGCCTTTAATCCATTTGACTTGCCTTTTATGCATGGCATCAGGAAGTGCCCAAGAATAAATGAATGGATAAAGAAGCTATGGCTTATCTACCAAATGGAATACTACACAGTCATTAGAAAAAATTGAAGTCGTGAAATTTTCTGATACGTGGATAGACATGAAGAGTATCATTCTAAGTAAAATAAGTCAAAGGGAGAGAACAGATTCAGAATGATTGCAGTCACTGCAGGAGGAATATTACCTAAAGACAATAGAAACAAAGCCAGGAGGATCATTCCTCAATCCAAAGCTTACTAGATAGGGAAAGGTCAGTTAAGTCAGAGATGGGACCTATGAAGCAAATGAGAAAAAGACTATGTCAATGATAGATAGTAATAGTTCTCTCTTGACAAGAATTGGGTGCTAAAAGTAGTAAGTGGTGTGCATGATGCATTTCAGTAACAGTATCAAAAGCCAAAGTGCAAAAAGGAAAAATGTTTAAAAAATTGTCTGAAATAGATGCAGGCATGGGGGCAGGAGGAAACACATGGACACTGATGGAGGGAAGTAGACAGTGGTGAAGAGATGGGTGCTAAAACACTCAAATATTGTACAACCACAACTCAATCATGAACAACTTTGTAACATTGTACCTCATAGTGATACAATCAAGAAAAAATCTAATTAGTGTGAGGGAGGAAGAGAACTCAGAGGACTGATGGTTCTTAGTATGTGCGAGTCCCAGGTTTGAACCACAGCATCACATGGCCCCTGAGCACCAAGCCAGAGTAGCCCTATTTTACTAACTCAAATTATGGGTCGAGGAGAGACAAATGTCTCTCCTTGAATATATCCAAGAAAGGATAGTTAAAGTACACTGGTGTGGTAATAAAAGAGGACATAAAATCAAAAGCATAACGTGGTGTCCTTGGTCTTATATTTCAAAATGCTTTGTTCAGGGTTTATAGGAATGCTTGTTTCACCCTAAAAAAGACTCAGATGTAGCCACCATGCATGACTGGTACCTTCTCAGACGGGCATTCTGTCAGGTCACCTGGCCCCTCCCTGGAGTGACTATGCCCTACTCAAAGCTTTTATTCTAGTCCTCTTTCCCACTGAAACTGGAGCTGCTTCAAGAAAACAATGTCAATGACAATATCAGACACTTCATATTCATTAAACCATTTTATCTTCAAAAACTCAAGAGCATTCCAGTTTATTCAAGAGCAGCACAGTTCACGTACAGATGAGAAAACACCCTTAAATCTTTAATACCAATAGAGCATTTGCACAGTCAACCCTGTTGCTGCCCTTGGCCTTGCCTTAGGGAGGAGCAGCTGTGAATGGTTCTCAGCAGCACCCTTAGGCACGAATGGCTCACTGAGGAGGTTGACTCAGGTGATGGTGTGTAGACTGGGAAGCGTGTACCTCGGGGACAACAAGAAGGGTGGTTTGTGACCTGCAGAGCAACGAGGGACTACCCAGAATGCCCCCAGCTAGGATGTGATCAGGAAGTAAAGGGGTGGGACTTGCACCCTTCCGCTGGGGATCATCAGGAAGGAGCCCAGCAGCAGCATCTGCTAATGGAGGACTCGCAGGTGGGTGCTGTGCACTTGGCCCAGGAGCTCGGAGGTGGAGCCAGTGGATCAGTCGGTACCTCTAGAGAAGCAGGTGAATTCCCAAACTTCTGCCTGTGGCCTGGACTCCCTGCTCACCATGCCTCACCCATGGGTTATCATACTCCCCTCATTAGGATAAGGTGCTGCCTGTGCCCCTATCACTTAATAATGTACAAGGGTTAGGCAGCTCTTCCAGGAACCCAGATCCGAGATATTTGCATTATAAGATATTCCGACACCACACCCAGCACCAGAGTTCAAGCTTCCCTCCAGTGTCTCCAGGCTCCCTTTCACCACCCTATATTTCCTTTAGCAAGTTCAGTTTTGTGGGTTGACTGTCATAGTCCGGCATCCTTGGCTTTTTTGCTACTCCCGTACTGTTTCCTTATATTCTACATGAGACAGATCATTTGGTATCTGTCGTCCTCCCTTTAGTCTGCAAAATACCCTCCACTTCCATCTATGTCATTGCAGTGAGTCATAGGAGTTCATGTTTTCTGATAGTCTGTTCTATTGTGTGTATAATTGTCAGTTGGCTCATGGGTTATTGGGCACTCAGGTTGTTTCCAGATGCTGCTTATTAGGAATAACCTATTGATAGTCCCAAAACAGTACACGTGGTCCCTTCCCCCACCTCCTCACCAGAACTCATCACCTGTGTTTCAGTGACAGCCATTCTAACAGCTGGGACAGGACATCTCATGAGGGTGAGATATCATCTGAACCATGTTGAGCAGTTCACAGCGCCCACATCCTGTCCTCAATTAGCTGCCGCCGCTGCTGCCCAGCCACTTGCTGCTGAGCCCCAGCGGGAATAATTTCAGAGAAGATCTAATTTATTTCATAAAAATAAAAACATGAAAACTTTAAGTTCATTTTCATCAATGATATCACCTAGTACTTTTTCCACATTTTTACTATCTGTAATTAAATCCAAGCATAACACTACTTTTAAATTTTTCTTATATTAATCACATTGCTTCTTATTCTTCTAGTGTACACCTTTCTCATTTATGCATGACTTCTCAGAGTGCTGAGGCTTTTCATGGCTGTCCGGGGTAATAATAAACCCAGGTCCCTGCGCATTTGCAGGTGTGTGCTCCAGCCCAGGCCTCTGACTATCTGCATGGCTCTTTCATCCTTCCTTACATTTTATTTCTGTTTGTTTCTAAATTTATTTTACCAAAATCAAAGCCAGGGAATTTAATGATCCTGTTTCAAGTTGTTTTATGAAATTAAATTTTGTGAAACCGGAAAGACAGGGATTATACGGCCAACCGCAATTGATCTCTAGCACCCACAAGGTCCCAGAACTGCCAGGAATAATTCCTGAGAGCAGAGAAGGAGCAATCCCTGAGCACCATGGGGTGGGGCCCAAAAAGCAATAAAAAAAAAGGACAGAAAAGCAAACTGTGTTTCTAACTTTATAATGTTTCACTTTCTGCCAATCGAACTTACTATTGCTGTTCTTTCTCAAACTTCTTATAATAAATGCTGAGTTCATGAGATTTTTTTTGTTGTAACTACTTATAACGATCACTTAATCTACATACTGCTTTAACTGCACTGCACGATTCTTGATGGTAAGTTTTCTTAGTATCCATTAGAAAGTCTCCTTTGACTCAGAGTTTACCATAAAACATTTTTCTTAACTAACATGTAATATTTTAACCCATATTATAAAATATATATTTCGAACTTGGCTGTCTCATAGCAGAGAGCATGTTCTCTAGGTATCCAGATCATCAACATTTGTTGAGAGTTTGTGATTTTTCTGCTCATTTTTCAATTTTCTTTTATTTTTTGGGTGGTTGTTTGCATAATTTAAAAGACATTTAGGAACTGGAACCAAGGAAAAGGTTTGACTTTGGTTTGCATGACTTTGCATGAGGTAAAACCAGGTTCAATCCCATCACCCCATATGTTACCTATGCAGCATCAGGAGTGATCCATCTGAGTACCAAACTGGGAGTAAGCTCTGAGCACAAGACGGTGGGGTGCAATAATGACCTAAAACAAAAAACAAAGATATTCAGTCTTAGTTGTCGCCTGAAACTAAACATTCTATTTGTCCATTAACTCAAATTTGTTAGTCCTTTCATTCAATTCTGTTAATTATTGAAAAAATCTTTTCCAATGTCTGTCAATTTCCTATACAGATACATTTAGGTTTTAGTTTTATCTGACCGGTTTTGTCAAAAATAAATCTTTCATTGAAATCAATTACATTATAGGGTTACTGAGATTTATTCCTAATATTAAATTTTGGTACTCATCTGTCAAATAGTCATTGCCTTTTTTTCCTTTGCTTTCTGTTCTACTGAATTATAGGGAGACCGCAGGTACACAGCACCCACGGGGGCTATACCCAGCACTGGACAATGAGTGTCAGCAGTAGTTACCACACAGCCCCCTAGGAGCAGCCTCCAGGGCAAATCAAGCAGTCAGCCCTAGGACTAACTGCCTCAAGATCATTGGTGGGGTAGAAGTATGATAAACATATATGGATATTTAGATATATACTTATTATACATATATATTCATATATAGAGAGAGAAATAGAGACAGAGAGAGAAAGAGAGAAATCTAGCAAGCATGAGATTGAAATTACAATAACCAAGCTTGAAAGTGTGTCAACCAAGGAGACTAACTTGGGGATGAGAGGGACTCTGGGGACACTGGTGGAGGGAAATCAACACTGGAGATTGAACTGAGGCTGGAATATTGTACTCCTGAAACTCAACTATAAATAACTATGTAAATCATATTGTTTTAATATCTAACAAAAAAACAGAATATAAAGAGGAATAATTCAAAATAATTTTAAAGGATAAAAAATAATATCTGAAATCAAGAAAAAAGGAATATGTTTCATTTTAAAAACATTCTGATGATTATAATTTAATTATGGAAATTAATTATTATAATCATTGAATTACTACACATTTTAAGAAGTCAAACTGACCTGCTGAAATTGACATCTACAGTTATTAAAATGAAAAAATTAGACAAATTAAAAGGCATATTAGATATATTTGAACAGTAAACGTAAAGATAGGTTAGGTCATAGAAATACAATCTGAAGAACAAATAAAGAGTTCCAAAAAATAAGCCTTGAAACATCGTTAAGTACACTTATAATGTTGACTGAGACTTTCTTAAAGAAAGGAGAATGGGAAAGAAATGCATTTGTAGAAATAAAGGTTGAACATTTAACTGTATCACTGTATCACTTCCTGTTCATCATCAATTTGCTTGAGCGGGCACCAGTAATATCCTATCTCATGCTAGTAGAGCATAGTAGGACTCCATATGTAGGACTCCATATGTCCTATCTCATGCTAGTAGAGCTCAAGGGCATCTGCTTGCTCCAGGAACATAAAGAGCCTCGAACTTTTAAAATGGTTGAAAATTTTGAATCTACATCTTCAGTGTTTTTATGACCAGTAAAATAAAAACAAATACGTTATAAGACATATCATAGTTAAACTGTAAAAAGGGTGGGGGTTGAATCATGAAGAAGGGAACTGCAGTAGGACCAAACACTGACTTCATGTTAGCAACCCTGAAATGAAGGCAGTGTGATAATATATCAAAGACATTGAAAAAGAACATCCATCATCTAAGCAATTCATTCCAAAATGAAGACAAAATATATGTGCAGCAAAACTAAATTAGCTGCTAGCAGTCATCCTTGCGAGAATAAAGGGAAGTCTTCTGAAGTTAATACTTGACTAAGGCTTGAAAATGCTGAACTGTTAAACTGTGTGGTGGGAAATGTGTATACTAAACCTAAATGTTCTATTAAATCAATCACTAGAAACAAAACTAATAATAAATTGGGAGAAATGAACATCAAAGGCTTAGCAATTTCAATTTGTTTTATATTTGACATCACTTGATCACTTGAATCCCGTTATTCATCGATTTGCTCAAGCAGGCACCAGTAACATTTCCATTGGACCCTATCACGTGCCAATGTAGCCCAGTGGCATATGGTTGGGCTATGGCATTCAGGAATATGAAGAACCTCAAACCGTTCCTTCAAGATCTTGACAAGGAAATCTGACCATCTTGTAGGTGGGCGGCCACGTGATCTTTTGACATCCCGTGGGATCCAGTCGGTAATGGCTCTAGTCCAGCGGTTGTCTCCAAATCACATTACATGTCCAGACCATCTGATTTTTGATGCCTTGGCAAACGAGACAGCATCCCTGATTCTGGAATAGCGGCGGAGGTCAGAACTCCGGATTCCTTCTCTCACTTGAGTGAGGCATGATATTCCAAGCATAGCTCTTTCGATTCCTCTTTAGGAGACCCGAATAGCATTCTCATCCTGCTTTCATAGGGCCCAGGTCTCTGAGGTGTATGTTAATTCAGGGAGAACGGTGGAGTCGAAGAGATGTGCCCGGAGCCGGAGGTTCTTTGTCCTTTTAGCTATTTCTTCGATGCCTTTGAGGGCATTCCATGATGCTCTCTTCCTCCCTGCGAAGCTCAGGTTTTAGGTCATTCATCGTGTTGACTTCTCGACCTAGGTATACATAACTGCTGCATTCAGAGATGTCTGTTCCATTGAGAGTGAATTGGGCCTCTGGAACTAGTTCATTTTTCATAAACATGGTTTTCTTTAGATTCAGCTGTAGATCTATCTTTCCACATTCTCAGTCGAAGTCAGCCAGCATTTGTGACTCTTGGCTAATGTTTTGTGTTATTTGAACGATGGTCATCAGCGAAGTAGAGGTGGTGTAGTTTCCAACCATCTTCACTCCATTCCTTCCCGTGTAAATTATATTACTTTTAATATATAAGTACTTCTGGTTGAAAATAGGGGATAGAGTCCAAACAACTTTTCAAAATGGACATATATAAATTAAGATAAATGAAAATTAAGTTAAAAGTTTATGATGATAAACTTAATATGGAATATAATGAAAACACATCATGTCTAAAAGTTGGAGGTAAAAGACAGAGGGAATTCTGAAAAAAGATCCTGAAAAAATTAAGACAAAAATGACAGACAACTCTGAACTGTTCAGAGTAGGAAGTTGGTATATCTCAATCTGAGATCACAAAGAAACCAGGAAACAATAAGTTCCAGGTGGAATTAATGGGAAATTAACCTAGGTCTTTAGGAAGGGGTACAAAAATCAGGGAAGGGTGCAGGAGCTGAGGAAAGGGCAGCAATTATCCACCTCCTCTTGCTACAGCCACTGTCGCTGGCAGGTGTCCTTTGTGACAAAATCAAAGAGTCTGAGGTTTTCGTCACCAAACTAAAGTCCAGGGCTCATTTGCCTACTGGCAGTTGTGCTATTCAGATGGAGAGTTTTTTTTAAACATTTTATTATACCACCGTGAGATATACAATTACAATGCTGTTCACGCTTGGGGGTTTCAGTCACACAGTGTTCCAGCACCCCGCCCTCCACCAGTGCCCCCCAGCCACCACCCATGTCCCCAATTCCCTCCCCCCCCCCACATACTGCCTAAATGGCAGGTTCTTTATCTCAGATGGAGAGTTTTTTCTCTAGTCTAAAAAGTGATATTTTACTTGATTGAATTCTAAACCAACTCTATATCTGACTAATGCAATCTTTGTCATCTGTTGTGCAGTGAATATCTTTTATGTAATATGGTAGACTATCCAGAGGAATCCATGTGCACCACCACCTGAAACATCTGGAAACATCCATAAGGTAAGAAACCACAGGAAACCCAAGAAAACAGGCTTGCTTCTTGTTTCCTTCCTTCCTTCCTTCCTTCCTTCCTTCCTTCCTTCCTTCCTTCCTTCATTTCTTCCCTCCTTCCTTCCCTTCCTTTCTTTCTTTCTTTCTTTCTCTCTCTTTCTTTCTCTCTCTCTTTTTCTTTTCTTTTCTTTCTTCTTTCTCTTTCTAATTCTTTCTTTTCTATCTTTCTCTTTCTTTCTTTCTTTCTCTCTCTCTAACTCCTTATCGCGCCCTCATTATTTCTGCATTTCTTCTGCTTTTTTTTCCTCCTGTGTTTCTCTACTTTTCCCAGGATATATTCCTGTCATGTGAAAGATGAGAACAGTCTTTCTGAGGAAGGGATTAAGAGGTGATTCTGGAGAGCAGTGAGCCTAGGCAGAGTAGGATTGAGCTCTGGAATTTGTACTGAAAGATACCACAGTGGATGTCCTGAGAGACGCCTGGGATCAGCTCCAAATTTAGTAAGCAGCAACTGAAGACAATAGAACTTAATAGCTGCTGTGTCTGTGGGAAGCCAGGGTCCAATTCCATGGCCGGTCTCTGACCCCAGCATTTTCCCAGTGGTGGCCAACAGATGTCACTGATGAGAGTTCCTGGGCACTGACTCCAAAAAGCACGTCCTATCTGACAGAGCTGGGTACGCAGATGTCTCTATGAGTTTGTGATTCTTTTTTTTTTTATTTTGTGATTCTTGAGCAGCAGAGCAGGGAGGGAAGGAATCTATGGGGCTTCATACAGAGCCTCCCTGATGTTTCTTCTCGAGAAATAGGTGAAAGGATGAATAACACAGAGCTCCTGAGGTAGTGAACATCCATGGTGTTCATGAACATGGAAGGTTGTAGCTAGTCTAGAGAGTGAGAGTTGAGAAATGAGACCCAGAGCCTGTCTTTTCTGCCTTCGCAGGGTCCATCAAAGCCCTGTAAGAAGTGGAGAAGGAGCAGAGAAATGGCACAAGGTAAGCACTTGAGGTCACGCCTCTCCTCCTTCCCCTGGAGTTTGACTTCTGAACACCAAAGGTGGTCAGCGGCAGAGGCCTCCCTCAGGAAACACAGCCTGGGAAAGGTTTCTGGACAGAAAAATGAACGATGACACATCCCTGAATGCCCAGCTAAGATCCCTGAATGTCTCAGAGCAGCTAAAGAATGGGACTGGATTGGACCCACAGTGTCTGGCCAAGGAGGTGGGACTCAGGCCCATGGGAACAAGTTGTTAGCTGTGTGGTCCCTGTCCTATGTCCCCACCTACCCAGGGAATGTCCTCAAGGAAAATGAACGTGGATGCAGCACTTAAGTGACAATGCACCCTCATGATAAGAAGGGACAACCCAACAGGCAATCGGCGGCCAGTGGGACGTCCATGTGACCTTAGTGAGTTCTGCTGTTGAGAGAAATCTTAGGGGTTCTCTTGAAAAGTGCTAGGGCCTCCCTTTACCCTGTGACCCAGTTTCCTTCATTACAGCTTTCAAGATATGTCTGGAGGAATTAGAAGAGATTTGGAAGATGGTTTTAGTTGTGGACAGGTACAGGATCTTACTCTCCACCCCTGAGGGCTCCCAAGTTTATGGAGTGGGCGGTGGGGATCCCAAGATCCCAGGGAAAAAGGTAGCCGGCAGCTGACCAGGAGCAAGAGCGCTGGGGACGGTGCAGCTCAGCACTGTGGTGAGGGCATCAGGCACACTGTGAAGTCATGTCACCCATGTATGGGTACTGGAGAGGCTGTGGGCTGCAGTTCCCTGTGCAGCCTGCCTGCACCCAGGTCCCCTGAGGCCCTGTCTGACACTGGGGTCTCCAAATTCCCACAGACACTTAAGGAAACACACCAAAATGAAAGACTTCTTAGATCATCACCCACCATGGCGAGATCCAAATTATGAGGAAGATCATACAACTATGGACTCTCCAAACTCCCAACAGCACTTGAGGAAACACACCAAAATGAAAGACTTCTGAGATCATCACCCACCCCTGGCGAGGTCCAGGTTATGCGGAAGATCATACAACTATGGACTCTCCAAACTCCCACCGACACTCAAGAAAAAATGCTAAAATGAAGACTTCTTAGATCATCACCCGCCCTGGCGAGGTCCAGACAATGAGGAAGATACAACTACAGACTCTCCACTGTCTCCCCATCCTCCTCCAGCCCAGTTCCCACCATCTCTGACCTCCAGCCCCTGCCCCAGCTTTTCATCCTTCTCTACTTCCATCCCTTTGCTCAAGAGCAACTCTAGACATTCAAACTCCTGGAAACGCTTCTCGCCATCACCATCACCACCACCTCTCTCCCTCCCTCCTCTGAATCTGGGGAACAGAACATCTCCCCTCCCTTTCACACAGCCCCCTCTGTCCACTGCACCTCCATCGCCAGCGTTCCCCAAACGGAAATGCAGTCCCTCCCACCGGACAGTATTCCAAAGGACACCTGCCCGGGTTCACATGCCCTCTGGTCAGATTCTTCCATCAAAACCCTCTTGGGCCTGGGCCAGTCAGACAGTCCTGGGCAGACCCTGTCCTGGTGGGAGATGAGTACCAAGACCCTGAGCTTACCAACATCATCACCCTCTGAGTCCCAGGAAAAGCAGATTTCCCAGGTCTCACCAGGATCCGTAATGTGCAGAGAGCCTGTAAACAAACGGGCTGAGGCCGGATACCTGTCTTTCATCAGTCCTGACGGCCAGAGGTTGCTGGAGATGCTTATCAACAAGAAAGTGGAGCTGAGGGTCTGGAAGAGGGGAATAAAGTTGGAGTCTTTTGAAGGCCCCTTGAATTCTTTGAGGAACGTTATTATATCACAGGGTGATGAGCAGGATTCTACCGGTTTCCAGTCCTCCTGGAGCATGAAATGCAGATCAGAGCAACTCCTTGGTCCTGAGTGGTCCCCACACCCTGAAAATTGGAGAGTTTAATTAAGGCAGGCATTCAGGCAACTCTACTGGGGTCTCCCCTTTCTGCACAGTGAATCCCTAGTGGCTCGTGTCAGGTTTGCTGGCCCTTTAATAAGACAGCCCTCTACCATCTTTAACCCACACACTTATGGCACAGAAAAAGAGAGTCAGGAAGCAGCACCTTCTCACTTGGCACCACATGAGCCCTTGCCTGATACTTCAGCCCCCACTCAGGCTCTGACAGCAGAGAGGTCCACGATTCAGACTGAGACTCAGATAGACGCTGAGGTCCGTTGCATAGTCACACCACCTTCCTCGCCATCTGGAGAGGTAGAGAAGTCTTTCCCCAAAGTAATTGTTATGGGAGCATCTTCTCTTGCAAGTACCCCACAGAACAGCGAATGTCACCTGCCGAAGACCAATCTAGGAAGTGGAAGGATCTTACCACCTATGGTACCAATATCCCAACAGATCCTTAATCCAGACTCCTTTGACCTCCAGCAGCACTCTGGGGACTTGCAGGCCCAGTGGCCAGTGTCTGATCTTCCCAAGGTTTTGGAGAGCCCTGAACCACAGGAACAATGGGAAGGATGGTTCCCGAAGAGTAATGGCCAACTAGCCCTAACACCGAGGCCAACTCAGAGGAGATTCCCAGTGGAACAGAAGGCACAGGACAGTCGCAGACTCTCAAGGCCCTCTACTTTGATGAACCAAAGAAACCAATATGCGAAAAATGGTAGGTTCAAGTGCCCAGAAGAAAATCTATCTGAAAATAAGTTGGGGCAGGATATAGGGCCCAGTGTGGGTCAGATCCTATGGGATTTCATTAGAGGCTCAGCCAAGTTCCCCATAGAGATGATGGAATCTAAATGTATGATATCAAGAAGAGAATTCCTGAAACCCCCACAATGGACCAACATAAGTCGCCTCTTCAGACCATCACGTGCAACTTGGTGAGCCAAATGTGGAACCATGAAGTTGCCCTGAGGGATGGTCACCACAGTGAAGAACTTAACTTAGTACTGCTGATTCCCGAACAAAAGAAGAGCAGGCCTCAGCCCTCACAAGACTCTCACCAGAGGCAAGCACTGCAGGAGGTCAGTTTAGGCTCCCAAGTGGATGGGGTGTTAGAGGACCCAACAATTCAGGAAATTCAGGAATTCTCATCTCGGGAAGTGCCTCCAGAATTTGATTCTGTTAAAGACATTCAACTTAATTTTTCAGCCTCATCTTATAAATCGTGTCAAAACCTCATAGAACATACAAATGACATGACCGCACCAGCAGAAAAGACCTGTCAAATTTCCAAATCCGACCTCTGGATTTCCAAATCTTGGCAAAGTATAAGAAGCCCCCAGAGTCTGTCAATAACATCCACCTTTTAGACTGTGAGACTGGTGTCATCCTGCAAGACTGTGCTACGGACACACTTCTCCAGGACTGCCATGGTAATGTGTTTCGTGCTGCAGATATTCTGGCATCTCATGTCTCTAAGGTTGGCCTCCACCGTGTCTCCACAGAGGACGCATCGGATTCCCAGGTGTTGCACGATCTCACATCATGCAAAAGGAGGAAGTTGGGCCATCAGGCGTGCCCTAAACACAGCCTGGACAATATTTCAACCCTTCCTCATGAGGAAAAGGATGTCAAGCATCCACAAATAGAAGTGATAAAACAGTCCTCTGGGAAGAGGATTTGTGAAACCACCAAGATGAGATCACATTTATCTCATGAGAACAATGAGACACACCAGAGTGAGGCCCGTGATCTGCGGGATGAGGAACAGGAGCCTACAGAACACAGCTTGAAAAATAAATTCAGCGGGCTTCTGGAGTGGTTTCTCCCCAAAAGGAATCGAAGAACTGAGGACAGGCTGAGTCAAAGCAAACCCACGTCATCTATTTCCCGGAGTCATGGGGCACCAAGGAAAAGCAGATCCCTCACTGCTGAAGCAGAGGCTCTGAAGGTTGCTGTTGGCCACATTCTGGAAGAGAAAATCACACTTCAGCAGCCACAGCCTGCCTCCAGGTCAAGCTGGTGCAAAGAGAAACATAGAGGTGGTCACGTCCACAACCAGAGATCCCCTGGCCAAGAGTCAAGAGAAATGTTGCTGGACACTATCCACAAAGACATCCTCAAGGACTACATTCTCTATGCAATGAAAGAGTCTTTCCAAAAAGTCACATGTCTCCCAATGAGCTGAGGAGAGCAGCCAAACCCAGTTAGTACAAGTCAAGGCACACAGGAGCCTCGGGCACCACCTCCACGGGGGCAGACACTCTCACCATAAAAATCATGCCGCCCTGTTGCAGGACTCCTAAGGGCCGCTGCATCTGCTCTGGATTGCCTCCCGAAAATCACTCCGTAGATAAGGGGGTAGTCTAAATGTGGCAGTTTATCTGACCATGTATGCTGTACTAGCTGGTATAAATATTCTCCCATGCTATCACAATCATCGTGGGACTAGCTAGATCTTACCAGCATATTAGCCTGGCCACGTAAGGACACCTAAGTAATTAGACCAGAGAGAAATGCTGTTTGCTTCCAAACAAACAAGCATGGCTCCCTGATAAAATATAAAACTACAATGAAGTAGAGGAGACTTGTGAAGGCTTGGAGAAATATTTAACTGGCATTGGTGTTGATCTTTGGTACAGTGACCTGCCATCTCAGAAACCCCCCTTCTCTACATTTCAAAGGCATTCCGGCTCAAAACATTAGCACAGTAAAGGCCCTAGGTGAGATGCAGGGGAGGGACTACCAGAGGGCATTGGACCCTCCCTGCTTCCCATAACAATGGGAGGAAGGTCTGAGTTGCGGGGGGGGGTATAAACTAGCCGGTTCCCGCTCTCCCAGGCTTCTTCTTCCCGGTGGGATCTCGCCTTGTGAGCGTTTATTCCCCTTGGAAGTTTCACACGTGGTGGTCGCCATCTTGGCCTACACGTGGCTGGGGTTCTAGCCTGGAATCCTAAGCATCGGGTTTTTCCTTTTGCTGATTTGTATGCCTGAACCTGTGATAAGTAAAGCTTTTTAAAACCTCATCGGATTTCTGAGTGTTCATCCATTCCTCGCCGGCTTCGGAGGTAAAAGGGAACTTCGCTTCCCGGCACTGTCGGGGACCCCGGCGGAGCACCCCGACACCGCCCCCTCACTCAGCCTATCATCAGACTGTGGCTGTGCATGGCAGAGTCCATTATAAGGAGAGAGACGCCCTTATTCTCACTTCAGGTCCTCCGTTGACCACTAGCAGCTGTCTTGTGTACTGCACTCATCGGTGAAACAATAAAGCTCGTGTTGCCATGAGAGACGGTGCCTCTGTCTCTGCCTTCCCAGGGGAGGGTACGGGTAAAGGCCACTGTTCCTGAGTGGCCTGAGCAGTTACTTTAAAGAGATGGGGGTCACACACCAAAGATACTCTTAACCTCTGAACCTCTAAGTGCACCTAAACACTTTGTTTACACAAACAATGGAAGATAGCAGCACTTGTCTAGACAAACAAAACCTAAAACCCCAAACCACCGAAGCTGAATCAGCTGTCCTCCTCAGCAACTGAATAACTCCAGGAACTGCAGAGGCTGAAAATCCCTTTAGGCTCTGCCACACACATCACAGACTAGAGGTTAGGGTGGACTAGCCTACAGTGATAGATATGTGAAGTCCAACCCAAGAGCTCCTATTCTCCTCGACAGAGTGGAGGATACATAGGAGGTATGGGTAGATGAGGGGGCATGTCACTTAGAGGAAAGAGCGGCCCTCTGAGAGCAGGGCAGTGATTGTGCTTTCCCCATCTATCACTAGACACCTGGGCTATTGGGCGGTGAATTGCGAAGGCAAAGTCTCTCAGTCCTACCCAGAAGTGGTACACAGATTAAGCCAGAGACCTCCTCCTATCAATAAGTCCCAGGGTGCCTCAAGGGTCCGCACTCCAACCCCCTCGAATCCAGACACCACTGCAAAGTAACTCTTTAGAGAGGGTCAGATCCCCAGAACAGGGAAACCTTGGGACAGGGGAGGTCAATACTCATCCCACACATCCCTAATAAGCTCCACGATGACTCCCAGGAGAGAGCTGGGGTCTGGATCAGGGAGCATGTTTCCTCTGGTTTCTAATCTGTTACCCCACGATGAGAAGAGGAAGATTCCTGCACTTCACAGTTGGTCTGAAGTGACCTAAGCTGGTAATCTTCATTCCAGCATGGTCCTCTGCAAGCAACTGTCATACATTACTCTTGCCTCAAAAAATACTGAGATGGGAGCTGTTTGTAGAGAGTTCCCAGTGTGCTACCCACATGCACACACATACACATACACACATTTGCACACGCATAAACGCACTTATACACACATACACACATACATATATACACCTATACACAAACATACATATACCACATGTACATATACACAGACACATACACATGTAAACACATACACATGTACACAGAGATACACACATGCACACACATACACATGCACACATATATACACAGACACAAGCACACACAGCTACACATGCTCACAGTTACACATGGACATACACACATATAAATACCCACATACATACACATATGTACACATGTACATGCAAAATGATACACACAAGTACAGACAGACATGTATACACATACACAAACACGGATACACACATGCACAAACGCACAGAGCAGTAGCAACAGCAGCAGCAGCAGCAGCCATCACTCCCTCACCAGGTCAGGTCCAGTTCCTAGAAGTATCTGAAGCTAATGTCAGCTCAAGGTCCAAACTGGTGCCTGTCACAGCCCTTCTGTGAACTGAGGCAGAACAAGGTGGGCTGAGACCTCTGTGACTCCTTTGCTGCCAGGGTTACGCCTGGGCCCTCCCAGAGGCCTCTGAGTGAGAGTGAAGATAGCCTGGCTGTGCCCCACTAGGAACCCTGAAAGTCTCTTACCTTCCAGCTCATGGAACAGTCTCCTTGGGGCAGTGCTTGTGAGTTTCCATCCATCTGCCATGTCACGGCCCTTATGCAAAACCATCAGTCCATGTGTGGCCATCAAAACTCTTATTTTCCACAGTCTTTCCTACCTTGAGCTCTGATTTACACTGCAGAGAATCACAAATCTTAAACAAGCAAAATGCTGCCAACCTCAAAGCAGCGCAAGGATCTTATTCTCTTGTATCTTCATTCAGTTACCTGGGGACAGTGTCACATAATTTATTTCACTGCAGACAAATTAGAATTGAGAACGACTTGTTTACTTTCAGTCTGGTGCCCCTTTTGAAAGGGACCCGGGAAATGGAAAGCAGCTAAAGCACTTGCACATCTGCTCACCAACCAGGCACCTGGGAACCAGCACTTCAGTTTATAAGCAAACACTTGTGTCCTTGTGCGGGCTTTATTTCATTCTTAATTAAAACAGGCTAGCAATTATGTAAATATTTCTACAAAAACTTATATCTGGCAATGCCCTTATTTTATCCTCTGACCACATTCAATTTAATTTTTTAAAATGTGGCCTCAAATAACAGGACTGATATTTCCAAGATATGACAAATTCTGCTGCTCCACTAAAATAACTTAAACTGACAGACTATTTAGAAATTTTTTTAAGTATTTTATTATACCACCGTGAGATATACAAATAAAAAAGATATACAATTAAAAAGTTCATGTTTGGGTTTTGGTCATACAGTGTTCCAGCACCCGTCCCTCCACCAGTGCCCATCTCCCACCACCAACATCCCCGGTTCCCTCCCCCTTCCCCAGCCCACCTCCATGGCAGGTTCTTTATTTCTTTCCCTTTCTCTCTCTTTCTCTATTCCTTCCCCTCCAGACTATGGATTACAGAACATACATTAAAAAGGTTGTCATGTGTATCCCCCTGCCTCTATTTAATGCTCAGTTCCAGGTTGGCACTAGTACCCTCGACAATTATTAGCACCCTGTTCCATTTTTTTTGTCTTACCTAACCTCTGACTCCCACACGTTTGGGATAATTCCCACCTTTTTTTTTTTAGTGATTAAACATGTATTTATTTTAGTTCAGTTAAAACATACATTGTTTTATTGAAACGGTGTAGCACTTTGCCAACAAATCATACTGAATTGTTTGCAGCACCCATCCCGCCACCAGTGCCCATCTCCCACCAACCAACGTCCCCGGTTCCCTCCCCCTCCCCAGCCCCTGCTCCATGGCAGGTTCTTGGATTTCTTTCCATTTTCTCTCTTTCTCTTTTCCTTCCCCTCCAAACTATGGATTACAGAACATACATTAAAGGGTTGTCATGTGTATCTTTTTGCCTCTATTTAATGTTCAGTTCTAGGTTGGTATTAGTACCCTCAACAATTGTTAGCACACTGTTCCATTTCTGTCTTACCTAGCCTCTGAATCCCACACGTTTGTGATAATTTCCACCTTTGACAGGACCTCCTGATATATGTTTCACTTGATCTTGGATATTGGTATCACATTATGTACCTATATATTTATGTTATGCAGATAAATGCAGTCATTCTGTATCTGTCTCTCTCCTTCTGGCTAATTTCGCTCAACATAATCTTCTCCATGTCCATCCATTTGTAGGCAAATTTTATAACTTCATTTTTCCTAACAGCTGCATAGTATTCCATTGTGTAGATGTACCAAAGCTTTTTTATCCAGTCATCGATTTTCGGGCACTCTGGTTGCTTCCAGATTCTGGCTATTGTGAATAATGCTGCTATGAACATAAAAGTAGGGATGGTGTTTCCGCTGCGTATTTTTGGCTTCCCAGAGTAGATTCCCAGGAGTGGTATCGCTGGGTCAAATGGGAGTTCAATTTCTAGTCTTTGGAGGAAAGTCCATATTGTTTTCCAGAAAGGCTGTACCAGCCTGCATTCCCACCAACAATGGATGAGTGTCCCCTTTTCCCCACACCCACGCCAGCACTTGTTGTTCTTGTTCTTTTGAATATGTGCCAGTCTCTGTGGTGTAAAGTGGTATCTCATTGTTGTTTTGATTTGCATCTCTCTGATGATTAGTGATGATGAGCATTTTTTCATATGTTTTTTGGCCATTCGAATTTCTTCCCTTGCTGAAGTTTCTGTTCATTTCTTCTCCCCATTTTTTGATGGGGTTGTTTGTTTTCTTCTTGTAAAGTTCTACCAGTGCCTGATATATCCCGGATATTAACCCCTTATCAGATCGGTATTGGGTGAATATTCTTTCCCATTCTGTGGACTGCTTTTGTATCTTAGTCACTGTTTCTTTTGAGGTGCAGAAGCTTTTTAGTTTCATGTAGTCCCATATGTTTATCTTTTCTTCTAGTTGCTTTGTTAGTGATGTTTCATCTTTGAAGATGCCTTTAGCTTCAATGTCATGGAGGGTTTTTCCTATATTTTCTTCAATGTACTTTATGGATTCAAGTCTGATATTGAGATCTTTAATCCATTTTGATCTGATTTTTGTGCATGGTGTTAGACACAGGTCCAAATTCATTCTTTTACATGTCGCTGCCCAGTTTCCCAACACCACTTATTGAAGAGGCTTTCCTTACTCCATTTTAGACTCATTGCACCTTTATCAAAGATTAAATGATCATGTGTTTGAGGTTGGCTGTCAGGATACTCAATTCTATTCCATAGGTCCACGGGTCTGTTTTTATTCCAATACCATGCTGTTTTAATTACTACTGCCTTGTAGTACAGTTTGAAGTTGGGTAAGGTGATGCCTCCCATCTTCTTTTTTCCCGAGGATTGCTTTAGCTATCCTTGGGGGTTTATCGTTCCATACAAATTTCAGGATTGTTTGGTCAATTTCTTTGAAGAATGTCATGGGTATCCTCATAGGGATTGCATTGAATCTGTACAGAGCTCTAGGGAGTATTACCATTTTGACAATGTTGATTCTCCCCATCCATGAGCAGGGAATATGTTTCCATTTCCTTGTGTCCTCTTTTATCTCTTGGAGCAGTGTCTTGTAGTTTTCTTTATACAGGTCCTTTACACACTTGGGTAAGTTGATTCCTAGGTATTTGATTTTCTGTGGCACAATTGTGAACGGAATTGTTTCCTTAATATCCCTTTCTTCTCTTTCGTTATTTGTATATAGGAAAGCCACTGACTTTTGGGTGTTGATTTTGTATCCTGCCACTCTACTATATGTGTCTATTGTTTCTAGGAGTTTTTTGGTAGAGAGTTTAGGGTTCTCTAGGTATAATATCATGTCATCTGCAAATAATGATAGCTTGACTTCTTCCTTGCCTATCTGGATGCCCTTGATGTCTTTTTCTTCTCTGATTGCTATGGCAAGTACTTCCAGTACTATATTGAATAAAAGAGATGAGAGTGGGCAACCTTGTCTTGTCCCTGATCTCAGGGGAAGGCTTTCAACTTTTCCCCATTGAGAATGATGCTCGCTGTGGGCTTTTGGTAGATGGCTGTAACTATCTTGAGGAAAGTCCCTTCAATTCCCATTTTCTGGAGGGTTTTAATCATGAACGGGTGCTGGATCTTGTCAAATGCTTTCTCTGCGTCTATTGATAGGATCATATGGTTTTTATTTTTTCTCTTATTGATATGATGTATTATGTTGATTGACTTGCGAATGTTGAACCATCCTTGCATTCCCGGGATGAATCCTACTTGGTCATGATGTATAATCTTCTTGATGAGTCTTTGGATTCTGTTGGCTAGTATTTTGTTGAAGATCTTAGCATCCGTGTTCATCAGGGATATTGGTCTGTAGTTTTCTTTCTTTGTGTTGTCTCTCCCTGCTTTGGGTATCAGGGTGATATGTGCCTCGTAAAAGCTGTTTGGGAGTGTTTCTGTTTCTTCTATTTCCTGGAGGAGCTTGAACAGGACAGGCAGTAGGTCCTCCTTAAAGGTTTGGTAGAATTCACTAGGGAATCCGTCTGGACCTGGGCTTTTGTGTTTGGGAAGACTTTTAATTACTGTTTCTATTTCCTCGATGGTGATAGGCTTATTCAGGTATTGGAGGTCTTCTTGTTTCAGCCGTGGGAGGTTATAGGACTTCAGGAATTGATCCATTTCTTCTAGATTCTCATGTTTCACGGCATACAGGCTCTCAAAGTAATCTCTGATGATCTTTTGGATTTCTGTGGTTTCTGTTGTGATGTCACCCTTTTTATTTCTGATTCTGTTTATTTGGGTTCTCTCTTTCCCTGTCCTTACAAGTCTTGCCAATGGTTTGTAAATCTTGTTGATTTTTTCAAAAAACCAGCTCTTGGTTTCATTAATCTTTTGGATTGTCTTTTTTGGTTTCCAACTCATTGATTTCCTCTCTAAGTTTTATTATTTCCTTTTTTTCTGCCTGGGTTGGGCTCCTTTTGTTGGTCTTTCTCTAATGTCTTCAGCTGTGTAGTCAGGTTATTTATGTGGGCCCTTTCTTGTTTCCTGATGAATGCTTGCAGAGCTATAAACTTCCCTCTTAACACGGCTTTTGCCGTGTCCCACAAGTTCTTATAGTTGGTGTCTTCATTTTCATTTGTTTCCAGAAATCTTTGGATTTCCTGTTTGATTTCTTCTATGACCCATTTGTTGTTCAGGAGTGAGCTGTTCAGTTTCCAGGTGTTTGGTTTGACTCCCCGTTTCTGTGTATGGTTAACTTCCATTTTCAGTGCATCATGGTCTGAAAAGATAGCTGACACAATTTCTATCTTTTTAATTTTATTGAGGTATGCTTTGTGGCTCAGCGTGTGGTCTATCTTGGAGAATGTTCCATGTGCACTAGAGAAAATGTGTATTCAGCTTTTTTGGCATGAAAAGCCCTGTATATATCTACTAGCTCTCTTTCTTCCATTTCTTCCTTGAGGGCCAATATTTCCTTGGTGAGTTTCAGTCTTGTTGATCTATCCATCGTTGATAGAGCAGTGTTGGAAGTCTCCAACTATTATTGTGCTACTGTCAATGTCTTCTTTGAGGTCTCTTAGCAGTTGTTTTATGTATTTTGCTGGCCCCTCGTTGGGTGCATATATGTTTAGTAGTGTAATTTCTTCCTGGTGTACATACCCCTTAAGTAATAAGAAATGGCCTTAGTTGTCCCTTCTAACCTTTTTCAGCCTGAAGTCTATATTATCTGATACTAATATGGCCACACCAGCCTTTTTGGAGGAGTTGTTTGCATGGAGAATGGTCTTCCAACCTTTGACTTTGAGTCTGTGTTTGTTCTGATTATTCAGATGTGTTTCTTGTAGACAGCAGAATGTTGGGTTCAATTTTTTAATCCATTTTGTTACTCTGTGTCTCTTAATTGGTGCATTTAGACCATTGACATTGAGAGAGATTATTGTCATCGGATTTTGTGCCATCTTTCTGTTTTTGCTTGTTGTTCTTATGGGTTTGGTCGGATAACAGTAGACCCTTCAGTCCTTCTTTTAAAAGTTGGCTTTGAGTCCATGAAGTTCCTGAGTTGTTGCTTATCCATGAAGTTGTGTATCTTTCCTTCATATCTGAATGTGAGTCTGGCCGGGTAAAGAATTCTTGGTGAGGCCTGCAGTTCATTTAGCCTTTTCACAATATCCCACCATTGTTTCGGGCTCGGAGTGTTTCATCAGAGAAGTCTGCTGTAAATCTTAGAGATGTTCCTTTGTATGTGATTTCCTTCTTTGATCTTGCTGCTTTCATTATTCTATCTCTATCTATAGTTTTTGTCATTTTAATTAAGATGTGTCTTGGAGTATTCTTGTTGGGGTTTCTTTTAGCAGGTATCCTACGGGCCTCCTGGATCTTGAGGCAAGTGTTTTTTAGTTCCGGGAACTTCTCAGCAATGATGGCTTTGACAGTTTCTTCTTCATCAGGGTTTTCTTTCTTGCCCTTCTGGGACCCCAATGATCCGTATGTTGTTTCTTCTGGCTTCATCCCGATTATCTCTTGTTGTCTGTTCGGTAATTGTGAGTCTTTTTTTCTATCTTCTGGTGTTGTGTAGAGAATCTTTGGAGCAGCGTCTTCGAGATCACTAATTCTTTCTTCAGTGGCTATTATTCTGCTATGATGGCTTTCCACTGTGTTTTTCATTTCATTTACCTCATTTTTAATATATGTCATTTCCATTTGCATTTTCCTCACTTCTTCTAACATGTCCTCTTGTATTTTATTGAGTTTGCATTCCATTGCTTCTTTGAATTCCTTATGACTCCTTAACATTTCTTTCTGAAATTCCTTATCTGAGAGGTTATACAACTCATTGGTATTGCTTGGCTCATCTGGACTAGTGACTTCACTCACAGAGCTGGATGGAACTTTGCGTTGCCTTACCATTATGACTATTGTAGGTTGCAAAATGTGGGGTCTTGGATGACAAGATAGTACAGTTAGTAGGTGTCTGGTCTGATTGCGGGGTTTGGGTGGGTAGCAAGGATGTAGGAACCAAGTTTCACTGGTACCTCATGC
>JAJIBD010023741.1:0-21389 GCA_021461705.1 Cryptotis parvus | reverse complement strand
CAATTAAAAAAGTTCATATTTGGGTTTTTGGTCATACAGTGTTCCAGCACCCATCCCGCCACCAGTGCCCATCTCCCACCACCAACGTCCCCGGTTCCTCCCTCCCCCCCAGCCCTCCTCCATGGCAGGTTCTTTTATTTCTTTCCCTTTCTCTCTCTTTCTCTTTTCCTTCCCTCCAGACTATGGATTACAGAACATACATTAAAGGGTTGTCATGTGTATCTTTTGCCTCTATTTAATGCTCAGTTCTAGGTTGGCATTAGTACCCTCGACAATTGTTAGCACACTGTTCCATTTTCTGTCTTACCTAGCCTCTGACTCCCACACGTTTGTGATAATTTCCACCTTTGACAAGACCTCCTGATATATGTTTCACTTGACCTTGGATATTGGTATCATAATATGTACATATATATTTATGTTATGCAGATAAATGCAGTCATTCTGTATCTGTCTCTCTCCTTCTGGCTAATTTCAGCTCAACATAATCTTCTCCATGTCCATCCATTTATAGGCAAATTTTATAACTTCATTTTTCCTAACAGCTGCATAGTATTCCATTGTGTAGATGTACCAAAGCTTCTTTTATCCAGTCATCGATTTTTCGGGCACTCTGGTTGCTTCCAGATTCTGGCTATTGTGAATAATGCTGCTATGAACATAAAAGTAGGGATGGTGTTTCCGCTGCGTATTTTTGGTTTCCCAGAGTAGATTCCCAGGAGTGGTATGGCTGGGTCAAATGGGAGTTCAATTTCTAGTCTTTGGAGGAATGTCCATATTGTTTTCCAGAAAGGCTGTACCAGCCGGCATTCCCACCAACAATGGATGAGTGTCCCCTTTTCCCCACATCCCACGCCAGCACTTGTTGTTCTTGCTCTTTTGAATATGTGCCAGTCTCTGTGGTGTAAAGTGGTATCTCATTGTTGTTTTGATTTGCATCTCTCTGATGATTAGTGATGATGAGCATTTTTCATATGTTTTTTGGCCATTCGAATTTCTTCCTTGCTGAAGTTTCTGTTCATTTCTTCTCCCCATTTTTTTGATGGGGTTGTTTGTTTTCTTCTTGTAAAGTTCTACCAGTGCCTGATATATCCTGGATATTAACCCCTTATCAGATGGGTATTGGGTGAATATTCTTTCCCATTCTGTGGACTGCTTTTGTATCTTAGTCACTGTTTCTTTTGAGGTGCAGAAGCTTTTTTAGTTTCATGTAGTCCCATATGTTTATCTTTTCTTCTAGTTGCTTTGTTAGTGATGTTTCACCTTTGAAGATGCCTTTAGCTTCAATGTCGTGGAGGGTTTTTCCTATATTTTCTTCAATGTACTTTATGGATTCAAGTCTGATATTGAGATCTTTAATCCATTTTGATCTGATTTTTGTGCATGGTGTTAGACACAGGTCCAAATTCATTTTTTACATGTCGCTGCCCAGTTTTCCCCAACACCACTTGTTGAAGAGGCTTTCCTTACTCCATTTTTAGACTCGTTGCACCTTTATCAAAGATTAAATGATCATGTGTTTGAGGTTGGGTGTCAGGATACTCAATTCTATTCCATAGGTCCACAGGTCTGTTTTTATTCCAATACCATGCTGTTTTAATTACTACTGCCTTGTAGTACAGTTTGAAGTTGGGGAAGGTGATGCCTCCCATCTTCTTTTTTCCCGAGGATTGCTTTAGCTATCCTTGGGGGTTTATTGTTCCATACAAATTTCAGGAGTGTTTGGTCAATTTCTTTGAAGAATGTCATGGGTATCCTTATAGGGACTGCATTGAATCTGTACAGAGCTCTAGGGAGTATTACCATTTTGACAATGTTGATTCTCCCCATCCATGAGCAGGGAATATGTTTCCATTTCCTTGTGTCCTCTTTTATCTCTTGGAGCAGTGTCTTGTAGTTTTTCTTTGTACAGGTCCTTTACACACTTGGGTAAGTTGATTCCTAGGTATTTGATTTTCTGTGGCACAATTGTGAATGGAATTGTTTCCTTAATATCCCTTTCTTCTCTTTCGTTATTTGTATATAGGAAAGCCACCGACTTTTGGGTGTTGATTTTGTATCCTGCCACTCTACTATATGTGCTCTATTGTTTCTAGGAGTTTTTTGGTAGAGAGTTTAGGGTTCTCTAGGTATAATATCATGTCATCTGCAAATAATGATAGCTTGACTTCTTCCTTGCCTATCTGGATGCCCTTGATGTCCTTTTCTTCTCTGATTGCTATGGCAAGTACTTCCAGTACTATATTGAATAAAAGAGGGTGAGAGTGGGCAACCTTGTCTTGTCCCTGATCTCAGGGGAAGGCTTTCAACTTTTCCCCATTTAGAATGATGCTCGCTGTGGGCTTTTGGTAGATGGCTGTAACTATCTTGAGGAAAGTCCCTTCAATTCCCATTTTCTGGAGGGTTTTTAATCATGAGCGGGGTGCTGGATCTTGTCAAATGCTTTCTCTGCGTCTATTGATAGGATCATATGGTTTTTTATTTTTTCTCTTATTGATATGATGTATTATGTTGATTGACTTGCGAATGTTGAACCATCCTTGCATTCCCGGGATGAATCCTACTTGGTCATGATGTATAATCTTCTTGATGAGTCTTTGGATTCTGTTTGCTAGTATTTTGTTGAAGATCTTAGCATCCCGTGTTCATCAGGGATATTGGTCTGTAGTTTTCTTTCTTTGTGTTGTCTCTCCCTGCTTTGGGTATCAGGGTGATATGTGCCTCGTAGAAGCTGTTTGGGAGTGTTTCTGTTTCTTCTATTTCCTGGAAGAGCTTGAAAAGGACTGGCAGTAGGTCCTCCTTAAAGGTTTGGTAGAGTTCACTAGGGAATCCGTCTGGACCTGGGCTTTTGTGTTTGGGCAGACTTTTTAATTACTGTTTCTATTTCCTCAATGGTGATAGGCTTATTCAGGTATTGGAGGTCTTCTTGTTTCAGCCGTGGGAGGTTATAGGACTTCAGGAATTGATCCATTTCTTCTAGATTCTCATGTTTCACGGCATACAGGCTCTCAAAGTAATCTCTGATGATCTTTTGGATTTCTGTGGTTTCTGTTGTGATGTCACCCTTTTTATTTCTGATTCTGTTTATTTGGGTTCTCTCTTTCCCTGTCCTTACAAGTCTTGCCAATGGTTTGTCAATCTTGTTTATTTTTTCAAAAAACCAGCTCTTGGTTTCATTAATCTTTTTGGATTGTTTTTTTTTGGTTTCCAACTCATTGATTTCCTCTCTAAGTTTTATTATTTCCTTTTTTTCTGCCTGGGTTGGGCTCCTTTTTGTTGGTCTTTTTCTAATGTCTTCAGCTGTGTAGTCAGGTTATTTATGTGGGCCCTTTCTTGTTTCCTGATGAATGCTTGCAGAGCTATAAACTTCCCTCTTAACACGGCTTTTTGCCGTGTCCCACAAGTTCTTATAGTTGGTGTCTTCATTTTCATTTGTTTCCAGAAATCTTTGGATTTCCTGTTTGATTTCTTCTATGACCCATTTGTTGTTCAGGAGTGAGCTGTTCAGTTTCCAGGTGTTTGGTTTGACTCCCTGTTTCTGTGTACGGTTAACTTCCATTTTCAGTGCATCATGGTCTGAAAAGATAGCTGACACAATTTCTATCTTTTTATTTTATTGAGGTATGCTTTGTGGCTCAGCATGTGGTCTATCTTGGAGAATGTTCCATGTGCACTAGAGAAAAATGTGTATTCAGCTTTTTTGGCATGAAAAGCCCTGTATATATCCACTAGCTCTCTTTCTTCCATTTCTTCCTTCAGGGCCAATATTTCCTTGGTGAGTTTCAGTCTTGTTGATCTATCCATCGTTGATAGAGCAGTGTTGAAGTCTCCAACTATTATTGTGCTACTGTTAATGTCTTCTTTGAGGTCTCTTAGCAGTTGTTTTATGTATTTTGCTGGCCCCTCGTTGGGTGCATATATGTTTAGTAGTGTAATTTCTTCCTGGTGTACATACCCCTTAAGTAATAAGAAATGGCCTTCGTTGTCCCTTCTAACCTTTTTCAGCCTGAAGTCTATATTATCTGATACTAATATGGCCACACCAGCCTTTTTTGGAGGAGTTGTTTGCATGGAGAATGGTCTTCCAACCTTTGACTTTGAGTCTGTGTTTGTTCTGATTATTCAGATGCGTTTCTTGTAGACAGCAGAATGTTGGGTTCAATTTTTTAATCCATTTTGTTACTCTGTGTCTCTTAATTGGTGCATTTAGACCATTGACATTGAGAGAGATTATTGTCATTGGATTTTGTGTCATCTTTCTGTTTGTGCTTGTTGTGCTTATGGGTTTGGTCGTATTACAGTAGACCCTTCAGTCCTTCTTTTAAAGTTGGTTTTGAGTCCATGAAGTTCCTGAGTTGTTGCTTATCCATGAAGTTGTGTATCTTTCCTTCATATCTGAATGTGAGTCTGGCCGGGTAAAGAATTCTTGGTGAGGCCTGCAGTTCATTGAGCCTTTTCACAATATCCCACCATTGTTTTCGGCTCGGAGTGTTTCATCAGAGAAGTCTGCTGTAAATCTTAGAGATGTTCCTTTGTATGTGATTTCCTTCTTTGATCTTGCTGCTTTCAGTATTCTATCTCTATCTATAGTTTTTGTCATTTTAATTAAGATGTGTCTTGGAGTATTCTTGTTGGGGTTTCTTTTAGCTGGTATCCTACGGGCCTCCTGGATCTTGAGGCAAGCGTTCTTTAGTTCCGGGAACTTCTCAGCAATGATGGCTTTGACAGTTTCTTCTTCATCAGGGTTTTCTTCTTGCCCTTCTGGGACCCCAATGATCCATATGTTGTTTCTTCTGGCTTCATCCCGATTATCTCTTGTTGTCTGTTTGGTAATTGTGAGTCTTTTTTTCTATCTTCTGGTGTTGTGTAGAGAATCTTTGGAACTCGTCTTCGAGATCACTAATTCTTTCTTCAGTAGCTATTATTCTGCTATGATGGCTTTCCACTGTGTTTTTCATTTCATTTACCTCATTTTTAATATCTGTCATTTCCATTTGCATTTTCCTCACTTCTTCTATCATGTCCTCTTGTATTTTATTGATTTTGCATTCCATTGCTTCTTTGAATTCCTTATGAAGCCTTAACATTTGTTTCCCAAATTCCTTATCAGAGAGGTTATACAACTCATTGGTATTGCTTGGCTCATCTGGACTAGTGACTTCACTCCACAGAGCTTGTTGGAATTTTTGCGTTGCTTTACCATTATGACTATTGTAGGTTGCAAATGTGGGGTCTTGGGTGACTAGATAGTACAGTTAGTTGGTGTCTGGGCTGTTTGCAGAGTTTGGGTGGGTAGCAAGGATGTAGTAACCAAGGTTCACTGGTACCTCATGCAAGATAGGTAGTAAGAGGGTCGTGAGGACGCACTAGCGTCCACGCGGTTTTGAGTTTTGGGATGTTCCCGGAAGCGCAGGGGCCCAAGGGGTTCGCGGTGAAACCAAGGCAGTTTGCCTTGGTTCCCGTTGATGGAGTTTCCGCTCTTCCCTGGGGCAACTTGGGTCCGCAGAGACACAGGGGTCACACACACACACACCTGTGGGGGAGATTGCATCTGGTCCTGGAAGCACAGGGCCCAAGGGGTCCGAGGTGAAACCAAGGCAGTTTGCCTTGGTTCCCGTTGATGGAGTTTCCGCTCTTCCCTGGGGCAACTTGGGTCTGCGGAGATGCAGGGGTCACACACACACACACACCTGTGGGGGAGATTGCAGCCAGTCCTGGAAGCACAGGGCCCAAGTGGTCATGCGGTGAAACCAAGGCAGTTTGCCTTGGTTCCCATTGATGGAGTTTCCGCTCTTCCCTGGGGCAACTTGGGTCCGCAGAGACCCAGGGGTCACACACACCTGAAATGGTTTTTATTCTCTTTTGAAAAGTCAAATTCTCTGACCAGAGAGTAAAGACTGCTTTATATTCATCTAAGTTCTGGGGTTGGCAGTCCCAAATAAGGAATCAATGTGTGTGATGCTGGAAACCTCTGGAGGCAGGATGTTCACAACTAAAAGGTCTACCATAGATGTCTCCCTCAAGTTTTTATCAACAAAATGACTTTGAAGAAAATGATGAGTCAGGAAGACCAGTGGAAAACTCCTTGAGAGAGAGATCACCGCTATTGCTGTTCCAGAAGTAGCCCCACAGACTTTGTTCAAGGCACCTGACTTTACATAAAATATAGCAAATTGACTCTTACAAATTATGGATGTATAATGTATGTGGAATATGTATGTGGAACAATACACATTGTTCCTGCAACAACTCCCCTGATTAATTTACTAATAAAAAATTGAAAAGGTATGAAATATTTAGTAACATACAGAAAATTAAGATAAGAAAAAACAATTCCAATTACAAAATGATAATACATGTTACTTTAGGATCCTAACTTGTTTTTGGACCCAAAGCAAAGTTCATGACAAAGTGTTTCTAGCTGTCTGATTATACCGGATTATAGTTTGCACTGTCCATAATTTGTGAGAGTCAATTTGCTATATTTTATGTAAAGTCAGGTGTCTTGAACAAAGTCTGTGGGGCTACTTCTGGAACAGCAATAGCGGTGATCTCTCTCCTAAGGAGTTTTCCACTGGCAAATACATAGAGAGAATATGTATGTATTCTCTCAAAAAAAAGGCATAATCAGAGATCTCAGAAAAAACAAACTTATCATGTTTGCCCTCAGAAGGGGTAAAAAAATATTTTTATGTACATGAGATTACTCAAATAGATGATCAGATACACCAGTGCCTTGAACGTGAGCAAAACTTGTGTGAAAACTTAGCTCTTATTATGTGTGAGCAAACCCACTCTGGGGAGAAATCTTACAGATATGATATGTGAGAAAACTTTTGTACAAGGCTCAGCTCTTGGGGTACATCAGAGAATTCATAACTATGAGAAACCTTATAAATGCAGCAAATGCAAGAAGAGCTTTTGGCACTACTTAGCCCTTTCGGGACACCAGAGAACACATGCTAGTAAAAAAAAAACTACACATGTGATATTTATGGCAAGAATTTTGGTCAGAGCTCTGATCTGCTTGTCCACCAGCGAAGCCATACAGGTGAGAAGCGATATTTGTGTAGTGAATGTGACAAAACGTTTCAGCTGAAGTATACACCTCATCAGGCATCGGAGAACTCACACAGGAGAGGAAGCCTTTTAAGTGTCTAGAGTGCAAAAAAAGCTTTTAGTGGGAAATCGGATCTTATCAGTCACCAGAGAACTCAAACTGGTGAAAGGCCCTACAAGTGTGCCAAGTGTGAGAAAAGCTACCTACACTGTTCAGCCTTCATTGTTGATAAAAGAGTTCACACTGGGGAGAAGTCCTATAAATGTGGTACCTGTGAGAAGTGATTTGGCCAGAAATCAGACCTGATTGTCCACCAGAGAGTCCACACAGGTGAGAAACCATATAAATGTCTGGAATGTATGAGAAGTTTCACACAGAATACTAACCTTATCAGGCACCTGGCAACTCTCTCTCACACATACACACACACACACACACACACACACACACACAAAAAAAAATTTCAAATGCCTTGAATATGAGAAAAGTTTCAGCTGTAGCTCAGACCTTATTGTACACCAGAGAATCCACATGGAGGAAAAGAAAGCCGCACCAGTGGTCTGCGTGTGAGAATGGCTTTCTCCTTGGCATGAACTTTGTAGCACAGCAGAAAATGAGAACTCAAACAGAGGAGTTGCATTAAAATACAATGTGTGTGACATAAGTTTCCACCAGAGCTCAGCCCTTGTTCCATATCAAACAGTTCAAATCAGTGAAAAACCTTATCTTTGTATGCTGGTGAAAAAGGTCTTGAGCTCAGCCCTTCCCGTGCATCAGACGTCTCATAAATTTCTTTTTTTTTTTTTTTTTGCTTTTTGGGTCACACCCGGCGATGCTCAGGGGTTTCTCCTGGCTCTGCACTCAGGAACATACTCCTGGCGGTGCTCGGGGATCATATGGGATGCCGGGATCGAACCCGGGCTGGCACAGGCCGGCCACGTGCAAGGCAAACGCCCTACCCACTGGGCTATCGCTCCGGCCCCCAATATCATAAATTTCTTTACCAGACAAAAATTGCAATTTGTTTTAAATGTGCATGTTTTCCTGGCTATTCTCAGGGTACCATATGGTATACTGGAATTGAACTGAGGTTGAATGCATACAAGGCAAATGCCCTACCCACTGTACTTCCAGCCCACCTCTCTGATTATTTAATAGCTCTGTATTAGTTTACTGCCCAGCCACCTCAGACTTCATGGGGGAACCAGAGACTCTGCAGAGGAAATGAGATGGTTTGTACCTAGGTGACCTAACAGAACCCCTTATTAGCCACTCAAGTGAGAAATCTTGCAAATGCCCTAAATTTTAGTAAAGCATTAGTCAAGTTCATGTGTGAGCACCCATGGGAGGGACTCATGATTCTGAGATTAGAAACCTTCTGAAGGCAATGAATGTAAGCCTTCCAATAATGCATCCCTCTGCATTCCAAGAGAATTTGAATAGAGGGACTTTTCCAGTGTCCTCAAGGTTACAATGCTTCAGATGGTATACA
Source organism: Cryptotis parvus (assembly GCA_021461705.1). Classification (NCBI taxonomy): domain Eukaryota; kingdom Metazoa; phylum Chordata; class Mammalia; order Eulipotyphla; family Soricidae; genus Cryptotis; species Cryptotis parvus. The sequence continues at coordinate 12,837 of JAJIBD010023741.1, read as the reverse complement.
CAGATTTTGGACTTCAGAAAACCTACAATGGGGGAGAAACAGCAGGAGGGGAAATGAGCTGATAGAACTCTGACTTAGCCATCTCTGAAGCCATACTCATGGAAGCTTGTGGGTTTCTCTTGAACATGGCAAAAAACATGAGCTTGGAGCTCCTTTTTTGGGTTTCATTAGAAATGTCCTATTCTAAGGAAAGACCTTCCAAAGTGAATGACATTTTTTGATGGGGTTAGGTTTTTCTTCTTGTGGAGTGCTACCAGTGCCTGATATATTCTGGATATTAACCCCTTGTCAGATGGGTATTGGGTGAATATCCTTTCCCACTCTGTGGATTGTCTTTGTATCTTGGTCACTGTTTCTTTTGAGGTGGCAGAAGCTTTTCAATTTTATATAATCCCATTTGTTTATCTTTGCTTCCATTTGCTTGGTCAGTGGTGTGTCGTCTTTAAAGATACTTTTCGCTTCGATGTCATAGAGCGCTTCTCCTATGTTTTCTTCGATGTACCTTATAGATTCATGTCTGATATCGAGAAGAAATGAACAGAAGCTTCCAAAAAAGAAGAAATTCGAATGGCCAAAAGGCATATGAAAAAGTGCTCTTCATCTTTAATCATCAGGGAGATGCAAATCAAAACAACAATGAGGTACCATCTCACCCCACAGAGACTGGCACAACATCCAAAACAGCAAGAACAACCGGTGCTGGCGTGGATGGGGAAAAAGGGACTCTCATCCACTGCTGGTGGGGAGTGCCGACTGGTCCAGCCCTTTTGGAAAACAATATGGGCATTCCTCCGAAAGCTAGATATTGAGCTCCCATTTGATCCAGCAATAGCACTCCTGGGAATATACCCTAGAGACCGAAAAACACATAGCAGAAACACTATCTGTACTTCTTTATTCATCTCTGCGCTATTCACTATAGCTAGAATCTGGAAACAACCTAAATGCCCGAGAACAGAGGACTGGCTAAAGAAACTGTGGTTCATCTACACTATGGAATACTATGCGGCTGTCAGAAAGGATGAAATTATGAAATTTACCTTCAAATGGATGGACATGGAGTCTATCATGCTGAGTGAAATTAGTCAGAAGGAAAAGGACAGATATAGAATGACTGCATTCATTAATAGGATATAGATACCAGTGTTTTAATAAATATGGGGAAATGGTAATGGCAGATTAAAACTCACCACTGAATATACACAAAGAGACTTAAGTGATAAACTCTAAATATCTGCAGGGCTAGCCATAATGTGTAAAATAAGAGGGAGAGAGATGCAGAGACAGAGAGAGAATAGAGAGAGAAAAGAGAGGAAACTGGGGTACCTGCTATTAAGGCGGGTGGGGGGATGGGAGGGGGGGGGAGGGGCACATTGGTGGTGGAAATGGGGCACTGGTGGAGGGATGGGTGCTGGAATACTGTATTACCAAGAACCAATTATGAACACCTTTGTAATTGTGTGTTTCACGGTGGTATAATAAAAAAATTTTAAAAAAAGAAGTAATAAATTATATCATCCTACTTGTTAAAAAAATGGAGATAACTCAAAAAAAAAAAAAACCAAAGTGAATGACAAATTTTCTGTTAATGATCAGCTCTGGTGGTGGTAACCCAGGGAACTCACATACCAAGTATGAGAAAAAAGCCTTGCTTGAAATGCCTACCTTAATGGGCCCCAGAGAACCTACTCTGCAGAGAAATCTGCTCTAGTGAGATTAAACTGTGAACAATGTACATAATAATAGGTTTGCAAAGAACTGTTCTCATAGTTGGTTGGCCCATATGGTCAAGATGTTTTAATAGAATCAGTATGGAAATTGTTTTCTAAATACCCAGAAGCTTTTTCTGGGAGGAGTTTTAGTGCAAGTCAGAGTAGACCTAATGGGTCACTCGGGTCAAGATGCTTTTCTTTTATCTGGACCACTTAATGATTGCTTTACTTTCAGTTCTTAAAATTTGGAAATCCAATAAAAGAAAGGACTGTAACCTTACAATAGAGGTGTGGCATGTATTACTATTGGGGAAAGGAATATATGACTTTGCTCTGTTTTTGTTTGTTTGTTTGTTTGTTTTATTCAGGGCTAGAATGGGGATTAGTGTGTTGAGAGTAGCATGGGAAACTTTTGCTGGTTAGTAAGAACCAAGCAGCTAAGGAGTAGCCATCAAAGATCAAAAGCTTTCCCCTGGAGGGCGAGCCTCATAAAGAGGCAGAGTATTTAGCTTTTTCCTTAATGTGAGTTAAGGAATACCCTCAAAAGTTTATTTTTTCCTAAAATGTTTTGCAGGTTATCACTAAAGATGGTGATTTCAGCTTTAGCTACTCAACTCAAAATGCAAATTCTAGTTCTAATGTGACTATACCCATTTATTTCATGATTTTATTTATCATGTCTCCTTGAAGATAATATTTCCTCGTTGCTCCTTACAAATTGGTCAAGGAAAGACTAGAAAGTTGGGGCCGGGCGTAGTCCAGGGGTAGGGCGTTGCCTTGCCGCAGCCAACGGTTCGTCCCCAGACCCATATGGTCCCGAGAGTCCAGGAGTTATCCTGGTGTGAGTGAGCCAGGGTACCCCTGAGCATACAGGTGTGACCCCCAAAAAAAGACTAGAAAGTTGAAGCCTAACGGGACATACAAATGCAGTTAATGGGAGATTAAGATTGCATTTTTAAGATTGCATTTTTAAGTATCTTGACTCCAAAGCTGATCTCTTTTTATTCCACCATTCTCAGATTCTAGCACATTAGGGGCACATAGTTCTACAGCTTTTATTTATTCCAGTTCTGCTAATGAAAGAGGATCCTTTTTATTCTCAGGTGTGCTATCACAACAGAAGGTATATATTGTGCCTGAAATGCATGATTCAGGATACTTGAAAGGTAAAATAGTTGGTTGGTTTATCAGAGGCTTAAGGATAAACACTTATTTTCTTTATCCTATTTAACAGGGTAACCTGACTATTATTAACATTCTCTAGATATACAAAGATTAATGCAGTGATTTATAAATGGAAATTTCTGGGATTTTTCTCTTCCCTTAAAAGGCAATATATGATTGTCGCATTTGGATTCTAGTTTGCTGGAGTATGTTAATGCTAGTCTGAATCATCTGATTTAGAAAATCACTGAACCCAAGGGAATGTGGAATTAGGTCTCACAAGAGTATGGTATTCATGCTCATGACCCTTGGCTGAGGGAGATCTTGAACATCTTATGATCAGTGAATATAGCTCATAATAAGGAATCAATTTTAGAGTATTGTTTCCTTCTTTCATTTAGAAAACCTTCTGGAAATTTACTTGATGCATTTAAATAGATCATAAGCTCTCATGGAAAATGACCAGTGTGATAGAACACAGAGAATTGTATTTGTTTCTCTTTGAAAACCATGCTTGTCATTAGTGTGTTTGATTGCCATAACTTAAAATAGTGTTAGGTTTATGACACACAGTGGCAATAGAAATAAGTACGTGGCTACTTCTTATGGTGTGGGAAAGGAAGCAGTTGGTACCAATAAAACTAACCTTTCTGGAATTATCTCTGATCTTTAAATTGAGAATGGTCCATCCCTCAAACTGAGCACTTAGTGTATAAAATAAATAAGGACTTTTAACATGGGGGAAGGTGTCAGTATTTCAAATAACATAACCTGAGGTTGGACAGGCTCACTGGGGAGAATATAACCAAAACTAGAAGGTAACTTCTGAGAAGGATGGGGGTTCCCCCAAAACAGTGCCAACCTAGATCTAGCTCAGGTAAGTAGCTACATTTTTTCCTTCAAGATTTCAGAACAAACAAGATGCTTGTATTCAATGTATTTCTATGTTTTAATGTTTTGTTTCCCCATCACTTGATCACTTGATCACTTGAATCTCAGTTATTCATCGATTTGCTCGAGCGGGCGCCAGTAACATTTCCATTGGACCCTATCACGTGCCAATGTAGCCCAATGGCATCTGGTTGGTTCAGGAATATGAAGAGCCTCAAACCGTTCCTTCAGGGTCTTAACAAGGAAGTCTGACCATCTTGTAGGTGGGCAGCCACGTGATCTTTTGACATTCCGTGGGATCCAGTCGGTAACAGGCTCTAGTCCAGCAGTTGTCTCCAAATCGCATTACATGTCCAGCCCATCTGATTTTCGATGCCTTGGCAAACGAGACAGCGTCCCTGATTCTGGAATAGCGATGGAGGTCAGAACTCCGATTCCTTCACTCACTTGAGTGAGACGTGATATTCCAAGCATAGCTCTTTCGATGCCTCTCTGGGAGACCCGAATAGCATTCTCATCCTGCTTTCGTAGGGCCCAGGTCTCTGAGGCGTATGTTAATGCAGGGAGAACGGTGGAGTCAAAGAGCTGTGCCCGGAGCCGGAGGTTCTTTGTCCTTTTAGCTATTTCTTCAATGCCTTTGAAGGCATTCCATGCTGCTCTCTTCCTCCTGTGCAGCTCAGGTTTTAGGTCATTCATCATGTTGACTTCTCGACCTAGGTACACATAACTGCTACATTCAGAGATGTTTGTTCCATTGAGAGTGAATGGGGCCTCAGGAACTAGTTCATTTCTCATGAACATAGTTTTCTTCAGATTCAGCTGTAGACCTACCTTTCCACATTCTCGGTCAAAGTCAGCCAGCATTTGTGCCGCTTGGCTAATGTTTGGTGTTATTAGAACGATGTCATCAGCGAAGCGGAGGTGGTGTAGTTGCCGACCATCTATCTTCACTCCCATTCCTTCCCATTCTAATTGTCTCATGATGTTCTCGAGGATGGCACTGAAGAGTTTTGGTGAAATGGTATCACCCTGTCGAACCCTCTTTTGACATCAATGATCACTTCTTTGTAGAATGGTGAGATCCTGGTGGTGAATCCGTAATACAGCTCATGAAGGATCTTGATGTATTGGGTTTGAACACCCTGTTTGACTAGGGCTTCGATGACTGCTTCAGTCTCCACAGAATCAAAGGCTTTCTGTAAATCAACGAACGTGAGACAGAGCGGCATCTTGTACTCCCTACAAACCTCAATGAGCTTGGTTACTGTGTGGAACCAAGCTCATTGTTTCCCCATAATTCTGAATAAATATTACTTTGGAAATTTTTTTTAAAAATGGGAATTGAAGGAACCTTCCTCAATATAGTCAAAGCCATCTACCAAAAGCTCACAGCAAGTATCACTCTCAATGGAGAAAAGAGAAAGCCTTCCCCTAAGTTCAGGGACAAAACAAAGTTGCCCACTCTCACCATTTCTATTCAATACAGTACTGGAAGTACTTCCCATAGCAATCAGAGAAGAAAAGGAGAGTAAGGGCATCCAGATAGGAAGAAATCAAGCTATCATTATTTGTAGATGACATATTAGACCTAAAAACCCTAAACCCACTACCAAAAATCTCCTAGAAACAATAGACATCTACAGTAGAGTGGCAGGGTACAAAATCAATACCCAAAAAGTCAGTGAATTTCCTACATACAAATAATGAAACAGAAGAAAACGATTCCATTCACAATTGTCACTGTCACTGTCACTCTTCCCGTTCATCATCGATTTGCTCGAGCGGGCCCCAGTAACATCTCCATATGTCCTGTCTCATGCTAGTAGAGCCCAAGGCATCTGCTTGATCCAGGAACATAAAGAGCCTCAATCCATTCCGGAATGAGGTCTATAACTGTTACTGGTATTTGGCATATATATCAAATACAACACGGTAGCTTGCCAGGCTCTGCTGTGCAGGTAGCATACTCTTGTAGGCATCTCTAAGTCCAGCATTTATTGATGAACCACTCGGCTGCTTGTGGCCACGCGAGCCGGGCGCTGATAGGCTGGTCTGCTGGGTGGAGGTCTGACGAGAGAGAAGTCCAGATGTGGAAAATGGAGGCCCTCATGGAGTGTGGGGGGGTCATCTGGCTTGTTAGGGAGGCTCTGCTGGGGTGGTCGGCCAGGGCTAGAACCCACCATCCCTCCTGGGCGCCTCGTGAGCAGCTGGTCACAGGGAGAGCCAGTAGCAGCTCTGCCCCATGTCTGCGAAGTCTCTGGACCGGCATACCTGAGCCGGATTTAAGAAAGACAGCTGCAGGGTGGAACTCGATGAGCCGGGCGCTGATAGGCTGGTCTGCTGGTCTGAGGAATTGTCTAATTCACAATTGTGCCACAGAAAATCAAATACCTAGAAATCAGTTTAACAAAGAGTGTAAAAGCACCTGTACAAAGAAAACTACAAAATGCTGCTTCAAAAAATAAAAATAAAGGGGACACGAGGAAATGGAAACACGTTCCCTGCTCATGGATGGGAAGAATCAATATTGTCAAAATAGTAATACTCCCTAAAGCTTTATAAAGATTCAATGTGGTCCCTATAAGGATACCCATGACATGCTTCAAAGAAATTCACCAAACACTCCTGAAATTTGTATGAAATAATAAACCCCCACGGATAGCTAAAGCAATCCTTAGGAAAAAGAAGATGGGAGGCATCACCTTTCCCAACTTCAAACTGTACTACAAAGCAGTAGTAATTAAAACAGCATGATATTGGAATTAAAACAGACCTGTGGTCCTATGGAATAAAGTTCAGTATCCTGACAACCAACATCAAATACATGATCATTTCATCTTCGATAAAGGAGCAAAAAAGTACTAAATGGATCTAGGAAAGCCTCTTCAACAAGTGGTTCTGGGAAAACTGGGCAACTACATGTAAAATAAATGAACTTGGACCTCTGTCTAACACCATGCACAAAAATCAGATCAAATGGATTAAATATCTCAATAGCAGACCTGAATCCATAAAGTACATTGAAGAAAATATAGGAAAAACCCTCCATGACATTGAAGATATGGACATATTCAAAGATAAAACACCACTAACAAAACAACTAAAAGAAAAGATTATCATATGGGATTACATGAAGTGAAAAAGGAACACAAAGAGCCTCAAACCACTGGGTCAAATCATAGAAATGAGGTCCATCGATGTTTCTGTACTTGGCATATTAAATACAACACAGGTAGTTTGCCAGGCTCTCCCGTGCGGGTGGGATACTTTCGGTAGTAGGTAGGCTATGAACCGCAATGGGGAAAGCCAGTAGCAGCTCTGCCCCATGTATCTGTGTCCGAGGCTCTATGGGGATGTTGGGCCAAGGCCAGAACCTGCCCTCCCTCCCAGGCGCCTCATGATCTGTGGAGCATAGGGAGAGCCGGTAGAAGCTCTGCCCCGTGTATCTGTGTCTCTGGTTCAAGCATACCTGGGCTTGAAATAGGCTTCTCTATAGGGTGGAACTCTGATAAGCAGGGGCTTGAGATCAGCGTTTCTCTTGGGTGGAGCTCTGACAAGCTGTGGAGTCCGGAGGTTGAAAAATGCTGCCATCATAGTGCGGAGGTTCCTCTGGCTTCTTCCGAGGCTCTCTGGGGATGGTGGGCCAGGGCTAGAATTCGTCCTCCCTCCTGGATGCCTCGTGATCAGCAGAGCATAGGGAGAGCCAGTAGCAGCTCTGACCCATGTATCTGTGTCCAGATAGGCAGTTTAATCAAGTGAATATAAGGTCAGACTGGATAAACTGAATTTCGTCTTTGTAAAAGAAAGGAAGAAATTTGTAGAGGCGTTGATACACACAGAGGGAAGATACTCTGCTCCATGTGATAATGGAGTAGAGATTGTAGTTAGGTCATTTCAAGCCAGGTAACATCCAGGATTCTTCTCACCCAAAGGCCCTGTAGACTTTGATTTTAGACTATTTATTTTTTACTTTAGCCTGAAGACCTATGAGAGAGTATGTTTCCACTAAGTCACTCAGTTCTTGTTAATGTATTAGAGCAACAATAGTAAACTAATACAGAGCTATTAAATAATCAGAGAGGTGGGCTGGAAGTACAGTGGGTAGGGCATTTGCCTTGTATGCAGTCAACTTCAGTTCAATCCCAGTATCCCATATGGTACCCTGAGAACAGCCAGGAATATTCCCTGAGTACAGAATCAGGAGTAAGCCTTGAGCACAGCCAATGGGGGCCCAAAAACCAAAAAATAATTTTAATGATATTTAATCTTAGAATAAAGGTGTAAAAGTCCTTTCCTCCTGAGACAGAAGTTAATCCATTTGACACAGATTACAAAACAGTGTGATTTTTTTTTACTTAGAAAATGTGTAATAGGTTCTGATAAGGCAATTTCATCTTACTGTGTAAACTCCAAGAAGAAGAAAGAAGTTGTCATTGAAGAAGGCCTAAAAGTGTAGAGTCAACTAATGTGTGACACCTGGTAGGTATCTAATAAGTACTTGTTGGATGAAAGAAATAGAATTATTGGAAAGCATCATAAGACATAGAAGTAGAATTTCTCATCTTATCTTTGTACCAGAGAAGCTTTCTTCCACAGGCTGAGCTGAGTAACATGTGAGGTAAACCACAAAACTAAAAGTAGCTTGCATTATATAAAAACATGCACCAAGCAACAGGCTACAACACTGCACCACATAGCCCAGTAAACAAAATATTTTCCTAAGTGGATGAGTTCTTGAATAGATCTGTAAGATAATAATCAGTTTTTTCAATAGGGTCATAAAAATTAGTTACAATTAGTTACATAAAAATTAGTAACCAATTCAGTATTCTCCTCTTGACCACACAAACTTGCCCTGTTTTAACCCCCATCTCCTCCAGGTCAGATGATGCTATCAAAAAGCATATGTTAGTTATATTTTGTTTCAGGATCTGCCACTTAAGCATTTAAATTAAGTTCTCATTCTTGTTTTACCTTTTGGGTCCAATAGAATTCTCTGTGACGATGAAAATGTTCTATTTCTGAGCTGCTGGTCAAATGCAGTGGCACACTATTAATCACTTGAACTGTAGCTAGTGAAACATCAGAATGGAAATTAAACTTTTAATATAATTTTAATGAATTTGAAGATCTACATAGGATTACTGCCTAACCAGTAATAGGACAGTTCTTGATCAATTTCTGACGAAACCTCCTTCCTTTCTTTTTTTCATTGCTTCTAATGCTTGCTTCCTTACCCTCACACTCTAGTCTAACCAGGAAGCAATTAATAGGCACCAACTATATTCACTCTATCCACTGGTCTTGAAATATGAAGATTCCCCCTTGCCACCGAGAAGGTTGCCCGTGAAGTCACAAATATCTGGGTAATCAATGAAGTTGCAACAAGACCTAATTTTCAGTAATTAAGAAAATCCATTAGAGAAATAAACGTTATGACAAGATTGAATGACCTGGTTCTACGGGAAATTTTTTTCTAATATATCAGTTGATGTTGATGTTATTAGAACAATGTCATCAGCGAAGCGTAGGTGGTGTAGTTGCCAGCCATCTATCTTCACTCCCATTTTCTCCCATTCTAATTGTCACATGATGATTTCAAGGGTGGCGCTGAAGAGTTTTAGTGAAATGGTATCACCCTGTCGAACCCCTCTTTTGAAGTCGATGATCACTTCCCTGTAGAATGGTGAGATCCTAGTGGTGAAACCGTGATATAGTTCACGAAGGATCTTTATGTATTGGGTTTGAATGCCCTGTTTGACTAGGGCTTCTATGACTGCTTTAGTCTCCACAGAATCGAAGGCTTTCTTTAAATCAATGAAAGTGAGACAGTGCAGCATCTTCAATTCTCTATAGACTTCAATGAGTTTGGTTATCGGGGTGGATATGGTCGATTGTGCTGAATCCTTTTCGGAAGCCAGCCTGCTATCATGGTTCTTCTTCATCTAATGTTCTGCCAATCCTGTTCAGGATGACTCGAGTGAACAGTTTGTATATGACGGACAACAGGCAGATGGGGCGGTAGTTGCCAATGTCGTGAATGTCTCCCTTCTTGAATAGTAGAACTGTCCTGCTAGTTTTCCATTGGGAGGGCATCTTACATTTGGTCAGGTAGTGTGTGAACAGTTGAGCTAGTGTATTGATGAGTACTGATGGCAGATTCTTCAGGTGTTCGGGTTTGATCTTGTCTGGGCCTGATGCTGTTCCCTTCTTAACCGACGCAAATGGCATGTTGGATTTCGGAAGGGAGAACGTTGGGAGAATGACATATACATCCTGCAGAATTTGGTATGTGGGTAGGTGGACGTGGCTATCAAAGAGATCTGAGTAGAAGTCATGGATAATCTCCATTTCCTTTCTAGAAGATGTGATAGATCCATCAGGACATCGGAGGGCAGTAATTTTTGTCTTAGAACAGGCGCAAAGAACAGGCGGGCATTGTGAATGCTTTTTACGGTTTCTGATGCATCCTCCAGCACTTCTGCTCTTCTCTCCTTGAGGTCCTCCTTTATCCCTTCTCTGCACTGCTTTCCAAGCTTAGATGTTAGTATCTGGTCACCTGAGGCTCGCACCTTACCATGTTGGTGGATGAACTCGAGGGTTTTTGAAGACAGGCATCCTTTTGTGTCCTCTTTTCTCTCAGTATTCTTTGCACAATCATGGAGGTGTTGAACCAGTCGGTTGTATTCTTCATTGATGTCGTCAATGATAGCATCTTCCCATGTTGTTGCAATGGTGCCAAAGAGTTACCAGTTGTGCCAGTCTGCACAGATGCTGGAAGACTTTGGCCGAGAATGTGGAAGGATAGGTCTACAGCTAAATCTCAACAAAACTATGTTCATGAGAAATGAACTAGTTTCAGAGGCCCCATTCACTCTCAATGGAACAAACATCTCTAAATGCAACAGCTATGTGTACCTAGGTCGAGAAGTAAACATGATGAACAACCTGAAACCTGAGTTGCACAGGAGGAAAAGAGCTGCATGGACTGCCTTCAAAAAGCATTGAAACAATAGTCGAAAGAACAAAGAATTTCCGGCTGCGGGCACACCTCTTTGACTCCACAGTTCTCCCTGCATTGACATACACCTCAGAGACCTGGGCCTTATGAAAGCAGGATGAGAATACCATTCGGGTCTCCCAAAGAGGAATTGAAAGAGCCATGCTTGGAATATCACGCCTCACTCAAGTGAGAGGGAATATGGAGTTCCGACCTCCATTGCTATTCTAAAGTCAAGGATGCCCTATAAGGATACCCATGACATTCTTCAAAGAAATTGACCAAACAGTCCTGAAATTTGTATGGCACAATAAACCCCCCAAGGACAGCTAAAGCAATCCTCGGGAAAAGAAGATGGGAGGCATCACCTTTCCCAACTTCAAACGGTACTACTAGGCAGTAGTAATTAAAACAGCATGGTATTGGAATAAAAACAGACCTGTGGACCTATGGAATAGAATTGAGTATGCTGACACCCAACCTCAAACACATGATCTTTTAGTCTTCGATAAAGGTGCAAAAGAGTCCAAAATGGAGTAAGAAAAGCCTCTTCAACAAGTGGTGTTGGGAAAACTGGGCAGCGACATGTAAAAAATGAATTTGGACCTGTGTCTAACACCATGCACAAAAAAAAGATATCAATATCAGACTTGAATCCATAAAGTACATTGAAGAAAATATAGGAAAAACCCTCCACGACATTGAAGCCAAAGGCATCTTCAAAGGTGAAACATCACTAACAAAGCAACTAGAAGAAAATATAAACATGGGACTACAAGAAACTAAAAAGCTTCTGCACCTCAAAAGAAACAGTGACTAAGATACAAAGGCAGTCCACAGAATGGGAAAGAATATTCACCCAATACCCATCTGATAAGGGGTTAATTTCCAGGATATACCAGGTACTGGTAGAACTTTTACAAGAAGAAAACAAACAACCCATCTAAAAATAGAGAGAAGAAATACACAGAAACTTCAACAAAGAAGAAATTTGAATGGCCAAAAAACATATGAAAAATGATCATCATCACTAATCATCAGAGAGATGCAAATCAAAACAACAAAGAGATACCATTTTACACCACAGAGACTGGCACATATTCAAAAAGAGCAAGAACAACAAGTGCTGGCGTGGATGTGGGGAAAAGGGGACACTCATCCATTGTTGGTGGGAATGCCGGCTGGTATTTCCAGCCTTTCTGGAAAACAATATGGACATTCCTCCAAAGACTAGAAATCGAACTCCCATTTGACCCAGTCATACCACTCCTGGGAGTCTACTCTGGGAAGCCAAAACTACGCAGCGGAAACACCATCCCTACTTTTATGTTCATAGCAGCATTATTCACAATAGCCAGAATCTGGAAACAACCAGAGTGCCCTAGAATCGATGACTGTATAAAAAAGCTTTGGTACATCTACACAATGGAATACTATGCAGCTGTTAGGAAAAATGAAGTTATCAAATTTGCCTATAAATGGATGGACATGGAGAAGATTATGTTGAAATTGGCCAGAAGGAGAGAGAGACAGATACAGAATGACTGCATTTATTTGCATGGCATAGATATATATGTGCATATTGTGATGCCAATATCCAAGGTCAAGTGAAACATAACCTTGTATCAGGAGGTCTTGTCAAGGGTGGAAATTGTCAAATATGTGTGGGAGTCAGAGGCTGGGTAGGACAGAGAATGGAACAGTGTGCTGACAATTGTCGAGGGTACTAGTGCCAACCTAGAATTGAGCATTAAATACAGGAAAAAAGGATACACATGACAACCCTTTAATGTATGTTCTGTAGTCCATAGTCTGGAGGAAGGAAGGGAGAGAGAGAGAGAAAGGGAAAGAAATGGGGAACCTGCCATGGAGGCGGGCTGGGGAGGAGGGAGGGAACCGGGTAGTTGGTGGTGGGAGATGGGCACTGGTGGAGGGATGGGTGCTGGAACACTGTATGACCAAAACTCAGGTATGAACTTTTAATTGTGTATCTTTGTGATTCTGTATCTCACGGTGGTATAATAAAATACTTAAAAAAAATAATAATAAAATAAAATCAAGGATGCTTTC
>JAJIBD010023740.1:0-54087 GCA_021461705.1 Cryptotis parvus | reverse complement strand
AAAACACTGGTATCTATTTATGTCGTATTAATGAATGCAGCCATTCTATATCTGTCCTTTTCCTTCTGACTAATTTCACTCAGCATGATAGACTCCATGTCCATCCATTTGCAGGTAAATTTCATAATTTCATCTTTTCTGACAGCCGCATAGTATTCCATAGTGTAGATGAACCACAGTTTCTTTAGCCAGTCCTCTGTTCTCGGGCATTTAGGTTGTTTCCAGATTCTAGCTATAGTGAATAGCGCAGAGATGAATAAAGAAGTACTGATAGTGTTTCTGCTATGCGTTTTCCCTGTCTCTCGGGTATATTCCCAGGAGTGCTATTGCTGGATCAAATGGGGAGCTCAATATCTAGTTTTCGGAGGAATGCCCATATTGTTTTCCAAAAGGGCTGGACCAGTCGGCACTCCCACCAACAGTGGATCAGAGTCCCTTTTTCCCCACATCCACGCCAGCACTGGTTGTTCTTGCTGTTTTGGATGTGTGCCAGTCTCTGTGGTGTGAGATGGTACCTCATTGTTGTTTTGATTTGCATCTCCCTGATGATTAAAGATGAAGAGCACTTTTTCATATGCCTTTTGGCCATTCGAATTTCTTCTTTTTGGGAAGCTTCTATTCATTTCTAATCCCCATTTTTTGATGGAGTTGGCTGTTTTTTTCTTGTGAAGGGCTACCAGTAAGGCTGCAAAGTTTAAGAAGAGAACTCCCAGAACGACCACCAACTGGGAACTCTTTGGCACTTTTGCAGAAACAAGGGAAGATACCATCATTGACGACATCCATGAAGAATACAACCAACTGGTTCAGCACTTCCATGATTGTGCGAAGAGTGCCGAGAGAGAGAAAGACACAAAAGGACGCTTGTCTTCAGAAACTCTTGAGCTCATTTGCCAACGTGGCAAGGCGCGAGACTCAGGAGACCAAATGTAATGTCCAAGCTTGCTAAATGGTGCAGACAAGTGATAAAAGAAGACCTCAAAGACAGAAGAGCAGAAATACTAAGGATGCAGCAGAAGCCGGGAAAAGTATTTGCACTGCCCTCCTGTCCTTTGCCAACTATAAGACCAAGATGACTGCCCTCCGATGCCCTGATGGATCTATCACATCTTCCAGAAAGGCAATGGAGAAGATTATCCAGGACTTCTACTCAAATCTCTTTGATAGCCACATCCACCTGCCCACATACCAAATTCCACAGGAATAATTTGTTAGACATTCAATATTCCAAAACAATCTCAGCACCATTATACCTTTTCATCATTATTCCCAATTTTCAAAAAAACCTCTTAAGTTTGCTCCTATAGTATACCATCATTTATTTTATATTGCTTGTTATAAATAATTTGCTAAAAATGGTCAAGAAATATTTCTTTAGAAGCAAGTGAAGGTGTTCCATTCTCACCGTGGAGCCATTAAGCCCTTGTATAAGAAATGATTAGTATGTTACAGGATAGGCATTGTGTGTTTATATTTGTTATTGGTTGCCTTCTACCTTATATCCCTTTAAATGTCTATGCTACTCATTGCATCAGTACTGTAGAGTATGAGATGTCACACAGCCACAAATGTGACTGGGCTCCATGAATTCCAAAATTTTTAACAAGATGTTGCAACTGGAGTTAAATATTTAACAGGGTGGTTTCTTGGGGGCCTGAGTGTGACTGCCGGTCCTCCCAAAATAACAGGGAGCTGGGCAGGGGGTAGTCCATCCCCAACTCTGAAAGTCTGGAGATTTCAGTCACAAAACCTGCATACCTGAGTTTTTCAATAGATCGATTTGCGGATGGGGCTCATCCAAGCGGTGGAGTCTGGCCTTGAACATTGTGGCAATTGTGGCCTGTGGAGATATTTGGCTGCTGAGGCTCTGTTTGCAGGAACGCTGGGCACACTCATCTCCCCTCCAGGGTGCTGCAGTTTACTCAGCCTGACACAGGGCCTGGAAGCATCTCTCTGTTCCTGTATTTTTAATATCTTTATAATAACCCAGATGGATTATAATTCTAACTCCCATGTGAATCTTGGAGTCTAGAAAAATTTCTAACCTTCCAAGAAGCATTGGTAGCCAATCAGTACCTTCAGAACTAACCTACTCCAGCCTAATTCTAGCTGTCTTTTGACAAATTTATACCAAGCTACCAAAACAAACAAAAGCCCAAAGAGCTGATGATAGCCTTGATTGTACTAAAAAGGACTCATACAATTCAAGGGAATATAGGATCTTCACAGAGTGTTTCCATCATCATGAACTCTCTCATCATAGAATAAATCTCTATGATGATTTATTTTAGTCCTGAACAAAGAATTCAAGAAGAGAAACTAGCCCACCACCATAGTACAAAATCTCTTCCAATTCCATTTCACTCTGCAGAAATAAGCATCATAATTATCATAAGGGCACCCGAAAGCATGGCTGGATATTATATATCTGATATATGAGAAACTTTACTTACAAATGCTACCCTTAGAAAGCATTTGTAAGTACTAAACAAATCCCATTTCTCTGAAGCATTAAACAGAACTATCTGTCCCTTTCCTTCTGAGTGTTTTTCTGTAAGTACCTTTTAAAAATCCTATAATTTTACATAGGAAATTATTCAAAAGTAATTCTGAACAAATATAAAATGTTTTCAATATTTTAAAAAATATTTACAAATTGAAAAATCATATATTTAAATAATTGTCATGACCTGATAAAATAACGGTTACAAAATAATAGTAAAATGAATTGTTCTAAAGTATATGCCATTTGTGCCAATTCATCAATCACATTTGTGCCACAGTGTTTGAGTGGGAAGTGTCTCTTTTTAAACTTTTTTATGATACCATCGTGAGGTATACAATTACAAAGCTGTTCATGTTTGGGTTTCAGTCATACAGTGTTCCAGCACCCATCCCTCCACCAGTGCCCATTTCCCACCACCAATGTCCCCTGGTTCCCTCCACTCTCCCCCAGCCTGACTTTATGGCAGGCACGTTGCCTCTTCTCTTTGTCTGTCAGTCTGTCAGTCTGTCTGTCTGTCTGTCTGTCTGTCTCTCTCTCTCTCTTTCAGTTAGAAGTGTTGAAAGGAAGCAAATATTGGCCATAGTTGGACTGAAGATTACAGGAATTTTTGTTTCCTTCTTCATGGTTTTTCTGTTTCCCAGATTCTTCAATTTGCATGGTTTCTTTAAAACAAATAAATAATAAAATAAGAATGTCCTTTTAAGTCACTTGTCACTTGTCTTTCCGTTGTTCATTGATTTGCTCGAGTGGGCACCAGTAACGTCTCCATTTGTTGGGAATGTGGTCCACTATTGTTACTGTTTTGGGCATATTGAATACACCACGGGTACCTTGCCAGGCTCTGCCGTGGCTCTGGTTCATCCCAAAGTAATATGTTTGGATAAAGCCTGACTTTAAAGTAAAAATATATTAATAGAAGTCAAACATTTTCAAATATTTTACAAAGGGAATACTAGTACATCCATCTTTGCTTAAATTAAAAATGAAAAGTTCTAGCATGGGACATGGTGTAATAGAATAGGTGTCTCATCTATGAGGCCAGGAGACTGGTGCCACAAAAAAGTAAAAAAGTACTACAGCTTGTTTTCTGCAGTTTAGATTCTTTAGATTCTTTCAAAAGCATGTTTGTTTGATGCTTTACATTTATTTTATAAATTGATAACATTTTTATGACTATGTACTGGTGTACTTTTCTTGAACAAAATCTAATAGGCATTTAGAACTTAGGTTGACATTCTTTAACTGCTCTTATATAGTTAACAAAAATTCTTTTAAATATTAGTCTTAAATGCTTAAAAATACCTTAACTTTATATATGGAAATGATTCCATCTATAGTTACTGCATATTAAAAACATTTATAATAATGTAAAATGGGCATGCTATTTGTGTTACATATTGCTTTGTGTTCATGGGGTTTGGTAGAGGAAGTAATGTAGATTTCTCTCCCTCAAATTACATGTTCCTAAGTATGTGCCTCCACATTTTTATCTTTAGAAAACACAGCAAGAGCTCTGAATCACTTATTTCCAAGAAGATTAGTTTTAGAAGTTTGTTCCATACCAGATGCATTATCTTGAGTCTTATTGTCAGGGTTTGAAAGACTTTATTGGAATGAGCATGAACTTTTAGATTTGCCTTTTTGTCAAATAGCACCGATTATTAAACTGTGAAGCTCTGTTCAGTATCCTTAAGTAGTTCAGTTTATCAACCCTGGCATTCAGGGAGAAAATACTTCATTAACACAACCCTAGAAATAAATGAGCATATTTTCTGTGAAAATAATGGACGTCCTCTTTGCAGAGCCTGGAATGTGAAATAGGTGGAATCAAGATAAACAAACATGGACCAGTGACTATAAGGTCCCTTCATTCTCCTGCCTGTTTGGTCCACTCCATTTCTTGGCTTTTAGGAAGACATGGGAAAATTGTCTTTTTGGTTCTTATGGAGTTCAATTAGACCTATTTTGGGCTCAACTAAAGGGACAATTTGAAAACACTCCTGCCTTTTATAAACTATGTGGGTTCCTCCTCCCGTTTCAGTGTGGGATGTCCAAGGGTCACACACATGGTTGTAGTATACTTATATAAAATTGGTTGTGTTGTGCCCACTGTGAAGGCAGCAGGATTAGCTCCTGACAGCGTAGGGGTGCCAGATATTCCACTCAGTGCCTTGCTCATGGCAGCCGGTGCTTAACCACTGAGACACATCTCCAGGCCTCACGGGTGTGTTTTATAGTGAAACCATTTTCCTATACAAATTAGGCCTGTATGATGGATGCTATGAACTTGTATGATGAGGTTTGTAATTTTTCACTTCCTAATATTATTCTTTAAAATATTTGCTTTCATCCACAAGCAAAATGATCAACTTGTAACAACCAAACCCTATTAAGGGACTATTTGATAAAGTGAATTTTAACTGACTTAATATTTTAAGTGTTTTTTTAAATCTTTTACTATACCACCTTTAGATATACAATTGAAAGATGTTCATGTTTGAATTTTGGTTCTACAGTGTTTCAGCACCCATCCCTCCACCCCTGCCCATCTTCCATCACCAATGTCCCCACCTCCCTCCCCTTTCCGCAAGCCTGCCTCCATGGCAGGTACTTTATTTCCTTTCTCTCTCTCTCTCTCCTTCTCGCTTCCCTTTCTTACACATTGTAGATTGTAATATATTCTAGAACATGATTGGTTCCACTAGTTTGATGTACTGGGTCTGGGCCACAAAAATGGCAGCTATTATGGTGAGCGAGTGGGATAATGGTGATAATGGTGGCAATTATGGTAAGAGAGTCTCATCTGGCTGCATCTGAGGTCCTACAGAAGTGATGGGCCCACTCCCAAGACCCATCTTGCCCCCTGGGAGCCTCATGGTTAGCTGAGCTAGGGGAGAGCTGGATGGCAGTTCTCCCCCGTGCGTCTGAGTCTCTCATCTTTCTATCTCTACTTCTGTTTCTGTATTTCTCTCTCTTCTCCTACACCTTGTGACTTGCCTTTTGGTTTATGATGCAATTATCTGTGTATATTCAGTAGTGATTTCTAATGTGACATTATAGTTCCTCATTCCCCATCAACCTCCCCAATTTGTTACAACTACAATGATCATTATGTTGTACAGATATGAAAGATCCTGGAAGGACCTGGTCCTAGCCTAATTTGTTATGTAAGCCTCTTGCACAACTGCACACTATTCTTCCTATGTCAGACCATCCACCATCCAGGGCCCACAGGGCAGAGCCCTGGGGGGTGTAGACAAGCCTATCTCCTGTCTGCCACCTGCCAATGCAGCCGGGCACCACAGCCACACCTGCAACACCTCAAGGGGCAGGTGGCCCTATTTTAAGTGTTTTTAATGGACTGGTTTAATCACCCTTAAATGTGAAATCAGGAGATCTTGTTTTTTGATCTAGAAACACTAATGTTGAAACTTGGTCAAGTTCTCTCCACCACTCTGGATCCAGGTTTCCTCAGTGGTAAAGAGTCTTGTTCATTATCTCTAGGATGCCATTGTGTCTTTGCAAAAGCTAATTTTTTTTCACTTTCACAACTTGTCAGCCCATAAGCTGGACCTTGCATTGGAAAATGGTTGTTTAAGAATTGAGTGGGGGAGGGAGGGAAGTGTTGCACTGTTTGTTTTTGAGGTAGCAAAGCAGTCTTTCACTTATCTCATCTTTTCAGTGCTCAGATAAATCATGCCTGAGGACACCTTCGCTGAAGAAGAGAGTTTCAGACGCTAACCTGGAGGGGAAAAAGGATTCAGGAATGCTGAAATACATCAGACTGCAGGTACTATCACCTGAACTAGGAGTTTTCATGCAGCAGTAAGGCTGCAGATACCCTGATAACTAAAGTCTGGGACATACGATGCCAGTTGTCAGTGTTGGCGCATTTAATTGTAAGCAAGAGTGCCACCAAGTGTACAAGAAAAAAAATTCTTCGTGCTTGGAGAGCCAATTTCCACAAAAATAGGCTTAGGGAACTTGGATGGAAAATGGCTTTTCCAACCTTTCCCACTCCAACAGAACTAATTTTCCACCAATCTAATGGCAATGCCCACTCATTTTGGAATCAGATCACATGAGTGAAAATCCCATATCTACTGCTCTGGCTGTAGGGCCATGAATAAGTTACTTAATTTTTCTGAGTCATAGTTGCCTAATGGATAAAAAGGAAGATTATAATGCCTTGCCTTCTCAAAGGATTATTGCATGGATTATAAAAAAAAATTACTTTTACCTTCTTATTTAGTGTTTGACATGTTATTGTATTGTTATTCCACACCTAAGCTCTAATTAATAATATAATTCTCCCAGGGTGGGGGTGAAGGGAGTAAGAGATGTTTTTAGAAAGTTATGTTTTTGTTTTGGGGACACATCTAGTAGTTCTCAGTGCTTATTTTAGGCTCTGCATTCAGGCATTATTCCTGGTGGTGCTCATATGGGATGCCAAGGATTAAACCCAGGTCAGCTGCATGTAAAGTAAACTCCTACCCACTGTACTATTTCTCCAGTCCCTTTTTGAAAGCTTTTTACCCGATAGTTAAAGGCCTAAATTTCTCCCCAAAATATAGCTGGGTTCTCTTAAAATATTGTAAATAATCTTTAAATTGAATTTTGGGACCAATCTGGGGCAACAAACCATAATGTGTAATGTTTCAAAAAAAGTACCATCCAATTTTATATTGGCTTAGAAAAATAATTTACTGACATTCTTTTATAACTTAGATTTTAGTAAAACTAAGATCTTAATAGGAAGGAAATCAGGGTATTGTTTAAGCCCTTCAGGATTTTTTAATACAGCAGTATATTGTTTGGAGTGTTTCCTTTTCCTATAGAGCTATAGCTCTTTTTCAAAATTTATTCCTGAGGTTGCAAAACAATTTTGTTGCAAGCCCAACATTTATAGGACATCTTTCTAATGTATTAACTAATATGCCATTAAATATGCCTCCTTTGTAAAAAGATTTGTAAAGATAATTTAAGAGAAGCAGAGTAAGGTAGCTTTTAAGTTTGAAGAAGAGTTCAGCAATCAGTGTTTTACAAGATCTGAAGACTTCCTGGTTTTTCTCAGGTGATGAGCCTTTCGCCTGCACCCCTGTCTCTATTGATCAAGGCAGCACCAATTCTGACTGAGGAGATGTATGGAGACATCCAGCCAGCAGCCTGGGAGCTGCTGCTCAGCATGGATGAGCACATGGCGGGGCAGCAGGTAAAGAAAACTCATTTCGGACCCTGGTCTTATACATGCTGCTATTCCCGTGTTTAAGCAGGGAGACAGGTGCTGCTTCCATCTTTGCTCCCAAGTCTGATTGACAACTGCCAGATCTCCAGGCAGAGGTGGGCACTATTATCCAGCAGATCCAGGTGCTGTGTGCCCCCATTTCACTTTTCTGTCCGTTTGGATAAGAACAAGATGCCTACTCAAGGTGCAACCAAATTATAAAGAGTAGTTTTTCCAAGAACTTTAAGTAATATTTTATTTCACAATGAATAAAACTCTTTTAAAATATTTTTAAAGTTACGATGATTGACAAAGTTATTCACAGTAGAGTTTCAGGGATGCAGCATTCCAACACCAGTCCCACCATCAGGATCAACTCCGCCTATGTGCTCGCATTTCCTCCCATCCTCCAAATTGCCTCCTTCTCAGGTGCATTTTTAAGATTGTTTATTAGAGTCTGGGTACCATGCTTATAATGTGAGGTCTGTGGTTCAGATATACAGATATATGTCATCTCTACACAACCAGTGTGCCTGCGGCCCCAGATGCCTACCTCTTCTCTCCCATCCTTTATTTATATTAAAGCTCAGGTTTTTCTTCTCTCCTACTTATTTTCCATTTTTATAATTAAAACACCATGATTTACAGATTTCTTCTCAGTACAGTTGTCACAGTATTCATTTGTTCAACACCAGTCCCAACACCAGTGAGCCCCTACCATCACCAAATGCTACCGCCCCCCACTCCCCTATCCTCACATCAGCTCCCATAGCTGGCTGCAACCACATTGATCATTGCAACATATATATGGGAAAGGTCCTGGCATAGGCCTGACCCTCAACGAGTGGTTTTGTTAACATATCATGAGGCCACTTTGCAGCACACCACAGGAAGAAGCTATAGTGTCTCTGGTCATTCTTCCCGGAGTTATTGACCAGTCCTGGTTCATAGTCAGTTGTGAATTCTCCTACTTTATTCTTAAATAGAAGTCTTTAGGGAAGGACATACTCCCTGCATATGGGCAGTCATGGAAACTTCTATGGAAGTTATCTAAACACTGGTATGCACCTTAAAAGTAACTAGATATTAATCAAGTAGAGAAATGGTATATGACAAGTTTCCCAAGATATGTATGCGTGTACTGGGCTTTGTTTAAAAGATTGAGGGGGATTAATGACTTTTGTAGATGGAGTCACCAGTCGTTTCTTTGGAGAGTTAAGAGAGAGTTAAATCCTAAAAAACCCCGAATGGCAGTCTTTACAGTCCAAGTCCAGACAGTGAAGTGTGTGTGTGTGTGTGTGTGTGTGTGAAGTAAGTGTGTGTGATTTAATGTTAAATGTGGCAGAAGTGAGCAGAGTAATTTTAGAAATAGCAAATTCAAGATGATGACAGGACCTAATAGGGTAAATTCAGGGAAGACTTGATATATGTAGAAGCAGACAAAGTAGGAATGCGCTTCTCCCTCCATGATAAAAACAAAGGGATAAACCCTAAGTCACTGGCCTCCTCTGCATTTGGAGGACAAGTAGTTTGTTCATCTAAATAATACATAAAAATGAAACCTAAATAACTTTAAGCCATGTAAGAAAAGGAAACAGCTCTTTAAAGTAGATATTATGTGGCTGGAGCTATAGCACAATGGGTAGGGTGTTGGACTTGCACTCAGCCAACCTGGAGTTCAATCCCTGGCATTCCATATGTGTGCCTGAGCACCACCAGGAGTAATTCCTGAGTGCAGAGACAGGAGTAACCCCTGAACATTGCTGGTGTGACCCAAAATGCAAAAATAAAATAAAATAAAATAAAATAAAGTAGACATTATGATAAGTAATCATGGTGTGGCAATACCATGGATCTGCTAATTAGTGAGTGTTATTGGAAAACTGTTCTGATACATAAAGTCCTCCAAAAAGTAAGAACAGAACTCTTATGTGATACTGTCATTCCACATCTTTACATATACTAAAGAATTTATAACATTAATTTGAAAAATGTATGAATACCTATGTTCATCAAAGTATTTAGTACAATAGTCAAAATATGTAAACAAGTCAATGTACAATAAAAGATAAAATATAAAGAAGTTTTCATAACATATCAATGGAATGTTGCAAAAACAAATAGGAAATAATGCAGTTCATTAGCATAGATGGAACTGGAGGGTATTATGGTGAGTGAAAAAAGTCAGAGTAAGGATACTAGATGGATGATTACACTCATACTTAATATGTGGACAGACAAAGCAAGTACATATGTGGACAGACAAAGCAAGTAACATAGGCAATATCAAACAATGGCAGACTTGACTTTGGATTACAAAACGCAAATTAACAAGCAGTCTGGGAATGGCTAAGGCAATGAGGAGACTGAATAGATACTACATAAGGACAGTGATGGTGGTGGGTCTTGGGTACTTGAATGGTGGGGAGGTGCAGTAATTTTGTTCATCAATGAATAACCGTTAACACTACTGTAACCATATCAACTAACTGTAACATAAAACTATTAATTAAAATTTAAAAAACTCTTCCAGTAATGAGAAGAAATAACTCTATGATCACTTGATCAATTGATCACTTGACATCCTGTTATTCATTGATTTGCTCGAGAGGGTGCTAGTAACATTTCCATTTGACCCTATCACATGCCAATGTAGCACAATGGCATCTGCTTGCTTCAGGAATACAAAGGGCTTTAAACCATTCATTCAGGGTCTTGACGAAGAAATCTGACCATCCTGTAGGTGGGCGGCCATGTGATCTTTTGATGTCCTGTGGAATCCAGTCCATAAGGACTCTACTCCAACAGTCATCTCCAAATCGCATTACATGTCCAGCCCATCTGATTTTCGATGCCTTGGCAAACGAGACAGCATCCTGATTCTGGAATAGAGACGGAGGTCAGAACTCCGGATTCCCTCTCTCACTTGAGTGAGGCGTGATATTCCAAGCATAGCTCTTTCGATTCCTCTCTGGGAGACCCGAATAGCATTCTCATCCTGCTTTTGTAGGGCCCAGGTCTCTGAGGCGTATGTTAATGCTGGGAGAACGGTGGAGTCAAAGAGATGTGCCCAGAGCCAGAGTTTCTTTGTCCTTTTAGCTATTTCTTTGATGCCTTTGAAGGCATTCCATGCCGCTCACTTCCTCCTGCACAGCTCAGGTTTTAGGTCGTTCATCATGTTGAATTCTCGACCTAGGTACACATAACTGCTGCATTCACAGATGTCTGTTCCATTCAGAGTGAATGGGGCCACCTGGGATCTACTCTGGGAAACCAAAATACGTAGTGGAAACACTATCCCTACTTTTATGTTCATAGCAGCATTATTCACAATAGCCAGAATCTGGAAGCAACCAGAGTGCCCGAAACGATGACTGGATAAAGAGCTTTGGTACATCTACACAATGGAATACTATGCAGCTGTTATTAAAATGAAGTTATAAAATTTGCCTATAAATGAATGGACATGGAGAAGATTATGTTGAGCGAAATTAGCCAGAAGGAGAGAGACAGATACAGAATGACTGCATTTATCTGCT
Organism: Cryptotis parvus; assembly: GCA_021461705.1. Classification (NCBI taxonomy): domain Eukaryota; kingdom Metazoa; phylum Chordata; class Mammalia; order Eulipotyphla; family Soricidae; genus Cryptotis; species Cryptotis parvus. The sequence goes on along the minus strand of JAJIBD010023740.1, from coordinate 42,818 downwards.
AACATAAATATATATGTACATATTATGATACCAATATCAAGGTCAAGTGAAACATATATCAGGAGGTCTTGTCAAAGGTGGAAATTATCACAAACGTGGGGGAGTCAGGGGCTAGGTAAGACAGAAAATGGAACAGTGTGCTAACAATTGTCGAGGGTACTAATGCCAACCTAGAACTGAGCTTAGAGGCAAAAGATACACATGACAACCCTTTAATTATGTTCTGTAATCCATAGTCTGGAGGGAAGTAAAGGAGGAGAGAGAGAAAGGGAAAGAAATAAAGAACCTGCCATGGAGGAGGGCTGGGGAGGGGGAGGGGACCAGGGGCGTTGGTGGTGGGAGATGGGCCTGGTGGCGGGATGGGTGCTGGAACACTGTAGACCAAAACCCAAATGAACTTTTTATGTATATCTTGTAATTGTAAAATAAAAAATTAAAAAAAGTGAATGGGGGCCTCTGAAACTAGTTCATTTTCATAAACATTGTTTTCTTTAGACTCAGCTGTAGACCTATCTTTCCACATTCTTGGTCAAAGTCAGCCAGCATTTGTGCTGCTTGGCTAATGTTTGGTGTTATTAGAACGATGTCATCAGCGAAGCGGAGGTGGTATAGTTACCAACCATCTATCTTCACTCCCATTCCTTCCCATCTAATTGCCGCATGATGTTCTCGTGTGTGGCGCTGGAAGAGTTTTGGTGAAATGGTATCACCCTGTTGAACCCCTCTTTTGACATTAATGATCACTTCCCTGTAGAATGGTGAGATCCTGGTGGTGAATCCGTAATACAACTCATGAAGGATCTTGATGTAGTGGGTTTGAACACCCTGTTTGGCTAGGGCTTCGATGACCGCTTCAGACTCCACAGAATCAAAGGCTTTCTTTAAATCAATGAACTTGAGACAGAGAGGCATCTTGTACTCCCTACAAACCTCAATGAGCTTGGTTACCGTGTGGATATGGTTGATTGTGCTGAATCCTTTGCGGAAGCCAGCTTGCTCGCATGGTTGTCCTTCATCTAGTGTTCTGCCAATCCTGTTCAGGATGACTCGTGTAAACAGCTAGTAGATGACAGACAACAGGCAGGTGGGGCAATAGTTGCGAGTGTCATGAATGTCTCCCTTCTTGAACAGTAGAACTGTCCTGTTGGTTTTCCATTGGGAGGGCATCTTGCATTCGGACAGGTAGCGTGTGAAGAGCCAAGCTAGTGTATTGATGAGTACCAACAGCAGATTCTTCAGGTGTTTGGGTCTGACTTTGTTTGGGCCTGGTGCTGTTCCCTTTTTACCGGCGAAATGGCATGTCAGATTTCAGAAGGGAGAATGTTGGGGATGACATATCCATCCTACAGAATTTGGTATGTGGGCAGGTGGACATGGCTATCAAAGAGATCGAGTAAGACGTGGCTGGGGGAAGCTGGAACTCGGCTCTCCCCTGGCCCAGCTGACTATGGGTCCCCAGGAGGACAGATGGGTTTTGGGGAGTGAGCCCATTACCTCTGGGGGGTCCCAGAAGCAGCCGGATGAGACTTGTCCACCACATTAGAGCCATTTTCACTGCCCAGGCACTGCAGCATATCGGAGCCTGCCTAGGGGAGACACTGACCTCAAGACCAGATTAACAGAGCAAAACGAGTTCGAGCCCAGGTAGGCAGCTCCCGGAGGCGGAAATCACCGGAATTCATCAGATGGAGCTGGGGTCAGCCCTTCCCCTCTCCATTTTGTCTGAGCCTGGTAGCCCCACCCAGGAGCTGCCCTGGGGCCACCAGCCATAGCATGCAGAGCCTCAGATGCGGCTGGAGGAAGCTGGAACTCGACTCTCCCCTGGCCCAGCTGACTATGGGGCCCCCAGGTGGATAGATGGGTTTTGGGAGTGGGCCCATTACCTCTGGGGAGTCCCAGGAAACAGTCAGATGAGACTCACCCGCCACATTAACCACCATTTTCACTGTCTGGGCGCTGACCATGAGGCCCCTAAGTCTTGCGCCCGCGTGGTCCACCAAACTAGTGGAAACAGTTATGTCCTTTATGTACTGCATTTTACGATGTGTAGGAAAGGTAGGCGGGAGGGAGAGATAGAGAGGAGAGAAAAGATATACAGAACCCGCCAAGTAGTTGGGGGTGCGGGAGGGGGGAGGGAGGTGGGGACATTGGTGATGGGAGATGGGTCTGGGTGGAGGGATGGGTGTTGGAACACTGTAGGAACCAAACCTCGAGCATAAGCATCTTGCAATCGTATGTCTAAAAGTGGTGTAATAAAATTAGGGGGGGAAAATAAATAAATTTAAAAAAACAAAGAGATCGAGTAGAAGTCATGGATAATCTTCTTCATTGCCTTTCTGGAAGATGTGATAGATCCATTAGGATGTTGGAGGGCAGTCATGCTTTGCCTTATAGTTGGCAAAGGACAGGCGGGCATTGAGAATGCTTTTCCCAGTTTCTGCTGCATTATCCAGTATTTCTGCTCTTCTCTCTTTGAGGTCTTCCTTTATCACTTCTCTGCTCTGCTTTGCAAGTGGATGTTAGCATTTGGTTGCCTGAGGCTCACACCTTGCCAAGTTGGTGAATAAGCTTGAGAGTTTTTGAAGACAGGCGTCCTTTGTGTGTCTTTCTCTCTCTCCGCCTTCTTCACACAATCATGGAGGTGTTGAACCAGTCGATTGTATTCTTCATCGATGACGTCAATGATGGCATCTTCCCATGTTGCCACAATGGTGCTGAAGAGTTCCCAATTGGTGGTTATTCTAGGGGTTCTCTTCTTAAACTTTGCAGCCTTTTCTCTCCATTCCGTGAAGTATAATTTTGCATGAAGGAGATGGTGGTCCAATCCTATTTGGAATTTTGGGATGACAGCAACATCGGTGAGGATTGAAGATGATGTGGTCTATTTCATTGTGGAACTGTCCACCAGGAGATTCCCATGTCCAACATTTCGATTCAGCCTTCTGGAACTGTGAGTTCCCATGAATGGTCTTGGTGGACATGATGAACTCAGATTGTCTCTCACCCTGTTCGTTCCATTCTAGGCCATGGGTCCTGGTGTGGAGTTCTTCGGCCGATCTTCTCGGTCCTATCTTGGCATTAAAATCACCGACTATGATCTTGTAGAAGGTGTGATCTTCTTTATAGAGCTCCTCCAGTTCCATGTAAAATTTCTCAATTTCTTCTTCCTTGTATGTGGATGATGTTGCGTAGACAACAAAGATAGAAACTGCTGGCAGTGAGCCACACCTCTTCAAGTGTAATCGTCCTATCTGGTTTGTTAGGCATTCAAATGAATCAATGCTCATGGCCAGGTTCGTGTTGATAAGAACACCGACACCACTGACACCTTTTTCATCACATGTTCCGAGGAAGAGTTCTTCTCCAGTGTCAAAAACGGTGTGATTAGATTGTCGCCTCCTCATCTCGGTCAAACCAGTGATGTCATACTTGATCTTTCGTGCTTGCACCATCAGGTCCTTGATATATGCTTCCGATGCCAGTGTACGTGCATTGAAAGTACAGACTGTCATTTTAGTCCTCCTTCATTTTGGCAGTGTAGTTTGGCCCTGAGATTTTATCGGCCACTCCTTGTTCGTCCTTCTTAGTGCTGCCATATTAAGGGCTCTTTCAGGGTTGGGAAAATAAACATTGTTATTACTGGTTTTGGCATATCAAATATGCATCAGACAGCTTTGCAGGCTCTGCCGTGCAGGCGGTATACTCTTAGTAGCTTGTCGGGCTCTCTGAGAGGGGTGGGTAGAATATTCATGGTAATTTGGAGACAAATCGCAATGGGGGAGAGCTGGTAGCTGCTCTGCCTGGTGTATCTGCATCTGTGGTTCAAGCATTCCTGGGCTTGAAATACTTTCCTCTGAAGGGTGGGTCTCTGTAGCTGGGTCTCTGACAATGCAGGCTAGAGATTGGATTAGTCTCTTGGGTGGAGATATGATGAGCTGTGGAGTGTGGATGATGAAGATTGCTGCCAGCGTGGTGTGGGGGTTCCTCTGGGTTCTTCTGAGGCTCTATCGGGATGCTGGACTCAGGCCGGAAGATACTCTCTTGGTCAGTGGAGTGCACTCCCTACAATTCTGTGATAAAGAGTTTAAAATAAAATGGAGAGTTTAAAGAAAAGTAAAGAAAGAAAAAATAGAGAGTGTAAAGGGTAGGAAGAATAAATAAAATAATTATCAAAAGGTAATGCTCACAATAGCAATTTGGTATGAAATTATAGGGTACTTTATTTTCCTTTATTCTCACAAATTCAGACTCAGAGTTAAATGGATTAATACAAGTACACACAGCTCAGATCAGTAGAACCACAAAATAAATTCAGATACTCCTTTTCTTTTTTAAAAATTTTACTGAACTAATTGCGTCTTAACATTATACCTGTGCACAATTATAAACATAATACATGAATAATACATTAAGTCCTTACTGAAAATCCAGTTCTATCTCTCATCATAATAATTGCCCAATTTATCTGATTTACCTTCCCTCCCTCTTTCCATATACCTTCTGATAGCCATTAATTTAACCTAAACTTTCTGCCTGGTATACAGTTGTCCTTCTCATAACTGCTATGTTGCTAAAAAATACTGTTTTTATAATACTCTATGGTGTACAGAACTTTCCCAAGTAATTTTCATTCTTTTTTACTCTAAACAAGTTTGGAGGCAGGTAGCTTCATCAACTTTATTATCATCTTTGTCATCATCATCATCATAATTATTGTTGATATTGTACAAGTGAAGAAGCAGAAGCTATGACAAGTTCTCTCAGTGTCACATAGAAGGGAAACAGCAGAGCTGGCATTAAACCCCACTTGTTCTAATACATTTCCTTGAGAATGTTTGGAGGCTCAGGGGAAAGATAAAAGACGTATTTTAAGTTATATTTTTTATTCCCTCTGACTCTTCCATCTATTCCGCAGAACAGGAGTGCGACATTTATATTTGTTTCCCCTAACTTTATTTAAAACTCATGATTTAAAAGTTCATAATACAGTCTTCAGGAATTCAGTGTTCCACCATCATTGACCGTCTTTCCACCATTGTCTCCAGTTTCCCACCCACTCCACAAACGTGCAATTTTATATTGCTTTGTTCAACAAAATAGTAAGTGGAATTATCAAAAAAATAGTTGAGTAAAAAAAATTGTAGCAATTGTTGTATCTCACTTGATTACTTGATCACTTGACTTCCCGTTCATCATCGATTTGCTCAAGTGGGCACCAGTAACATCTCCATAAGTCCAGTCGAAAGCAAGTGTAGCCCAAGGCATCTGCTTGATTCAGGAACATAAAGAGCCTCAAACCATTCCATCAGATCATGAGAATGAGGTCTATAATTGTTACTGGTATTTGACATATCAAATGGATAAGGACAACCAAGGATCGGACCACCGTCTCCTTCGTGCAAAATTCTACTTCCCGTAACGGGGAGAAAAGGCTGCAAAGTTTAAGAAGAGAACTCCCAGAACCACCACCAACTTGGAACTCTTTGGCACCATTGCAGCAACATGGGAAGATACCATCATTGACGACATCAATGAAGAATACAACCGACTGGTTCAGCACCTCCATGATTGTGCGAAGAATGCTGAGAGAGAGAGAAAGACACAAAAGGATGCTTGTCTTCAGAAACCCTTGAGCTCATTCGCCAACGTGGCAAGGTGCGAGCCTCAGGAGACCAAATGCTAACGTCCAACTTGCTAAACGGTGCAGAGAAGGGATAAAAGAAGACCTCAAAGGCAGAAGAGCAGAAATACTGGAAGATGCAGCAGAAGCCGGGTAAAGCATTCACACTGCCCGCCTGTCCTTCGCCAACTATAAGACCAAGATGACTGCCCTCCGACGCCCTGATGGATCTATCACATCTTCCAAAAAGGCAATGGAGAAGATTATCCAGGACTTCTACTCAAATCTTTTTGATAGCCACATCCACCTGCCCACATACCAAATTCCACAGGATGGATATGTCATTCCCAACGTTCTCCTTTCTGAAATCCGACATGCCATCTTGTCGGTAAAGAAGGGAACAGCACCAGGCCCAGACAAAGTCAGACCCGAACACCTGAAGAATCTGCCGTCGGTACTCATCAATACACTAGCTCGGCTTTTCACACACTACCTGTCCGAATCAAGGTGCCATCCCAATGGAAAACCAGCAGGACAGTTCTACTGTTCAAGAAGGGAGACATTCACGACATTGGCAACTATCGCCCCATCTGCCTGTTGTCTGTCATCTACTAGCTGTTTACACGAGTCATCCTGAACAGGATTGGCAGAACACTAGATGAAGGACAACCATGCAGGCAAGCAGGCTTCTGGAAAGGATTCAGCACAATCGACCATATCCACACAGTAACCAAGCTCATTGAGGTTTGTAGGGAGTACAAGATGCCGCTCTGTCTCACGTTCATTGATTTACAGAAAGCCTTTGATTCTGTGGAGACTGAAGCAGTCATCGAAGCCCTAGCCAAACAGGGTGTTCAAACCCAACACATCAAGATCCTTCGTGAGCTATATTACGGATTCACCACCAGGATCTCACCATTCTACAGGGAAGTGATCATTAATGTCAAAAGAGGGGTTCAACAGGGTGATACCATTTCATCAAAACTCTTCAGTGCCACCCTCGAGAACATCATGCAACAATTAGAATGGGAAGGAATGGGAATGAAGATAGATGGTTGGCAACTACACCACCTCCGCTTCGCTGATGACATCGTTCTAATAACAGCAAACATTAGCCAAGCGGCACAATTGCTGGCTGACTTTGACCGAGAATGTGGAAAGATAGGTCTACAGCTGAATCTAAAGAAAACTGTGTTTATGAAGAATGAACTAGTTCCTGAGGCCCCATTCACTCTCAATGGAACAAACATCTCTGAATGCAGCAGTTATGTGTACCTAGGTCGAGAAATCAACATGATGAACGACCTAAAACCTGAGCTGTGCAGGAGGAAGAGAGCAGCATGGAATGCCTTCAAAGGCATCGAAGAAATAGCTAAAAAGGACAAACAACCTCCGCCTCCGGGCACATCTCTTTGACTCCACCGTCCTCCCTGCATTAACATACGCCTCAGAGACCTGGGCCCTACGAAAGCAGGATGAGAATGCTATTCGGGTCTCCCAGAGAGGAATCGAAAGAGCTATGCTTGGAATATCACGCCTCACTCAAGTGAGAGAGGGAATCCGGAGTTCTGACCTCCGTCACTATTCCAGAATCAGGGACGCTGTCTCGTTTGCCAAGGCATCGAAAAATCAGATGGGCTGGACATGTAATGCGATTTGGAGACAACCGCTGGACTAGAGCCATTACCGACTGGATCCCACGGGATGTCAAAAGATCACGTGGCCGCCCACCTACAAGATGGTCAGACTTCCTTGTTAAGACCCTGAAGGAACGGTTTGAGGCTCTTCATATTCCTGAATCAACCAGATGCCATTGGGCTACATTGGCACTTGATAGGGTCCAATGGAAATGTTACTGGCACCCACTCGAGCAAATCGATGAATAACGGGATTCAAGTGATCAAGTGATTTGACATATCAAATACAACACGGGTAGCTTGCCAGGCTCTGCCGTGCAGGTGGCATACTCTTGTATCATCTCTGATCTCAAATGGTGTTAATAAAGTCATTGTTTGGTGATTTACTAATCTTCTTGTTTCTAGTTGAGCCTTCTATGTTCAGGAGGGGGAAGTTGAGGCACAATGACGTGACCTGGTCTTGGTATATAATGGCACAGAAACATGTATCTCATGAGCTGTGATCCTTCTGCCTTTGATCTGCTAATGTTAATAAATATCCAAAAGGTCCTTGGAAGGAAAAAAAATTTCTTCTTTCCTACCATAAAGTACACTATGTATCTCTTTCTTCATTAGTTTTAAAACTTTTTATTTACCTAACCTTTCCATTGTTGTTATTTGGGGTTTTTTTTTGAAATTACACATTTAAAACAATGGTGAAAAATGGTACTGTGATTCATGAAATGCATTTTTGTATATTTTTCAGTTCACTATATATCTCAAATGAGTAGAGTTTCTACTTAAGTCTATAATGTGGATTTTTAAAACTATAACTAGTTTCGTTGAGATCATTTTTGTTTTAATGGACTTTGTCGTAGGGTTGGTATGAAATGATTCAAACTATTACCTAAAAAGAACAGTTTAGGATTGGAGCAATAGCATAGTGGGTAGGGCATTTGCCTTGCATGCGGCCGATCCAGATTCAATCCTCAGCATCCCATATGGTCTCCCGAGCACAGCCAGGAGTAATTCCTGAGTGAGGAGCCAGGAGTAACCCCTGAGTGTCACTGGGTGTGCCCCCAAAAAAAAAAAGAACAGTTTAGTATGTGATTTCCTTTCTCATTTGCTTTCTCTGCCTTTTAGTTTCCACTGTGAGGTAAGAGAAGCTTGGCTTAGAATAAGTCACCCTACTGACCCACCATGATGTTGCTGCTGACTTACCAGATATCCTCTGTGGAGTCACCCACAAAGGATTTTGTTAGTTTGCAGTGGTTGAAACAAGGTGGGCGTTTCTTTTTTTTTTTTTTTCACACCCAGTGAGTCTCAGGGATCACTCCTGGCTCTGCACTCAGGAATTACTCCTGGTAGTGCTCAGGGAGACCATATGGCATGCCTGGGATCGAACCCGTGTCAGCAGCATGCAAGGCAAAGTGGTGGCCACCTGCTGGGCAATCACTCTGGCCCCAAGATGGACTTTTTCAGGGGTTATTTTCTTAGCTCTGTTAACTCAGGAGTCTTTTTTAACCAGATTACGTACCGCTTCTTTTGATCTTTAGAAATTAAGCAAAGTGAAAATCTGTGTGTCTGATGAATTGTCACTGTTCCTAGCTGCCATGTTTCTGCTGTGTGCCGTGAAAGTCCCCGAAGCTGTGTCAGACATGCTCATGTCAGAGTTCCACCACCCAGAGACTGTGCAGAGGCTGAATGCAGTCCTGAAGTTCCACACTCTCTGGAGGTTTCGCTATCAAGTCTGGCCCCGGATGGAGGAGGGAGCACAGCAGATTTTTAAGGTGAGGATATTTCCTACAAGAAAATTCAAGTAGCAAACCCACCCCAAGGCTTGGTTAATCCTTAGATCTCAAATCCACTTTATATATTCCAAGAGATTCCTCTTATTTTTCTTTATAATTTTGTAAGAAAATCAAAGTCACTATGAATGTTATTAAAATGAAGTACAAAATATAAGAAATTAAGTATATAGATTCCATTTATTTTGCTATATGAATAGGTTTTTGGGGGACAGAGCGATTAACATGTAGATCTTTTCACTAAAGCCCTTCATCTTATTGATCATAAAATAGAACCTAGTGCTTCATTTTATGCTTGATAAATTTAATGTCAATTACACTTATTCTTGCTCACTTTCCCTATTGCTAACATCATTGCTTTCATGTCAATTATCAGATCCCACCACCCAGTATAAATTTCACCCTGCCCTCACCAGTGCTGGGAATGCCGTCAGTCCCAATGTTTGACCCCCCATGGGTCCCTCAATGCAGCGGGAGTGTCCAAGACCCCATTAATGAAGACCAGTCTGTGAGTAACAGGCACTTTCTTTTCCACACCTAAAGGGATGCCTGTAAGAGAGGACAGTTGATATATGAGGATGTTAGTTCTTGTCATCAGAATAAAGTAAAACAGAAAAATTAGACACAAGAGGTCATTATTCTTTTGACTAGATACAAGAAGTAACATTTGGTAGTGAGCATTTGTAAGCCTCCAAGCTAAAAAATTTTGTTTTTATAATCAAAGCAGGAGTCATCTTATAAAGCTTTTAAAAGCATTAGACATTGATTTCCCTGCCAAAAGCAATACTTCTCCTTACATTAAATGTAAAACATATCCATTTCATATGTTATATATAAAATTACCCAATAGTTTATGAGATTGTCTCTGAATAAATAAGAAAAAATGAAGTAGACAATTCTCATTCCCTTGTCTGAACAGATATATTTATATTAATGTATGTACAGGCAAATGCAAAAATATGGACTTTAAAAATGCAAATCTTCAAAATACACCTTTTAACATGAATATTTTATCAATTATGAGTGATGCAGAAAATATGCTAAGTGAAACCTAAATATGTCAAGAGCACATTTCTTTGCGCAAATATATTATCAATTTTTTGTATAAATTCCCATGAAACTACTCCCTGCTCAGTGCTTGGTGGGGCCTGGGGCTTATGAAGTATGCGGGTGGATCCTGGAGAGTGTGAGCATGTTCTCCAGCCCTTTGGTTCCCTGAGCATTTCCGGTGCTCCAAAATGAAAAAAGAAAACTTAGCTAAATATATAGCATTAGGTTACACCTTTTGCATGTCTCATTTTTAAGGTTTTGAAGATTGGGAGTGAATTATTTGACCTTGATTAAAAGCGGCTCATATAATTTTGTAAACAGAGAAATCAGAATCTCTTTCTATTGTTTAAAAGTTTAGATCATGGATATTATAGCAAAGTGAATGAGGATTATTTCCAGAAATTGCAGATATTCTTGTAGAATTATTCTGATTGACTGAGAAAGAGCAATGTAGTTGTATGAAATTTGAAAATTTGGTAGAAAAACAAACTAGTCTCCAAGAAATTATATCTTGTATGAGTTACTGAGGACAGAGTGTGTGAATCATTAGAAGTCCCTTTATAACTGTCACTCCACCAAAAAAGTTGCTGTTAAGTAAACTCACCTTCATTTCTCCATAGAAATCTTTTTCAGCCCGAGCTGTGTCCCGCCTCCCACCAAAGAGCAGAACACATCTTGAAGAACTTGCAACAGGAAGAAGAGAAGAAACGTCTTGGTCGAGAAGCCAGCCTTATCACTGCCATCCCCATCACCCAGGAAGCTTGCTATGAGCCCACCTGTACTCCCAACTCAGAGCCAGAGGAAGAAGGTGCCCTTTCTATAGGGGATGTCTTGGGGACTAAGTCCCAGGAAAGGGAGAGAATTTGCTTTAAAGTAAATGCTGATGATTTTATGTTACATGAGTTGCTATACTGCTCTCTTTCTCTCATTTCCTAATACTATAAAAAGACAAAAGAAAGGTTTTAAAAATGTTTATTGCATGTTGAAAAAAATATTAAAATCAATATGATAATAGAATATATTGTGTATGATAGATGACAACAGAATCCATGTATGATAATAGTTATTGCATCAGGAAATAGATCCAGAGATTAAACGGAATGAACTACTTTCAACCTTCATAGGTACAGGCAATTTGTTTATAGATATTAAAAAGTTATTTATGAATAATTCTGAACTCAGTGAGTGTCCTGTTTTATTGGAGTATTTAGGGAATGTTTGTTTTTACTCAGTATATTCCAAACTACTTTAGTCTTGTGATTGTAGAACAATAAATATTTATGAGTAGATGTAGTTGTGTTGATGCTAGCTTTTTTTTGTTATGAAACCAAAGTTCACAGTCCCCATTTTATTTGCTAGTAGAAGAAGTCACCAATCTGGCATCTCGTCGACTGTCTGTCAGTCCGTCCTGTACCTCCAGCACCTCTCACAGGAATTACTCCTTCCGCAGAGGGTCAGTTTGGTCAGTGCGTTCAGCTGTCAGTGCTGAAGGTGCGTACTCATGCAAGCCTGTTGTTCATTTCCCATGATTTCTGCATTTGGAGACGATTTTCAGTTAATATTATTATCTCACTTTAAACTTTGTCTTCATTAAATCAGTTCTTTTATGGCTTGATGCTCTAAAAACACAGATGGAGGGTCCCTGAGAAATTATTGCTGGTGATTTTACCTAGTACTTATTCTTTGTAAGTTGGCTTCATTTTAATTGTATCACATATAGTCATGATAATAACATATAGTAGATATAATTCTAAGCAATAAACAGTTAACAGTTTTCAACTGTCTACACATTACAATCTATTGAGTACCTTTAAAAAATCCTCCCAAGGCCACAAGGCAAAAGTTCTAAGGATGGGATATATCCATGCAGGTACTGAAAAATATACTTGTGGGTTGGAGAGACAGTACAGTAGGAATGCTGATTGCTGTGCATTGTGGCTAACCCAGGTTCAATCCCTGGTACCCTATAAGGTTCTCCTAAACTGCTAGAAATGATCCCTGTGTGCAGAGACAGGAGTAGGCCCTGAGTACTACTGGCTTTAGCTACCAAGCAAACAAAAAGTGTACTTAACCTTCTGCTCCGCCATCTTAGGAGACATCTACCTCTGCTGACATCGTTGGACCTAATCTGGAACAAAACGCAGAGCCGCCTTACTTCTAGCTAGCTCTCAGCAGCACCCATGCCCTGGCTGCTCTAAATGAAGGAACTCACACCACACCGCCTTTTCGACCTTTTGCTTGCTGCTCTGCCATCCCAGGCCTGACCCATTTCCAGCTTACATCGCTGGGCCTAGTCCAGAATAGGAGGCAGAGTGACGGATCTACTCAACAAAGTACATGCTGCTCACAATTACTCTTCCTGCCATTTGGTGAATCCAGGCAGAGAAGGAGGAGAGCAAGCTCAGCCTAATCTCTCAGTTTCGAGAGGGTTACTACAACAAAGACTCACCCCCCAGCACAGCAAGAACACTAGAAAACCAATGGAGAAAACACATAGAACCCCACCACACTCAATAAGTGAAAACAATATCACCCAAAAAATCGACAATTAAACCCTCAGTTAATGTCTTTAGTGACTCTAGGATGAGGATTGACAAATTCAAAGAAACAATAGTACAAGTATTGAGCAAAGAATAGGAAAGTACAAGTCTAAATGGAAAGTAAAACCTATAGTTAGAAATTATAGAAATGAAGAATATAGTAGGTTAAAGAATCAGTAGGAGCTCTGAATAGCAGAATAACAGAAGCTGAACAAAAGATCAAAGGGCTCCAACATGAGGGAGGAACTGCTAGAAAACAGAAAGAGGTGGAAAATAGCCTGACAAGAAATGAACAGCAAAGTGGAAAACTACGGGATGGGTTCAAGAGAAACAGTATCAGAGTCACTGGAGTCCCTGAAGAACAGGGAGACAAAGATCATGAAAGAAATCAGTAAGAATTTCTCAGCTTTGAGAATATGGACATGGAGATCTAAGATGCCCCCAAAGAGCCCCAAATGGCCAGAGGAAAACTCCAAAACACATGGTGCTCAAATGACAAAAACCAAAAATAGAGACCGAGTACTGAAAGTATCAAGATCAAAAGAGGAACTTCCATATAAAGACACCCCATAAGATACACTGACAGTCTATCAAATGAAATGAAAGTCAGCAAGCCAGAGTGTAGAGGAGAGATAGTTATAGTACAAAAACGCAACCAAATAAACACCTCATTTCATTTCACCTCATTCTGAGTATATTCTATCCAGATATTTTTATTAATATTTATTATACCACCGTGAGATATACAATTATAATGTTGTTCATGTTTGGAGGTTTCGGTCACATAGTGTTCCAGCACCCGCCCTCCACCAGTGCCCATTTCCCACCACCAATGTCCCCAATTCCCTCCCCCCTCCCACAGCCTGCCTCCATGGCAGGTTCTTTATCTCTTTTCTCTCTCCCTCTCTCTCTTTTCCTTCTCTTACACATTGTGGACTGCAATACATACACTTAGAGGCCATCATGTGCATTTTTTTTGCCTGTATTTAATGCTCAGTTCTAGGTTGGTATTAGCCCTTATCTCTTTTCTCTCTCCCTCTCTCTCTTTTCCTTCTCTTACATATTGTGGGTTACAACACATACACTTAGAGGCCATCATGTGCATTTTTTTTTTGCTTTTTGGGTCACACCCAGCGACGCTCAGGGGTTACTCCTGGCTCTGCACTCAGGAATTACTCCTGGCGGTGCTCAGGGAACCATGTGGGATGCTGGGATCGAACCTGGGCAGGCACAGGCTGGCCACTTGCAAGGCAAACGCCCTACCCGCTGGGCTATCGCTCCGGCCCCCACATGTGCATTTTTTGCCTGTAATTACTGCTCAGTTCTAGGTTGGTATTAGCCCTTTCGACATTTATTCACACATGTTTCCTTCTCTGTTTTACCTAACCTCTGACTCCCACACGTTTATGGTAATTTCCACTTTTGGTAAGACCTCCTGATCCGTGTTTCGTCTGACATTGGATTTTGGTATCATAATATGTATATATGTATTTATGTCATGCAAATAAATGCAGTCATTCTATATCTCTCTCTTTCCTTCTGACTAATTTCACTCAACATGATCCTCTCCATGTCCATCCATTTATAGGCAAATTTCATAACTTCATTTTTCCCCACAGCTGCACAGTATTCCATTGTGTCGATGTACCAAAGTTTCTTTATCCAGTCATCAGTTCTTGGGCATACTGGTTGTTTCCAGGTTCTGGCTATTGTTAATAGTGCTGCTATGAAAATAACAGTGTGGATGGTGTTTCTGCTGTGTGTTTTTGGCTTCCCAGGGTATCAGATTTTTTTAAATTTTGTATTATACCACAGTGAAACATAGAGTTACAAAGGTGTTCATAATTGGTTCTTGGTAATACAGTGATCCAGCACCCATCCCTCCTCCAGTGCCTCATCACCACCACCGTATACCCACCCCCCTCCTGCCCATCCCCAGGCTACCACAGTAGCAGGTACCCCCTTCTCCTCTCTTTCTCTCTCTCCTCTGTCTCTGCATCTCTCTCCCCCTTCTTTTTACACATTACAGCTAGCCCTGCAAATATTTAGGGTTTGTCATGTAAGTCTCTTTGTGTTCTATCCAGATATTTTATCATTCAGACTTGCAGGAATGACATAGAGCTTCATGAACAGGCAACAACTTAGCAAATTCATTGCCATGAAACAAATTTTGCAAGAAGCATTAAAAGAGCTTCTTTCACTGTGGTATAATAAAAAATAAAAAATAAAAATTAAAAAAAAAGAGCTTCTCTAAAAGACATGACAAACTTTTCAACATGTGGCATTGAGTATGGCCCTCACTAATAGAGCATATAATAACCTTCTACTTGATTAAAAAGGTGCTTCCTCCTTGCTTGATAAGATATTTTATACATTTCAATAATGAATTAATGTCTATTGGTTAAAACCACTTAGCAATCAATGGTTATGAGTTGACTTTTATCAATTTTTTTGATAATTTTATTTTCCATTCTTTTAAGGATTGTTGGAGCAAGTAAAATGAAATAAATGTGTATATGTCAGGCTGAAAGGCAGGTTGGGGGGAGATTGGAGGGAAGGTGGTCACATTGGTGAAGGGAGGGGAACATTGGTGATGGGATTGATGTTGGGGCATTTTATGACTGAAGCAACTCTGTTATGAAAATCTCTATAACTCATGGTATCTAAAAATAGTTATTTTTAAAAATAGTACTTGAAATATCCTAGTGTATGGCCAAAACCCAGGAAGATTCTTTATGATGATGCTGTTATGGAATAAGCAATAAAGAAAAATAAGGCCCATAATACACTTGTAGTGATATTTGAGTACTGGGAAGAAGTATAATGTTCTTTCCAGTCTCAAGAATTTTTTTAAAAACACATGGTTCTCTAAACAACTGTCACAGACTTAATGTTTGAAATTATTCAGATTTACTTGTGTGTAAAGTCATGGGAAAGTTGAAACCATTTATTCATAGTGCTTGCCTGTACAACCCTGAGAAATTTTTTAAAATGATCAGTGCAAGTTAATCATAATTTATGAACATAGGGTCAAGGTAGTCAATATTTTCATAATAATTCTATTAGGATATAATTCACATACCATGAAAGTCACACCCTTAAAGTATGCGTGCTGTGGTTACTAATATATTTAACTTTGAGGTTATAAAAGTTATTTATATTCTCTATGCCAGCCACTTAACAAGTATATAATTTGGAAACACTCATTCTCATTTTGTGGTTTTACTTTCTTTTTGTGGCTTAACCCTGCAAGCAGTAGTCACAGGACTTGGGGGAACTTCTGGCAATACTTATCCAACTGAGCCAAATGGTTCAATGCTTCGGCCCTGCAATGCAGCACTGTTCGGTTTGGAAAGTGCTGAGAACTTTTTAATTTCTTAATGGTAACTTTGAAAAAGAGAAATTTTCAGTTTTTTAATATAATCTATCTTATACTTTTGTCAATTGTGCTTTGAGGATTATATTTTAAAAAAGTTTTTTAGTCAATGGTCAGTCAGATTAATTCCCATATTTTTGTCTCTTTGTCATTTTAACTATCATTATCTATCACTATCTTCCTGTTAATCATCTATTTGCTAGAGCGGGCACCAGTAATATCTCCATATGTCCTGTCTCATGCTAGTAGGACCCAAAGGCATCCGCTTGCTCCAGGAACATAAAGAGCCTCAAACAATTATATTAGGTCACGGGAATGACCTAATATAAATGTTACTGGTTATTTGGCATATCAAATACTACACGAGCAGCTTGCCAGGCTTGCCGTGTGGGTGGCATACTGTTGTAGTCACCTCTAAATAAAGCCATTTATTGATGAACTGCAAGGCCGAGCTGGGCTGTGATAGTCTGGTCTGCTGGGTGGAGTTGTGACGAGAGGGAAGTCCGGATGTGGAAAATGGTGAGCCCCATGGAGTAGGGGGAGGGTGGTCTGGCTTGTTGTGAGGCTCTGCTGGGGTGGCAGGCCAGGGCTAGAACCCACCATGCCTCCCAGGTGCTTCACGAGCAGCTGGGCACAGGGAGAGCAAGTAGCAGCTCTGCCCCCTGTGTGAGAGTCTCTGGTTTAGCATACCTGGGCTGGATTGAAAAAAAAAAAGCTGCTGCAGGGTGGCTGTTGATGATCCAGGCTGTGATAGTCTGGTCTACTGGGTGGAGTTGTGACGAGAGAGAAGTCCGGATGTAGAAAATGGCGGGCCCCATGGAGTAGGGGAGGGTGGTCTGGCTTGTTGTGAGGCTCTGCTGGGGTGGCAGGCCAGGGCTAGAACCCACCATGTCATGTTATGTTCTTATGTTATGTTCATAGACTTAAACATAAGTCGTTTTAAACACTTATGTTTAAGTCTATGACTAATTTTGAGTCAATATTATTGCATCAACAATGTTAACATTATTAATATTTTATGTATGAGGTATTAACATTTTATATAAGTATAATAATACACAAAATATTATTAATATTTTATTATGTATTATTTATATCATAATATTTTATTGTATAAATAACTATCTCCATAAACTTTTGTTGAAGACTATTTTCCCTCATTGAATTTTCTTGGTATTGTATTTAAACGTAAGTCTAATATAAATGTAATGGTTAAAATGAATTAACTCAAATAAGTGATTATTGCTGATTGTACATTCCTGTTCCAGTGATCTATATACCAATCCTTGGTCAATATTTGTTACAACCATATAAGTTTTGCATTTTTGCAATGTAAATCTACTAACTTGTTCTTCATTTTCAAGATTATGGCTATTCTTATTCTCTTGAATTTTTGCTTCTTAGGAATCACACATCATGAACAAATGGAATTTGTTCAAGGCATGCAAAGAGGATTGAACACACACAATCAGTTAATGCCATTGGAAATCATTGTTCTTACCAAGATTATGATTTTTTTAAAAAATTGAGAGTTTCCAATTTGTTACAGGTTTCTAGTTCTTTTCAAAGCTGTGAAAAGGCGTCTTTTGGCAACTTTTACCTCTTTTTTATTGCTTTTATGGAGAAAGTTTGGTTTTTCTTTTTTTATGGGCACTGTAATTTACAAAACTTTTCATAAGCGTCAGGCTTTCATTGCTTCATCTCCAGTCTCATCGTACAATGTTATTGTCCCCACCCGTATCGTCATCTTTCCACCAACGACCCAAAAGTTCCCTTCCTCACCCACCCCTACATTCTTGGCCAGCTAATATTTCAATATATATTAAGCTATCATTTGTATCATTTGTCTTCCCTTTATTCATCGATTTGCTTGAGCGGGCACCAGTAACGTCTTCATTTGTTGGGAATGAGGTCCATTACTGTTACTGTTTTTGGCTTATCGAATACATGCTCTGCCATGACTCTGGGTTCATCCCATGGGGCCCGTCTTTTTTTCTGGGTCCCCTGGATATTAAGTTATAGGTCACATATTTAGAATATTGTTGATACTTATAATTTTTATTTACATAGCTACTTTATCTCTACATCACCAAAGATTCTTGTCTTTTTGCAAAACTCTTGACCAGTAAATTCCTTTGAGTAGTTCACCTTACTGAGAATTGAATTTTAAGAGAACATTATTCTGCTATTCTAAATATGGTTCTTCCATATTTTACATCTTCAAAAGATTTTTTATTTGAAGTTATTGTGAAGCCAGTGTTGAGAATGACTTTAGAATATATTCTGGGGCCGGAGGCGATAGCCCAGCGGGTAGGGCGTTTGCCTTGCATGCGGCTGGCCTGTGCCGGCCTGGATTCGATCCCCAGCATCCCATATGGTCCCCGAGCACCGCCAGGAGTAATTCCTCAGTGCAGAGCCAGGAGTAACCCCTGAGCATTGCTGGGTGTGACCCAAAAAGAAAAAAAAAGAATATATTCTACTCCTAACCTTTCAAAATCCCAAATTTGCAGTCTTATACTTTAATTCTTATTAAAGATTCATGTATGTCTATAAAACATGTATTTCATGTTTAAAAGATCAAATATAAATTAAATAAAATATTGTGAAAGCAAAAATGCATGACTATTAAATATTAAATATAATATTGTGGGCTTTTTGTTTGGTTGGGTTTGTGGGGGATGGGGTGTGGGTGGGGAAGTACTGAATAATAACTAAGGAGACCCAGGGGGCCACGCCCACAAATATTTGGCCAAATGGGTCTGTACTTCTATGTTGGGGCCCTAGCATGCAAATCAGGTCTTATTTTGGGACCACAAGGACCCCCCTGGCATTGCTCTCAGCCTCCCCAGATGTCAGTGGCAATGCTCAAGAGGCCAAATGGTGTCAGGGATTGAACCTGGGTCAAACTTATATATAGCATATGCCCAGACCATTGAATTATTTTCCCGGTCACTGAAATAGAACTTTATATTAATGAGCTGTAAAATGCATTTCTTCCCTTCTATGCCTACTAGATATCGACTTTCCCTATAGGTACATGTAAAATTATATTTATTATTACTTATATTTATCAGTGAAGATAAAAACATTGATATAAGTGTCTCATACTTAACTTTCTTTTTTTTTTGGCTTTTTTGGGTCACACCTGGCAACACTCAGGGGGTTACTCCTGGCTATTTGCTCAGGAATTACTCCTGGTGGTGCTAAGGGGACCATATGGGATGCTGGGGATCGAACCTGGGTCGGCTGCATGCAAGGCAAATGCCCTCCCCACTGGGCCATCTCTCCAGCCCCTTAACTTTCAATTTGTATGTGTAGTTTCTATACCCTGTGTTTGTACTTACTGCTTCCACCCTATCACATGCATACAAGTTATTGGCAGCTTTGCATTTATGAAAATGTTTCCACTTAGAGTTTTATTTTCCCTGTCTTCATATTGTGAGTTTTATCTTCCCTGTCTACATATTCCTTTCCTGGAATGTCTATGCTTCTCTTTCTCTGCTAAACACCAAGAAGAATGATAGAAGTGAGGAAATGGGTTGAGTTTGGCCTTCGTTTAATATAGGGATGTACTTTGTGTAGCTTCATATTTTAAAAATTATGGCATCTTCATGCTATTGCTAAAATTATAGTATCAAATAGGTAAGCCTATAACCATATGATATATGGTTGCACTCGAATTTCACACTGTCTGATTCTGTCTCTTCCTCAGATGAGGAGCACACCACTGAACATACTCCAAACCACCACGTGCCTCAGCCCCCACAGGCAGTGTTCCCAGCATGCATCTGTGCAGCAGTACTCCCCCATTGTTCACTTAATGGAGGGACGGTGAAGTTCGAGAAGATGGAGTAGCAGGTACAGATTTTAACTAGTAAAAAAAAAATTAACGGCTCTTTTGAAAGATTGAATAAGCTGTTCCATCTAATGGACAACTGTAGGGTGCCCCTTGAAGGGAGTTCCTAAGTAGTTCTCAGGAAGCCTATTATCCTCTCCCAGAACTTTTGGTGTAAACTCATCAGTGGGTCAGTGAGAGTTCTGGGGTGGCAGAGTGTCGGGCGCTCCGCCGGGGTCCCCGACAGTGCCGGGAAGCGAGTTCCCTTCTACCTCCGAAGCCGGCGAGGAACGGATGAAAACTCAGGAATCCGATGCAGTTTTAAAAGGCTTTACTTATCACAGGTTCAGGCATACAAATCAGCAAAAGGAAAAACCCGATGCTTAGGATTCCAGGCTAGAACCCCAGCCACGTGTAGGCCAAGATGGCGACCCCACCACGTGTAAAAGCTTCCAAGGGGAATGAGCGGCTCACACGGAGAGAGATCCCACAAGGAAGAAGAAGGAAGGGAGAGCGGGAACCGGCTAGTTTATATCCCTGTAACTCAGACCTTCCTCCCACTGTTATGGAAAGCAGGGAGGGTCCAATGCCCTTAGGTAATCCCTCCCTGCACCTCACCTAGGGCCTTTACTGTGCTAATGTTTTGAGCCGAAATCTGCTTAGGAATGCTTTTGTAGTGTAGAGAAGGGGGTTTCTGAGATGGCATGTCTCTGTACCTTGACGAACACCAATGCCAGTTAAATATTTCTCCAAGCCTTCACAAGTCTCCTCTACTTCATTGTAGTTTTATATTTTAGTTGCCTTTGAGTATATCAGGGAGCCATGCTTGTTTGCTTGGAAGCAAACAGCATTTCTCTCTGGTCTAATTACTTAGGTGTCCTACGTGGCCAGGCTAATATGCTGGTAAGATCTAGCTAGTCCCACGATGATTGTGATAGCATGGGAGAATATTTATACCAGCTAGTACAGCATACATGGTCGGATAAACTGCCACATTTAGACTACCCCCTTATCTACGGAGTGATTTGCAGGGAGGCAATCCAGAGCAGATGCAGCGGCCCTTAGGAGTCCTGCAACAGCAGAGTTTACCTGGGCTACTCTAGTCATGTTCAAATCATTAGATGCCAGAGATTAAATCAGAATTGGTCATAGGAAAGGCATATGCTTAACCTCTATGCTATATCTTCAGCTCTTAGGGTGCTTTTGACTATACACACACACACACACACACACACACACACACACACACACACACACACACACACACATATATATATATATATATATATATATATATATATATATATGTTGGGGACGCCACCGGGTCCCCGACAGTGCCGGGAAGCGAGTTCCCTTCTACCTCCGAAGCTGGCGGGGATGAAGACTCAGTAATCCGATGCAGTTTTTAAATGCTTTACTTATCACAGGTTCAGGCATACAAATCAGCAATAGGGAAAACCCGGTGCTTAGGATTCCATGCTAAAACCCCAGCCTCATGTAGGCCAAGATGGCGGCCACCACGTGTAAAGGCCCTGTAAAGAGGAGACAAAGACAAGACTCCCAAGAAGAGTGTGAGCCCAAAAAGAGAGAGCCCAGAGAGAGAGAGAGAGAGAGAGAGAGAGAGAGAGAGAGAGAGAGAGAGAGAGAGAGAGAGAGAAGGGCAGGCTGGTTTTATACCCCTGCAACTCAGACCTCCCACTATTATGGGAAGCAGGAAGGGTCAAATGCCCTTAGGTAATTTCTCCCAGCACCTCACCTAGGCCCTTTTATATGCTAATGTTTTGAGCCAAGATCTGCCTGGAAAAGCCTTTATAGGGTAGAGAAGGGGGTGTTTCTGAGATGGCATGTCTCTGTACCAAAGACTAATACTAATGCCAGTTAAATATTTCTCCAAGCCTCCACAAGAGTCTCGTTTACTTCATGGTAGTTTTGTATTTTAGTTGCCTTTGAGTTATCAGGGAGCCATGCTTGCTTGCTTGGAGGCAAACAGCATTTCTCTCTGGTCTAATTACTTAGAGATCCAACGTGGCCAGGCAAATATGCTGGTAAGATCTAGCTAGTACCACGATGATTGTGGTAGCATGAGAGAATATTTATACCAGCCAGTACAGAATGCATGGTCAGATAAACAGTTATCAATTTATAATATACTAATATTGTCAGTTTCTAGGATTTCCTTCTCCCCCCAATCTTTATAATCAAAAAAATTGTACTCCAGGGGCCAAAGTGATAGTACAGCAGGGAGGGCATTTGCCTTGCACAGATGAACCTGGGTTCAATCCCTGGCATCCCATATGGTCCCCAAGCACCACCAAGAGTAATTCCTTAGTGCAGAGCCATGAGTAACCCCTGAGCAGTACCAGACTTGACCCAAAAAGCCAAAATTATTGTAGTCCAAACAAATTGTCTGTTTAGGACTATGGTTTTTAACTAGAGAAAGGAACCTGTCTAGCCACACATAATCAAATACTGACTCTGGTCACCTTAGAAATAATAGCTATTAATATTACCTATTAATCTGATCTATACATACTACATTTTTCTGCTTCTGTTTTAATTAGAACTACAGAATTACTCCCAAAGAAAATAATTTTTCCTTAATTTTTATTATACCAAAGAGAATAATTGCTGAATAAAAATGTCCAAAATTAGGGATAAAAGTAAGTTACATTTGCAGGTGATAAATATTAATATTCATAAAGTTGTGGGTGGAGGTGGACAATAGTTTGTGCTACATTCAAAGGTTCTCAGGAACCATTGCTGGCTCTGTGCTCAGGAGTGACCCCTGGTGTTGCTCAGGCAAGTATATGCAATGCCAAGATTTTGAAGCAGTGTCAACAGCATACAAGGCCTTACCTCCTATGCAATCACTCCAGTTTCTTGGCAATTTTCAAATCCCTATAACTGAATACTGATATTTTATTTTTTGGTTTTTTAAATACTGATATTTTAGTCCAATAGAAAATGTACTAAAATAGAATAGTCCAATAGAAAATGGACTAAGAATATAAAGAGAATTTTTTAAATCTATGAACAATATTACTGCATAAGATAACATTTAAATCTTACATTACAGGGGGAAAAGTGAAGGTAATTTAAATTAAAATACCCATACTGAGTAAATGTTCTAGGGGAAAACTATTATGACACCTTACTTATGGGAGCATAAATTCTGATACAAGCATTATTCAATAGAATTTCAGATTATGTTTCCAAATATTCAAATTTAAAACCTTTTTAAAATAGATTTGACATTAATTAATTTCCTAAATCAATATAAGGACTGTATAAAGATTTTATAAAGGATTATATTATTGGCATTTAAAAAAAATGAAAATATTTGAAGATTTTAACTAAATGATTAACAAAAGAAAGTTTATCATAATATACTTAATTAATAGCATTCTGTGAATATCAGAAATAATATTCTCAAAGAGCATGATTATAAAAAATGTTCAATATACTAGTAAAACTCTGTGCCAAGGAATATTTTCTATATAAAAACACATGCAAGCCAAAATAGCAGAGAAGGGTACTCTGCGAGATCATAACATGTCTAAATGAACAAAACACACAGGCAACCCACAGGGGCCCACAGAGGAAGTGAATAAAAGTAACTAAAAACATCTCCCAGAAACCCTTTATGGAGGACACTGAGACAGCAAAGTGTTCAATTGGTGTGTTCCCAGGATTGGGAAAGGGGTAAAACAGAGACACAGATTAAAGTCAAAATTAAGAAATAGTAGAGTGAGAGGCTGGAGTGGTAGTACAGTGGGCAGGGCATTTGCCTTGCATGCAGCTGGCCTGTATGCGATACCCAGCATCCCATATGGTCCCCCAAGTACCACCACAATAATTTCTAAATTCAGAGCCAGAAGTAACCCCTGAGCACTACTAGGTGTCCCCCCCCCAAAAAAAAAAATAAAAGAAATAGTAATCTGAATAATCACCATATGCCTTAGAAATAAGCCTTAGAATATATCTGCATATATTCTGAATGATTTACTTAGCATGGGCCTGCCAAGGCCTTAAGCTGCCATTTGCAGTGAGCAACACAGATATGATCTCATGCTGGGCAAGCACCAGTCAACATTCCACGCTGAAATGGTAGACAGACAGCCACTGGCAACAAGGGATGACAGACTGTCTCTTCCTCGACAGTGCACCTGAGAGCACTCATTCATACTCAGAGAGGAGCTTGATCCAAGAAAGAAGGCTGGTTATGTTGCACCTAGCTGTCCAGACTCAAGGGTTGGGGCCATGAAAACAGAGTGAGTCACAGGAAATTATTACAGGGACACAGTACTGGTCTGTACTGCAGTGTCTTAGCAGCAAACAGAAATATCACAAACATAGCCCTATATAACCTGTGCAGAATTTACTTAATGTGTACACAATAGTGCTAACAAACCCCATAATACCCATTTAAAATTTTAACTGCAACTGTATCACCTCATAAAAATTTTGCACTTTCTGGAGTGACACTTTGAATTCTACAAGCCAGGAGTAGCACACCAAATTGGATGGGATGTAATGTAGAAAGCATCTAATCTAATTTAACAAAATATCAACACAGAAGCCTAACCTGTAACATCTTAGTCTCTTATACAAAGGCTTAAAAGCTCCTCAGTGAGGTACACAAGCTTCACAAGTGTGTATTATGTGTACACAATAGTGCTAACAAACTGTGAAGCGTAGAACCTTCACAGTGCATCAGACACAATGGAGGAGAAGCGTCCACCAGAATTAATGGATAAAGAATTGGAAATGGCACTGTAATCTCTCAGATAATTTAATGGAAAACAGTAAGGATGTTCAACAAAATGGGGGGAAACAAGAGAAAGTATGAATGAGCAAGAAAGAGTATGAGAGAGAGAGTCCATTCACTGGCCATGATCCAGAGACTCATAAATAAATCTCAAAAGAGATCAACAAGTTGCAGAGATGCTCCCAGACCCCTCACAAGGCTGAGTCATCCACGTTAGCCCAGAGCAGGTAGGTAAGCCCAGCACCCACCCAAACAGAACCCCAGCAACAGAAAATGTCTACACTCCACAGTTACCACCTTACTCTCGGCCAGACTCCATTACTCAGGATAAACCTCATCTAGAAATTAATCTGTTGAAAAACCCATGTTTTTTTGACTTAAATCTCCAGGCTTTCATTGAGCCATGGATGGGCTACCTCCCCCCCACTCTCCCTGTACTTCTGGAAGCTTTGGCAGTCATGCACACGCCCCTCCCCCATAACACCCATTTAAAATTTTAACTCCAACTGTATCACCTCATAAAATTTTGCACTTTCTGGAGTGAAACTTTGAATTCTACAAGCCAGGAGTAGCACACCAAATTGGATGGGATGTAATGTAGAAAGCATCTAATCTAATTTAACAAAATATCAACACAGAAGCCTAACCTGTAACATTTTAGTCTCTTATACAAAGGCTTAAAAGCGCCTCAGTGAGGTACACAAGCTTCACTAATTTTCTTCTGAGGAAACATTAGCAAATTATAACAATATAAAATAAATTATTGAAGGGCCTGCTGTGGGGGTGGGTTTAAGGTAAGGGTAAATTGGAGATAATGGTGTTGGGAAGGTGCCATGGTAGTGGGATTGGTGTTGGTACATTGAATGTCTGTAACAGATCATCATGAACAACTTTGTAAACCATAGTGTTTATGTAAAGTGTAAGGGGAAATAAAATTAAAGCTTCAAAAATGTCACTGTAATGAAAAACAGTTTGTGAATGAAAAATATTTATTGAAAGGGACTCAGCAGCAGATGGGCAGAGGTTGAAGAATGAATCAGTGTATTGTAAGGTAGCATACATAAGCTTCTATGAATTATAGGAAAAATTAAAATAAATGAAGTCTAAATCAGAAACCAGTCATGGATGAAGAGGAAGAATGAGGAGGAATTATTGACCTCACCATAGCTGAGAACTTCCCCAGTCTTAGGATTGAGTTGCTTATTCAGATACAAGAATTTCAGACATGAGGCCAGAGAGTTAGGACAGGAGGTAGGACACTTCCCTTGAATGAGGGGATCCCAGATCAAATCTCCAACAACACGAGTCCCCTGAGCACTGCCAGAAGCCCCTGAGCTTGAGCAGGTGTGACCCAAAAGCAAGCAATAAATAAACAAAGGTTCACTTCTTGAAAAAAACAATTCAAAATACCCAAATAAGGTGCAAAGACACAGTACAAATATTAAAATGCTTGCCTTGAATTCATTTACCTGGTTTGATCCTAGCACTGCTTCTGAGAACCCAACACCACCAGGAGTGATCCCTGAGCATAGATCAAGGAGTAAGTCCTGAGTAAAAAATACCCTTTTGTACTTGGGTATTTCCAAATTTAAAAATAAATCCAAATAGAAAGAGGCATGGCTATTAAAATGAATTTTTTAATTTAAAAATATACAATATAAATTTCTGTGTATAAAGAGTCTTCTAAATATGTATAGTTACTTGTATATTTGGCAGGCTACTCAATCTTATTTTCTTTTTTTTGTCATTGATAATTTTCATGGTTTAAGCATTAAATTGCTTTATTATGTGACCAGAGAGATACATCAATGGGCTGGCCACATTCTCTAACAAAGGAGAACCTGGTTCAATCTCCTTCACTACAAGGTCCTCCAAGGACCTCCAGTTGTAGCTTCTCAGTTCTTCAAGATGTGGCACAAAAACAAACCAAAAATTTGCCTGATTTTAGTAATTAAGAATAATAACATTATTAAGACAATTTTTCAATTTCAACTAACACCCACACCTGTTTTAAATGATTTATGAAAGCTAAAGTTTCTAATTATGTATCACTTGTGAATATTATGTATTTATATAGTTCATAGTTTTCATTTAAATATGGCGAGGTTATGAAGCAAATTTTGGTGTCAGTTGTTAAAAATATAGGTTGATGGGGCCAGAAAGATAGTACAGAGGTTAAGATGCTTGCCTTGAACAAGGCCAGTTCTGGTGCAGTCCCTGTCACTATGTGTGATTCCCTGAGCACTGAGGAGTGACTCCTGAGCACAGAGCCAAGGATAAGCTCCACACACTCCAGTTTGCCCCAAATCTCACCTCCAAATAGATAGGCTGAGTGATTAATGTGTGCTAGATTCAAAATATGTAGTTTTTAAAATAAACTGAATTATTCATTTTAGTTAGAGGGCACACTGGGTGGTGCTCAGGGATCACTCCTGGCTCTGCCCTTAGGGATGATTCCTGAAATAATTCGGGGGGACCAGATGGGATGTCTGGGATCAAACCCAGGTTGACTTGACCCACTGAACCTTGA
The DNA here is from genome assembly GCA_021461705.1 of Cryptotis parvus. Lineage (NCBI taxonomy): Eukaryota > Metazoa > Chordata > Mammalia > Eulipotyphla > Soricidae > Cryptotis > Cryptotis parvus. The sequence goes on along the minus strand of JAJIBD010023740.1, from coordinate 15,675 downwards.
GTCCAGCCCCAAGCTAAGACATTTAAACTGATTGCAATGCTTAATTCCTCTTCACTTCTATCCACATACTTTCCTAACGAGCATTTTCAGGGTAGCATCGACTGACCACCTTCTCTTAAGAAGTAGCACATTTTTTCACATTATAAATATACATTTCTAAAACATCATCATTACCTCTTGAGCAAATTTTAACTCTTTCAAGTACTCTGTCTTGCTGAATGAGGCACTCTTCACATAATTTTTGTGAATAATAAATAATATTCCTATCGGGGCTGGAGTGATAGTCCAGCTGGTAGGGCATTTGTCTTGCACACGGCCTGCTCATGCCGGCCTGGTTTCGATCCCGGCATCCCATCTGGTCCCCCGGGCACCGCCAGGAGGTTCCTGAGTGCAGAGCCAAGAGAAACCCCTGAGCATTGCAGGCTGTGACCCAAAAAAAAGCAAAATAGTAAGAACAGCAACAACAATAACAACATTAATAATAATAACAACAACAAAGGAAGTCTGACCATCTTGTAGGTGGCGGCCACGTGATCTTTTGACATCCCGTGGGATCCAGTCGGTAACGGCTCTAGTCCAGTGTTCGTCTCCAAATCGCATTACATTACATGTCCAGCCCATCTGATTTTCGATGCCTTGGCAAATGAGACAGCGCCTCTGATTCTGGAATAGCGATGGAGGTCGGAACTCCAGATTCCTCTCTCACTTGAGTTAGAAGTGATGTTCCAAGCATAGCTCTTTTGATGCCTCTCTGGGAGACCCGAATAGCATTACGTCTTCTCATCCTGCTTTCCTAGGGCCAGGTCTCTGAGGCTTATGTTAATGCAGGGAGCACTGTGGAGTCAAAGAGATGTGCCTGGAGCCAGAGGTTCTTTGTAAAAACCCCTGAAGGAATGATTTGAGGCTCTTCATATTCCTGAATCAACCAGATGCCATTGGGCTACATTGGCACGTGATAGGGTCCAATGGAAATGTAACTGGTGCCCGCTCAAGCAAATCGATGAATAACGGGATTCAAGTGATCAAGTGATCAATAATAATAATAATAATAATAATAATAATAATAATAATAATAATAATATTCCTATAGCATATGCATTTAAACCAAACCATGTTTTCTAAAATCCAAATAATTACTTTAGAAAGTTTTACATACAACTACGAAATAGCAGCTCTATTTTATAAGTTCCTAGCACTGATAATGTTAGGGTGATTTCACAAAATGTATTCTTTTTATTCTTAGGTGGACAACATAATGAACTGAAATATTTACATGCTATGGAAGTGATTAATATCATAAAATAATTAATATCCATCACTATACATTGTACCCATAATTGTTTTTGGAAGGGAGAGTTCACCTGACTGGCGATGCTCAGGGCTTACTCCTGCTCTGTTCTCAGGGGTCACTCCTGGCAGTGCTCAAGGGTCCATATGGTCTGTCAGGGATTGAATCCACATCTGTCATGTTCAAGACAAGAGTCCAGCATACTATACACTCCAGCCCTGTAACAACACTTTTCTCAACAGTAAGAATTATTAAGTTCTATTCTTGGGCTGTTTTAAAGTATTATAACAGAGTGTTGCAAATAGTAGCCACGGTGTTGTACATCATACCTAAAGGATTTGTTTATCTCATAACTGAAAGGTAGATAAATGTGATTTGTCATTTTTTCCTCCCACTCCCCCCACAGAAAACCAGGCTATTCTTTGTACCTGAGTTTATGTTGTTTTAGATTCCACATGGAAGTGAGATTATGCAATTTTTGTGTTTGATTTATTTCAGTTAGCACAATACCCTCAATGTCTATCCATAAGTCATATGTAGCAGAATTTAGAATACTCCATTATGTATCACAAATATAATCTCTACAAAGGAAATGCCAGTACCCAAAGAGGTACTCTGATACTTTTTCTTTTTCTTTTTAAATGAAAATATTCAACAACAGAAAGAGCAAATACCTTTCAGTGGAAAGATGGCTCAGAGAACTTTTTAATGCTAAAAACTTTTGATTTATTTATTAAAGCTTAATAAATTATTTGAATACATTATTTAATATGTTTATATTATTTAACTCACATGTCTCCTTTCCTTTCTCTTCTGAAGTGAGTGCTGTTGCCCAGCAAGTTCTGTGGAACTGTCTAATTGAAGATCCATCAACAGTTCTTAGACATTTCCTGGAAAAACTGACCATCAGCAATAGACAAGTATATTTCTCTCTTTATAGTTTATCTCGGTAACTATGTGCAGGAACACTGTTCCAAACACTTTCGTTGTACTGTGCATGCTAATAGTACTTAATATAGTTATGTAGAGATGAGCTATATTGCACTTTAATTTACTTTTTTTAATTTCTCCATTAAATATGGTCTCCACATCTGTCTGCTACATTGCTAGTGATAACTGAAAGGTCCTCGGTCTTTTTCAATGCAAGATTTAATTTAGAAAAATATTTGGTATTAGGGGTTTTTATTGATTTCTTCATTGTTTGGCAGTCTGTGATGCAGGTAGGATTATTAAAATATATTTTAAATTTTCCATTCATCAAAAATTATAATATACTAAATCATCCTTTAAGGAAATTATTCCAAAGAAAAGACAATAAAAGACACCACTTCTTGGTGTCTGGGATTGTAGCTCCGCGATGGAGCACACTTGCTCCACATAAATGGAGGCCAGGGTGTGAGCCCTGGTGTGCCAATGACAGCCACTGTAATAATACTGGGGAAAAGAAATACTTCCGAGTGCTTCCAAAATGCACATATAATTAAGTTATATGTTAGCTGTAATGTTACAGTCTTATTTATTGGAATATTTAATTTTTGAAAGGTAAGATAGATACTATTTTATCCTTTCAGACCATTTTTAGTTTTTCTAACTTTAAACTTAACGGTTTCTAAATAAGGTTTTAAATATTATTTATTTGGGGCTGGAGCGATAGCCCAGCGGGTAGGGTGTTTGCCTTGCATGCGGCTGGCCTTGTGCCGGCCCGGTTTGATCCCCAGCATCCCATATGGTCCCCAGAGCGCCAGGAGTAATTCCTGAGTGCAAAGCCAGGAGTAACCCCTGAGCATTGCCGGGTGTGACCCCAAAAAAAATATACATATGTATATATATATATATATATATATTATGTGATGATTTGTCATCATCAATCCCTCTAGCAGAGCTGGCACACCTGGAATCGAAGGAAAACTATAGAGCCACAAGATATAGAGATTCGGTGGTGACTATCTCTGACATACAGACATCTTCATTTCTTAATCTTTACAAAATGTTCTCCTTACGTTTCTTGTTCATAGGTTCACTGATTTTATGTTAGCGCCTAGGTTATTTAAATGAGTTATTTATATACTAGTTGTCTAATCAGTATCACATAAGCTAAATTAAAATGCTAAACAGTGAAAATCAATATGTGGGCAAAAGTAAGAAAGTACCTCCTGCTTGTAAGAAGTTAATTTTATTTCCTACAACTTGGCAGCTGATGAGATACCGAAATTCTATTCTTTCAGGATGAGTTAATGTACATGCTCCGCAAACTTCTCTTGAATATTGGAGACTTTCCGGCTCAAACATCTCACATCCTTTTCAACTACTTGGTGAGTTTCAGTTTCCGGTAGATTATAAATGTTCATTTCAAATGAACAGGCAACATAGGAATTGTTTAAAAATAATTCCCCATTAATTATGTGATGACATAAATCATGTTCAGCAAGATACAATACTGTTTGTGAAAACCTCTCCTGGTACAGCCTTTGTTATGTGGTTAACACTCAACAAACATTCATTTTCTCTCTGTCTTATACGATTTCCTCATGTTGGTTCTTAATTTGGTTTGTTTTTGTTTTGCTTTTGCTGGGGAAGGAAATCATGTGCTGGAATCTGGGGATCACTCCCAGAGATAAGCTATCTCCTGACCCCTGGATTTCTATTTTCAGTTTTGATTTTTTGTGAAAACACATCAGTTGTAGTTATTTTTCGCTTCTCCTATATCACTGATTAAAATACACAGTAAATATTGTTGTACATGGAAACTGTTTGTGGGAGTGTTTTTCCATTAAACACTATGTGCTTTATGTGCTTTAAAATGTCCTAACAGCTTTTACTAAATCCTCCATAATCTCCCCAGTCTCTTCATATTCTCCTTCTTATGATATAAATGAGTATGCAGTTTTGGAACTCTTGGCACAATAACTGTTCTTTCATTTTGTATCTTAATCTAGGCAGACAGATGGCCACATGAATTTCTATGTGGGGATAATTTCTTTCTTCCTTACTGTCTTCTAGTACTAAGGAAACAGGAGAGTTAACTATATGCAGCTATAACAGGATGATAAATTTAACTTACACTACAGCTCTGCTGTGTAATAAAAATTTGTAACTTTTTCTTCTCTGCGATTGCTTTGGTTTTCTTAATGAGTACTCACCTGCTCGTTCTCACGGGAAAAGAATGTATAAAGTAGAGAGTACTTTTGAGTGGTCTTCAGTCTCTTCACTCAAAATGCTCAGCCTCTAGGAATTCTCTCTTTCAACGACTTTCGTCTTTAATATTATGTGAAGTCAGAGAGAAGCGAAAGACCTGACTCACCATTCAGCATTCCATGTTTGCTCTTTCCCTTTGAGACAATACTCTTTCTCTGGCTGGTGGAAACTTGGAGTTATGACTGATTTAATTTAGGGACCCAATTTTATTCAAGAACTCAGTCATACCTCAGTGCCTGCTTGAGTTTAGAGCCCCTCTAAGTTCCAGATCTATCCTGTGTGGCTGTAGCTTAGACAAAGTTATGTTTCCCAACCTTTATTAAAACGTGGCCCTCTTCTGACCTTGTTTCCCTCATGTGATACCCCCATCTTATTGATGAGCCCTCGTCTGATGCTGTCTCCCTATTTTCACAATTTTTATCTGTGGGAGCCTTGGAATATCTTGGGGATCCATGAGGGACCATATTGTCCCTAGTTGAGAGATGCTGGGCAAGAGCATCACGCTGACACATCGGGTAATTCTCCTTAGAACAATCTCCAGTCAGTTGTCTACTGCTACTTGTTCTTGTTTGTCCTACATAAAGATCAAAGGCAGTTAGCAAAGCCAAAAACCAAGGTGGCCTTTGGTTTGGGCATGTGCCTTGACAAGTTTATGTTTCATTGTTCAGTTTGGTATTGAAAGATGGTGAGATGTTTATAGATATCTAGAAACTGGACACAAGAACCCCTGCAAGTGTTACCTTCCTTGCTTAAACCTGCCCATTTTTCTAGGTCACTGAACAAGGAAAATGTTACCATTGCTCTCCTCTGACTTTCTGCTCTGAGATCAGATGGATGCTACATTTCCCTTCTCTCATACTCACCTGTCTATTCCAAATAAGTCATACAAGCCAGGTTAATTAAATTAAAGGGGCTGATCATTCTTTGGTCTGACTATATAATCTTATTCTGTATGCTTGTAAATTTCTGGATTTTGCATTTATGTCTAAACGCTAACTTTTTCCAAACCCAAGCAAATGGTCACTTTATGGTGGATTTTACTCAGATTCTTGTACTCAGAGAGAAAATAATGAGGTGCAGAGAATTTCTAACCATTTTACTTACCATAGAGTTTCTCTCTCTCTCTCCTCATAATGGATGGATGAATGGATGAATGGATGGATGGATGGATGGATGGATGGATGGATGGATGGATGGATGGATGGATGGATGGATGGATGGATGGATGGATGGATGGATGGATCAGATAGGTAGATAGATATGCATGATAAAGTAATGTTGAGAATACTACCGTATCTCTTTCAGACTATTTTAGGGCACTTAAATTCACTATTTAGCTTGACACAATGATTCTCACCCTGAAATACAATCATTTCTGGCAATATGCGGGAATTTTCCAAGGGATTTAGTTGCCAAATAGTTGTTTTGTTTCTTTTTATCTTTGTCTTAAGATCTAATTTTTATTAGTACCATACACTCTGAAAAAGAAAATTCTAATATGAGCTTAGTCTAGTTGTGACTTTGTGAACTTGCTCCTGTTTGCAGGTGGGATTAATCATGTACTTTGTGAGAACCCCTTGTGAATGGGGGATGGATGCCATTTCAGCCACCCTGACGTTCCTCTGGGAGGTGGTAGGTTATGTGGAAGGCCTGTTCTTCAAGGATCTGAAGCAGACGATGAAGAAGGAGCAATGTGAGGTCAAGCTCCTGGTGACAGCATCCATGCCAGGTAATTCATGACTGCTTTTGAATGACAAACTGTTTTTCTCTGTTTTGTTTTTAAGAAAGTAAATGACCCTTTTAAAGACCAAGTGGCTCTCACTTGAGAAATTTTTTAGAGTTATGACCTTAGGACTGAATGTTTCAAAGAATTTTTTGTTTAATACTATCTGAAAGAAAAAAAAAACACAATAGAGCCTTTAAAAGTCAGCAAAAGCCAGATGAAAGAGAGACATCAGAACTGAGATCAATGTGAATCAGTCCTTGAAGGGCTGCCAAGGTGGGAGATTTGTTTAAGTCTATCACAGAGGGCCAGCAAATCTGAAAGCCTTTTGAATGAATCGTTGGCACGCAGAGAGAATAATGTTGTTTGCATGGCATGGCCCCCAGTCCTTTGTAAATTCAATGAGAGATGGCTTTGTGACAAAATGAGAAGGGGGAAAGCAGGAATAAAGAGAATCACAAAAAGAATATGAGGTATGATGTAAATTTTAGATACAGTTCTTTTTTCTCTTTGGATAGCTGTTTTTCTTTAGAATAGAGATTTTTTTTTTCTGTATCATACTTTTTTTTTTTATTTTTTTTATTATACCACCGTGAAACACACAATTACAAAGGTGTTCATAATTGGTTCTTGGTAATACAGTATTCCAGCACCCATCCCTCCACCAGTGCCCCATTTCCACCACCAATGTACCCTTCCCCTCCCGTCCCCCACCCGCCTTAATAGCAGGTACCCCAGTTTCCTCTCTTTCTCTCTAGAATAGAGATTTTTTTTCCCAAGCTTTTATCCTTGTGCCATGACTAGGAAAATATGAGATGATGCATGTCTTGAAATAAAGAGAAAGACGAAATTATAGGTAATAATTACTCAGGTTCTGGCAACAAAAAAGTCTGTGTTAAAATCATAGCACTGCCGTTTATTAGTCATATAATTAGTTTAGCTATGATAAAGGGCAATATCTTTCAAGCTTTCTCTACTCATGTATAAAATAGGAATATAACTCATGTTTCACATCTGTGATGGATGAGTTTAGGTATATAAAATAGGTGGGATTAATAATAGGTTGTGTCCTATTGCCTGTGGGTCCCTGGTAAACAGTCAATGAATAAGAGTTGGAAAGTTGTGTATTTATATGTTTTGTACATTACCCAACATGATGATCAGTTTTATCATAGCCAAAAAAAAATCCCACAAAACTTGTATTGTCAGTTGCACATTTAATCTCATTAAAAATCTAGGTAATGGGTCAGACAGTATAGCAGGTAGCGCATTTGGCTTGCACATGGCCAACCTGGGTTTGATCTCTGGCACCCCATATGGTCCCCCAAGCTCACCAGGAGTGATCCCTGATCACAGAGCCAGAAATAAACCCTAAGGATCACCTGGTGTGGCCCAAACTCCCGCCCCAAAAATCAAGGTTTGACATACGTTCACATACATGTGTAATAGCAATGCTCTAGATGCTACCTCATTGTCCAAGTAGAAATTTTTAAAAAGTAAATGGAAACGAATCCAGTACTCATTTCAATTTTATTCATATCTTGCTTTATATTTTCTCAACTATTGTTTGCTTTAGATCCTTGTTTTTAAAAAGGGGTATATTTATGTGTTGCAAAGCCCAAAGCTTAAATTCTGATTCACTAAATAAATATGTAGTTAAATGTCTTTAACTTACAGTACCCAAAAACTATTATCAGTTCTTATTTATATAAATAAGACTCCTGTTTTCTTATTTTTAAGAAAAAAATATTGCCCATTTTCCTGGATGCTGTGGGATTTTAAATATTTTATACAATGTGCACATAAAATACTGGCAACTCCATAAATGATTATAATTGCTATTTAATAATTAGTCCATATGTTTAAAATTGTATTTATTTCTAAGGTGATATAACTGGTACAACACACAGTTCACGTTCACTGTCTGTGTCACTGTCTTCCCATTCATCATCAATTTGCTCGAGTGGGCACCAGTAACATCTCCATATGCCCTGTCTCATGCTAGTAGAGCTGAAGGGCATCTATTTGCTCCAGGAACACAAAGAGCCTCAAACCATTCCATCAGGTCATGGAAATGAGTTCTATAACTATGAAATAGTAGTAGTACAGAGGCTATAGCTTAGCAGAAAAATACTTTCCTGGGGCCGGAGCGATAGCCCAGCGGGTAGAGGCGTTTGCCTTGAGGGGCGGCCTGCTCATGCCGGCCCGGGTTTGATCCTCGGCATCCCATATGGTCTCCCAAGCACCGCCAGGAGTAATTCCTGAGTGCAGAGCCAGGAGAAACCCCTGAGCATTGCCGGGTGTGACCCAAAAAAGCAAAAAAAAAAAAAAAAAAAATACATTCCTTACCACTAGGAGATGCATAAATTCAAAGCACTACAAATAAGTGAGTAATCAGACATATAAATAAATAAATTTCAGAATATTGATAATGTTATTATATTGTGATTGAAATCTAAAGTTTCCTATAGAAGAAGTCAGTTTCTTTTTATTTTTACCCTCTATAGGTACCAAAACCTTAGTAGTTCACGGGCAGAATGAATGTGATATCCCAACCCAGTTACCAGTTCATGAAGATACTCAGTTTGAGGCCCTGCTAAAAGGTAGGTGACTTTTGATAAGAATGATAATTTCATGTATGATGTTCATGGCCCCTTCACTGAATATTTATTTTACAGGTAAATGGCCTTTTCTCTCTTCAAATTAATACATACACTTGTTTACTTCTATAAACAGTCTCCCTACTATATATTTTCTTTTTCTTGCATAATTTTCCTAACAATAACTGACATTTTAGATCTACAATGTAGTACGCAAATTTATTAAGGTACTTTCTCAGCTCTAGGAGCTGGTAACTCTGATGTATATTTCTAACTCTTTTTAGAATACTGTTAATTGTTTTGTTGTTGTTATTGTTATGGGACACACCCAGCAGTACTCAATCATTATTTCTGGCTGTGGGCTTAGGGATCACTCCTGGTGATGCTCAGGGAACATATAGGGTTGGCTGTGTGCAAGGCAAATGCCCTATCACAAATGTCCTATCACGTCAGCCCCCAGAATACTGTGAATTTGTTATTAGGAATTTCCTGGCAACACCTGTAATACTGAAGTAGCCTAGCTTTGCAGACTGAGAGCTCAGGGGAGGAAAAATCTAGATGTTAGCTCATGTTTCTTGCCAGAGTACATTTTATGTCGCATCTAGTTGATTTGAAGTTAACTTTCCACGACATAAATTATTAGAAAAGCAGGAACTGTAACTTTTAGAATAAGTTAATGTGTCAAAAAAGTATTTTTGGATGATTACCACAGTTTTTACCCTCAAAAAGGAATGCAATCCATAAACACACATCACTGTACTTTTAAAAAGTAAAGCATTAAGTAAGCTAATGCAATGATTTCCTTCGGATACGGTGTCCAAATTTTTTTGGTAATCTGGTTTTCTAGAACACAGTGTTGGACCCAAAGAACTGACTTTTTCAAATTTGTAAATTTTATTTTAGTGGAAAGTGTTCTAAGCTTCCTTTCAGCCTCATTCAGGCATCTCCTAAGAACTTAGAAGGTCCAGTGAAGCACAACTTTAGAAAAAAATCCATTTGGTGTCTTCCATGGAAATGGTAGGATAGCATGAAGGCAGACTGTGAATTTAAATCCTGTTTCCCCTACAATGCAGAGAACCTAAATAAAATTATACTACTTCTAGTCACAGCTTTTTCTTCAGTAAAATTTGGTGCTAGTGGGAGTTATTTATATACTTGGAAGTTGTTACATTTAGAACTAATAAGGAATGGATTGCCGGTAAATTTTATATCTAAAAGTACATTTTAACTAATAAGGAATGGATTGCCGGTCATATTTTTTTATATTGCTACTAAAGATTCTTTCCTTTCACAAACTGCAAGCAGTGGATGCCTCTGTATTTCAACACTTCAGCAGTCTGAATTATAGTTGCATATTTTTTGGACAGTTTCTATGGAATTATCAGTGCTTAATTTATTATTCTTTTGGATATGTTGGTATGTTTCAATTTATATAAATAGGGATCAGAGCAATACTACAGCAGGTAGAGTGCTTGCCTTGCATGCAGCTGATCCAGATTTGATCCCCCGCACCCCATATGGTCCCTTAGACACAGCCAGGAGTGAACCCTGAGTGAAAAGCCAGGAGTAAGTCTTGAGCATCACTAGGTGTGACCCTAAACCCTCATAAATGTAAATAAATGCATATTTATAAATTTAGATGATGTCTGTAAGATATAAATACATTATATATTTAATTCACTATAATTCAGTTTGTTTTTATATTTGTATCATCTAGTTTGCTTCTTGGAAGATAATAACATCTCAATAAATATCAATTAAAATGTTTTCTTAATGTTCTAGGAGTGCCTGGAGTTTTTTAATATTCCAGAGTCCCAGTCCACACATTACTTTCTCATGGATAAACGATGGAATCTGATCCACTACAATAAGGTGAGACTTATGACCTCATATGCAGTAATCACCTCATATGCCATTGTGCTTTCCTGAGGGCAATACACCCCGAAAGCATTACTGGTTAGAAGTCTAAAGTATAGAAATTTGGGTCAGATATCTTATTGTCTGTACTGTAGCCGCAAATAAGTCACTTTATCTTTGTAACTTTGTTTCCTTCTATGATCATTGAAGGTGATAATATTATCCAGCATAAATCACTATAATAATTAAAGGGGTAAAAGCCAAGCAGTTTGTTACACATTATAATTGCATCAAGATGAAAAATTAAGTCTCCCATGTCAGTTCCCCATATCTGTTTAGAACTCTACTGCCTTTCTACTCACACTTTGTTATTTGAAGCATTACCAGTTGACCTCTGGTGAGTAAAAGAATATCTCGGACATCACTTTAAGGTGACCCTCTTCTTCCAATGTGTCGTTTACCAAATTGCCTTTGGACTTTCCACTCCTAACATAGCTCCCTACTATTTGGGAAAGGACCTCACCTAGGTGGTTTGAAGTCTTGCTAAGAAGGGGGTTTGTCTTCCTTAAGACTCTGTAAAATTGTGGGGCACATAATAATAGTAGTTGTGAAAACCACTCAAAAATACATGATTGTTTTGCATCTAAGTAAGAAAGAAATGAGGTAAATATGTAATCATTTGAATCTTGTTTTATTTCTCTTTGTGTAATCCCACCACAGACCTTTGTTCGGGATATTTACCCTTTCCGGAGGTCAGTATCTCCACAGCTGAATCTCGTACACATGCATCCAGAGAAGGGGGCAGGAGCTCATTCAGAAACAGGTGCCTAAACACTTGAGTTTGCTGCTATGGGTGCCCCATGTTATTGGGATAGACAGCCTAGAATGCATTGCCAATTCCTGGATTCCCAAATTTGAATCCTTACATCCCATATATCCTCTGAGCCTGCAAGGAGTTATTCCTGAGCACACAGCCTTGAGCAAATATTTCTAGTTAAAATAAAAAGAATGTGTTTTAATAGATAATATAAAACAGACTTCTAGCTCTTTGTATGTGTTAAGTTGAAAATGTGGCTTCTTTCTCAGAGCCTCAGAGACATAATAAAATGCAGATCTATGGGTCTGGCTCTGAAGTTTCTTCACTACCTGCTTGCTGTCCATTTCTTTTCTTTTCTCTTTATTTCTTAGTATGAAACACTTCACCATTTTTGTGCCATCCTTTGGCAGAGACCATGTTATTCATCTCTGGTGTTTCAGTTTTATTACATCTGCTGCACAAAAGAGCACAGCTTGTTGACTTTGTGGTCATCGCTCCCAATTCATTCATTGTCAGCATATTCTGAACTGACAATCAGAAAAGGAACTACTAGCCCTCTGCCCAGGTCATCTACATTTAAGGCTAAAAAAGTGCCAGTGAAGTTAGAGCAGCTTTTGTCCCCCTGTCAGATTTTTTTTCTGGTTTCAATTTTACTCATTTACACATTGTAAAACCAGAACTGATAGGAAACAAAGTGTCAGTGGAAATGATAGAAGTAATTAGAAGTGATGAACTGGCTCCCTGCTGATGATGATGGTCCATGTTATGACAGCCAAACAAACAGGCTCTATGTTATATTAAGCGATTCGAAGAAAGCTCTCTTTGTGCTCCTGTGGTCTGCAATGTCTGCAAAGGAGCCCTTCTGTAAGAGTCATCCATAGCAGGAAGCAAAAATAAATAAACTCTCTTTGCTCCATGTGGTAGAGACAAAAAGCATCACCCTCATTTTACTCCTCTCCTTGACATAACTGATTTTTTTTCCCTATTTTTTTTCCATTCACTGTACTTTAGAATTGCTAATTCTGCTTTTCCTGCATTCCTGCTTTCCTCTTCTGTTAGGTGTTCACTCGGAAGCTGGAGGAAGTAGGGGCGGGTTTTGTTTCTCATTTCCCTTACCCAGAAGATCCCCACAGCCCATAAACAGTCCCATGTGTCCATGCTCCAAGAGGACCTCTTGCGGCTGCCCTCCATTCCCACGAAGTGCAATCGATGCTGAATTTTCCCTCTTCAGTGATCCTCAAGGTATGTGAAAAGAAGCATTTCCCTGAGTCTCTTCTCTTAGCTGTCCTCACGTAGAGGGTACCTTCAGCAGCGGTATCTAAGTCAGTATTTCTCCAGCCAGAATATGCCTTAGAATCATCCATGGAGCCTGATAAAACACATGTTGGTGTCCAGCTCCAACCAGTTTCTCATTCAGAAGCCTTAGAACAGGACCCTGGTACTTGGATTTCTCAGAAGTTCCCAGATATTGATGCTGAGAGCCCTGCCGTAAGGGCTTATAGACAGTCCATAGAAGTATTATGGTGTTGTGAGGCGAAAGCTTGGCCAAGTGAGCGATGGGCCAATAGTTGTATGATGTTCAAGAAGACAGAGGTCATTCAGAGAAACAGAAATCAGAACAGCAGTTACATCTGATTTGGGAGACTAAGATTCCTGGAATGAGGCACAAGGGAATTTTATGAAGTACAAAAAATGTTTTCTATATTGACTGTAAAATATATGTTTGTTTGTTCATTCTCAAAAGTCTTAAAATTCTGTATTGAAGATCTATCTGAAATGAGAAAGAGGCGTAAAGAGACAAAAACTTTGTCTCTTTGAAAGGCCCATTTTGAAACCTTGCTCTGTTCCTCATCTATTCATAAGGGCAATTTCTTCATCATCATGAAGAAGCTACCAAGCAGTAGCAGGATGATTTCTGGACTGATCAGGAGTTAAAACCAAGAACCAGTCCTACTCTTTCCATTTTCTTGCTGAAATTACTTTTATTTGGTTTGTTTTGGGGCCATGCCTGGCAATGCTCATGGGGTTACTCCTGATTCTGTATTCAGAAATCACTCCTGGCAGACTCAGGAGACCATGTGGGGTCCCAGGGATCAAAACCAGATGGGCTGCATGTAAGGGGAACACCCTACCTGCTGTACTATCTCTCCAGCCTCATGAAATGACTTAATTTTAAGAGAGTGTGTTTAGCCACATGCTGCAAATGCCTGCTTTGTAAAATCAAAGAGGTGTTGATGAAAGTTCTTTGAGGACCAGGATAGTGCTGGTGCTCCTGCCAGCACTATTGTTCTGGAAAGCATTTCAATGTCACTGTTTGTCCCCCAGAGTGGGAACAAACACAGAGCATCAGTGCCCTTGGGTCTGAGGGCTCTCCCACGCTGACAGGCTCCGAGGAATAATTCTTTCCCTGCCATTTGATGTTCTCACAGCTGGAAAAGAGGCTCTTCGGCCTTGATACTCTTCAGAAAAGCTTGTGGATCCAGCTCCTAGAGGGAGATGTTCCTGGGCATGCCCAGTGAGTTTCCCTGGGGAGATGAAATCATGCTCTTCCTCAACGTTTTCAATGGGGCGCTGATCCTCCACCCTGAAGACAGTGCCCTGCTCAGACAGTATGCTGCCACGGTCATCAACAGCGCCGTGCACTTCAATCACCTCTTCTCTCTCAGCGGCTACCAGTGGATTCTGCCCACCATGCTGCAGGTACCCTGTCTCTCCTGGCCCCGTCTCTGAATTAATAGCGATTAATTAAAGCTTCTCTGCTAGCAACTCCACAGGCTTCACAGCATAATCTATAATTGGCTGTGTTATTTTTGGCAGCAGCAGAATACACAAATGACATTCCCTAGAAATTGCCAAGAGGGCATGATATAGTCAGGCTGCTCTTTGATCCCCCAGGCCTGTTTTCCCTTTTCTTTCAGAAAGAAAACATGTTTGGACCCACGGCTCTAAGCTATCAACCGGGAATCTGTCAGAAATGGCCCTTGTTGGGCCTCATCCCACAATAACTGAATAAGGAATTCCAGGTTTTCCAGGGCTTCTTTAGGGCTCAAGCATATGTATTTAGCAAGACCTTCTGATGGCTCTGGTACCCTTGACAATTTGAGAAGCATCGCTCTCTTTAACCAGATGTATAAGGGTTCAGAGGATACATTTACTGAGAGAGCTTATCGGAATAGACATTTTTCATTACCATTAAACTCTCGGTGAAGGTATTGGAGGAGATGCATATAACATTTTTCATTTACTCATATCTATTTGGGTACATTTAAAAATAGAGAATAAAAGTTCAGACAGGGGCTGGAGCTCCTCCTACCTCTTTGTTTTTATGGAACTTTTTTAAAAAATTATGAAAGTAACAAAGTGGAGTTTGCTCAGCCTATGGGGGGGGAAATTTTTTAAATAATAATGTCCTGCAGAAAATGGAATAGTGTGCTGCTAGTAATTGTTAAAAGTGCTAATACCAACCTAGAACTGAGCATTAAATACAGTCAAAAAGATACACATGATAACCACTAAATGTATGTATTGTAATCCACAATGTATAAGGGAAGGAAGAGAGAAAGAGAGGCGAGAAAGAGAGAAAGAGATAAAGAACCTGCCATAGAGGCAGGCTAGGGGGGGGAGGGAATGGGGACATTAGTGGTGGGAAATGGGCACTGGTGTAAAGATGGGTGCTGGAACATTGTATGACCGAAACCCAAATATGAACATCTTATGAACATCTTTGTAATTGTATATCTCACTGTGGTATAATAAAATATTTAAAAAAAAAAAATCCATGTAAAAATAATAATAACATTAATTAATTAGTATTTTCTTTTATTTTTATAACATTTTTACTTATGACCAAGTCAATACATGCTCATTATAAAATTTACATGAAAAGACGTTTAAAGATGAAAATAAACATCCAACCTCCCACAGAGTCATCACTCAGTTCTTGAAAATTCTGCCACTTTATCCTACTTTCTTTTAAAAAAAATTGTATCTTAAAATTTAGAGTAAATTTAGAGTAGCAGTCAAGTTTGTTATCAATTTTTTTCCATGTAACACTAAAAGTGGATAAATACTTTTCCATGTTTTTATTGTTAGAACATTTTTTGTAATAATCATGGCAGTGCCTGATAAAATTTCATGGCCATCCTAGGCTGCCAAAGCGAAGGACTAAAATGACTGTCTGTACTTTCCAATGCAT
>JAJIBD010023738.1:0-59610 GCA_021461705.1 Cryptotis parvus | reverse complement strand
TAGCTCAGCTCTTCACATGCTACCTGTCTGAATGCAAGGTGCCTTCCCAATGGAAAACCAGCAGGACAGTTCTACTGTTCAAGAAGTTCATGAAATCGGCAACTATCGCCCCATCTGCCTGTTGTTCGCCATCTACAAGCTGTTTACACGAGAAATCCTGAGCAGGATTGGAAGAACACCAGAAAAAGGACAACCATGTGAGCAAGCTGACTTCTGGAAAGGATTCAGCACAATCAACCATATCCACACAGTAAACAAGCTCATTGAGTTTTGTAGGGATTACAAGATGCCGCTTTCTGTCTCACGTTCATTGATTTGAAGAAAGCCTTTGAACTGTGGGAGACTGAAGCAGTCATCGAAGCCCTAGCCAAAAAGGGGTGTTCAAACCCATTACATCAAGATCCTTCGTGAGCCTATTCTACGGATTCACCACCAGGTTCTCACCATTCTACAAGAAAGTGATCATTGATGTCAAAAGAAGACTTTGACAGTGTGATACCATTTCACCAAAACTCTTCAGCGCCACCCTCGAGAACATCATGTGACAATTAGAATGGGAAGGAATGGGAGTGAAGATAGATGGTCGGCAACTACATCACCTTCAATTTGCTGATAACATAGTTCTAATAACACCAAACATTAGCCAAGCGGCACAAATGCTGGCTAACCTCGACCTAGTATGTGGAAAGATATGTCTAGAGCTGAATCTAAAGAAAACTATGTTTAAGAAAATGAACTAGTTCCAGAGGCCACATTCACTCTCAATGGAACAAACATCTCTGAATACAGCAGTTATGTGTACCTAGGTCGAGAAGTCAACATGATGAATGACCTAAAACCTGAGCTGCGCAGGAGGAAGACAGCAGCATGGAATGCCTTCAAAGGCATCGAAGAAATAGCTAAAAGGACAAAGAACCTCCGGTTCCGGGCACATCTCTTTGACTCCACCATTCTCTCTGCATTAACATACGCCTCAGAGACCTGGGCCCTACGAAAGCAGGATGAGAATACTATTCGGGTCTCCCAGAGAGGAATCCAAAGAGCTATGCTTGGAATATCAAACCTCACTCAAGTGAGAGAAGGAATTTGGAGTTCGACCTCCATCGCTATTCCAGAATCAGGGACGCTGTCTCATTTGCCAAGGTATTGAAAATCAGATGGGCTGGACATGTAATGCAATTTGGAGACGACAGCTGGACTAGAGCCGTTACCAACTGAATCCCACGGGATTTGAAAGATCACATGGCCGCCCACCTACAAGATGGTCAGACTTCCTTGTCAAGATCCTGAAGGAAGGGTTTGAGGCTCTTCATATTCCTGAATCAACCAGATGCCATTGGGCTACATTGGCACGTGATAGGGTCCAATGGAAATGTTACTGGCGCCTGCTTGAGCAAATTGATGAATAACGGAATTCAAGTGATCAAGTGATCTCAGGCACTTGCTTTGTTCCCTTTACTAGGACTAGTTAATTAAAAAACTAAATTGGAAAGTCCAAGCGAAAGCAGAAGTAAACGGACATTTTGAATTCTCACACTGGCCAGTCTCCTGCATCAGGTATTCTCCATGGGGTGTGCGGCTGGCTGGGCGGGTGCCTGGGGTCATAGTAGAGCCCCGGGCCTCGGCAGAAAGTGGAACTACAACCCCCAGAAATCCAAGCGGAAGCGGAAGTAAATGGACATTTTGACCTCTCACACCAGCCTGTATCTGCCTCAGGTATTCTCCTGGGTGATGCGACTGGCTGGGCAGGCGGCCACTCATGCAGCTGCTTTTAAATATAAAAACTAGAAAATTAAACACCAAGGGAAGGTACTATCCTCAAGAAAAAAGAAATAGTATGCTAGAGGAATCTATCCCTGAACACAGCAACACCAGGGGGAAACAACGCAGATCCCCAGTTCAAAGAACAGATAAAGAAATCAACCCTGAAGACTCAAAAAAGAATGCAGATGTACATGTTCTCTCTGACAAGGAATTTAGAGAAGAAATTGGTAGGATGTTCAAGGAGCTCAATGAAAAAAATGGAGCAAATGTCCAACAAAATACAGGAGAACATAAACAAAGCAGTTGAAAGGGCAGTCAAAATTATAGGAGGAAATGAGAGCAGAAATAAGAACCATGCAAATAGAAATATCATCGCTTAAAAACTCAGTAGATGAAATGAAAAACACAATAGTGGCTCTCAACAGTAGGATGATAGCAGCGGAAGAGAGAATCAGTGAGACTGAAGATGAGCTGCAGAAAGCACTCAGAGAACTACATAAGATGGAAAAGACCAGGAAATGGATCAGCAATGGAACAGAGAACAATGGGATGAAGCCAGGCAGAACAACATAAGAATCATCGGAGTCCCAGAGGGACAGGAAAGTAACCCCAAGAAAACTAAATCAGTTAAAAACATCCTGGCTGAAAAGTTCCCGCGTTAAAGGACGAAGGCATCAAGATCCAAGAAGCCTGATGCATACCAGCAAGAAGAGACCCCAATAGAAAGACCCCAAGACACATCCTAGTCAAAGTAATTGATGCTATAGACAGAGATATAATTCTTCAGGCAGCAAGATCAAAGAAGGAAATTGTATACAAAGGAGCATCCATTCAACTTTCAGCAGATTTCTCAGAAGAGACTCTTAAGCCCGAAGGCAGTGGTGGGATATAGTGAAAAAACTCAATGAAATGAATGTCTCTGCAAGAATTCTTTATACAGCCAAACTCTCACTCAGATGTACAAACAAGGGCAGATATACAACTTCTTGGATAAACAACAGCTTAGGAACTTTGTAAACTCAAAACCAACCTTAAAAGAAGGACTGAAAGATCTACTCTAAGATGTGACAAAACACAAAAGAACAACCAACCTATACAGAAAGATGGCACAAAATCCTTTGACAAAATCTCTCTCAATGTCAATGGTCTAAATGCACCAGTTAAGAGACACAGAGAGGCAAAATGGATCAAAAAATTGCTGCCTTAAAGAAACACACCTGAACAATCGGAGCAAAGACAGGCTCAAAATAAAAGGCTGGAAAACAATCCTTCACTCAAACAACCCATCCAAAAAAGCTAGGGTAGCCATACTGGTATCCGACAACATAGACTTCAGGCTGAAGAAGGTCAGAAGGGACAGTGATGGTCACTTCTTAATAGTCAAGGGATACAAACATCAGGAAGAAATCACGCTATTAAACATGTATGCACCCAATGAGGGACCAGCAAAATACCTAAAACAACTACTAATAGACTTCAAAGAAGACATTGACAGCAACACAATTGTAGTTGGAGATTTCAACACTGCTCTATCAACCCTGGATAGATCAACAAGATTGAAACTTACTAAGGAAATACTGGCCCTAAAAAGAAGAGATGCAAGAAAGAGGGATGGTAGATATATACAGGGCATTTCATCCCCAAAAAGCTGAATACACTTTCTTCTCCAGTGCACATGGAACATACTCCAAAATAGATCACATGCTGAGACATAAATCATACCTCCAAAAAATCAAGAAGATAGAAATTGTGCCAACTATTTTTTTCAGACCATGATGCACTGAAAATATAAATTAATTGTACACAAAAACAGGGACCAATACCAAGTACCTGGAAACTAAATAGCTCACTGCTGAACATCCAGTAAGTCATAAAAGAAATCAAAGAGAAAATCCAAAGATTCCTGGAAACAAATGAGACTGAAGGCACGAATTACTAGAACTTGTGGGATACAGCAAAAGCAGTTTTAAGAGGCAAGTTCATAGCTCTTCAAGCATTCATCAGAAAAGAAGAAAAGGCCATTACAAACAGTCTGACTTCACAACTTAAGATTTTAGAGAGTGATCAACAAAATGAGCCCAACCCAAGCAGAAAGAAAGAAATAATAGAGCAGAAATCAATGAGATGGAATGTCAAAAAACAATCCAGAAGATCAACGAAACCAAAAAGATGGTTCTTTGAAAAAAATAAACAAGATTGACAAACCACTTGCAAGACTTGTAAGAAAAGGAAAAGAGAGAACCCAAATAAATAGAATCAGAAATGAAAACGGGGACATCACAACAGAAACCACAGAAATTCAAAAGATCATCAGAGATTACTATGAGAGCCTGTACACCACGAAACAAGAGAACCTAGAAGAAATGGACAAATTCCGGGAATTCCTAGAGCCTCCCAACTCTGCAACAAGAAGATTTGGAACACCTCAACAAACCTATCTCCATCGAGGAAATGGAATCGGTAATCAAAACCTCCCCAAACACAAAAGTCCAGGTCCAGATGGATTCACCAGTGAATTCTACAAAACCTTTAAAGAGGACCTACTCTCAATTCTTTTTAAGCTCTTCCAGCAAATTGAAGAAACAGAAACACACCCAAATAGCTTTTTCAAGGCACATATCACCCTGATACCCAAAGCTGACAGAGATGTCACAAAAAAGGAAAACTACAGACCAATCTCCCTGATGAACACAGATGTTAAAATCTTCAACAAAATACTAGCAAATAGAATCCAAAGAGTCATCAAAAAGATTATACACCATGACCAAGTGGGATTCATCCTGGGAATGCAAGGATGGTTCAACATCTGCAAGTCAATCAACATAATACATCATATCAACAAAAAGAAAAATAAAAACCATATGATCATATCAGTAGATGCAGAGAAGGCATTTGACAAGATTCAACACCCATTCATGATACAAGCTCTCCATAAAATGGGGATAGAAGGAACCTTCCTCAATATAATCCAGGCCATCTACTACAAGCCCACAGAGAGGATCATTCTCAATGGGGAAAAACTGAAAGCCTTCCCTTTAAGATCAGGGACAAGACAAGGCTTCCCACTCTCACCTCTTCTATTCAATATAGTATTGGAATTATTTGCCATAGCAATCAGGGAAGAAAAAAGACATTAAGTGCATCCGGATAAGAAGGGAAGAAGCCAAGTTGTCACTATTTGCAGATGACATGATATTATACCTGGAAACCCGAAACTCTCTACCAAGAGGCTCCTAGAAATAATACATTCCTATGGTAGGGGTGGCAGGGTACAAAATCAATACCCAAAAGTCAATGGCCTACCTATATGCGGAACAGCAAAGAGAAGAAAGGGACATTAAAGAAACTATCCCATTCACAATTGCGCCGCAGAAAATCAAATACCTAGGAATCAGTTTTACAAAGAATGTAAAGGATCTCTACAAAGAAAACTACAAAACGTTACTTCAGGAAATAAAAGAGGACCTGAGGAAATGGAGACACATTCTCTTCTCATGGATTGGAAGGATTAATATTATCAAAATGGTAATACTCCCTGGAGCTTTATATAGATTCAATACGGTCCCTATAAAGATACCCATGATGTTCTTCAAAGAAATTGAACAAACACTCTTGAAATTTGTATGGAATAAGAAACCCCCCACGAATAGCTAAAGCAATCCTTGAGAAAAAGAAAATGGGAGGTATCACTTTCCCCAATCTCAAGCTCTACTACAGGGCAGTCATAATTAAGGCAGTGTGGTATTGGTATAGAGACAGATCCATAGACCTATGGAATAGAACTGAATATCCTGAAACACACTCTCAAATATACAACCACTTAATCTTTGATAAAGGAGCAAAAAAAATATTAAGTGGAGCAAAGAAAGCCTCTTCAACAAATGGTGCTGGGAAAACTGGTCAGCTACATGTAAAAAAATGAACTTAGACCTCCTTCTAACGCCATGCACAAAAGTCAATCAAAATGGATTATAGATCTCAACATCAGACATGAATCTATAAGGTTCATCGAAGAAAACAGGAGAAACGCTCTTCGACATCGAAACGAAAAGTATCTTTTAAAGACGACACACCACTGACCAAGCAAATGGAAGCAAAGATAAACAAATGGGATTATATAAAATTGAGGAAGCTTCTGCACCTCAAAAGAAATGGTGACCAATATACAAAGATAGTCCACAGAGTGGGATAGAATATTCACCCAATACCCATCTGACAAGGGGCTAATATCCAGGATATATCAGGCACTGGTAGCCTTTCACAAGAGAAAAACAGCCAACCCCATCAAAAAATTGGGAGAAGAAATGAACAGACACTTCCATAAAGAAGAAATTCGAATGGCCAAAAGGCATAAGAAAAAGTGCTCTTCATCTTTAATCATCAGGGAGATGCAAATCAAAACAACAATGAGGTACCATCTCACACCACTGAGACTGGCACACATCCAAAACAGCAAGAACAACCGGTGCTGGCGTGGATGTGGGGGAAAAAAGGACTCTGATCCACTGTTGGTGGGAGTGCCAACTGGTCCAGCCCTTTTGGAAAACAATATGGGCATTACTCCATAAACTAGATATTGAGCTCCCATTTGATCCAGCAATAGCACTCCTGGGAATATACCCGAGAGACCTAAAAACACATAGCAGAAATACTATCTGTACTTCTTTATTCATCTCTGTGCTATTCACAATAGCTAGAATCTGGAAACTACCTAAATGCCCAAGAACAGAGGACTTGCTAAAGAAACTGTGGTTCATCTACACTATGGAATACTATGCAGCTGTCAGAAAAGACAAAATTATGAAATTTACCTGCAAATGGATGGACATGGAGACTGTCATGCTGAGTGAAATTAGTCAGAACGAAAAGGACAGATATAGAATGACTGCATTCATTAATAGGATATAAATAGATACCAGTGTTTTACTAAGTGTGGGAAATGGTAATGGCAGATTAAAACTCACCATTGAATATAACTAAAGAGACTTAAGTGATAAACTCTAAATATCTTCAGGGCTAGCCACAATGTGTAAAAAGATGAGGGAGAGAGATGCAGAGACAGAGAGAAAGAGAGGAAACGGTGCTACCTGCTATTGAGGCAGCTTGGGGTTGGGTGGGAGGGGGTGGTGTACATTGGTGGTGGAAATGGGGCACTGGTGGAGGGATGGGTGCTGGAATACTGTATACCAAGACTATCATACTGTATTACCAAGAACCAATTATGTACACCTTTGTAATTGTATGTCTCACGGTGGTATAATAAAAAATTTAAAAAAGAAAAAAACTAAATTGATTCTCTGAGCCTCTTAAGGGAGTTAAAACCCAAACCAGAAAACAAATACTTAGAATAGTTTTTTGAATATTTGAATACAATATTGAGTAAAAAGAAATTCTTAGAAATGTAAGCTTAGTTGTGGTAATATTACAACTCTAAGTTTTGAAATTCTATTCAGCTTCATAAATATGCATAACTCATTCTCTTTATCTTCTCAATTTTAAGCCTTGAATGAAGTTTTTTTTAAATTTTATACCACTTTTAGACATAAAATTGCAAGATGCTCATGCTCGAGTTTTGGTTCTACAGTGTTCCAACACCCATCCCTCCATCCGAATCCATCTCCCATCACCAATGTCCCCACCTCCCTCCCCACTCCCACACCCCAACTACCTGGCGGGTTCTGTATATCTTTTCTCTCCTCTCTATCTCTCCCTCCCGCCTACCTTTCCTATATATCGTAGAATGCAGTACATTAAAGGACATAACTATTTCCACTAGTTTGATGAACCACACGGCCGCAAGTGGCCACAGGACTTAGGGGCCTCATGGTCAGTATCCGGACAGCGAAAATGGCGGCTAATGTGGTGGGCGAGTCTCATCTGGTTGCTTCCAGGATCCCCCAAAGGTGATGGGCCAACACCCAAAAACCCATCTGTCTTCTTTGGGGCCTCATGGTCAGCTGAGCTAGGGGAGAGCCGAGTTCCAGTTCTCCCAGGTGCGTTGAGGCTCTGCATGCTATGGCTGGTCACCCCAGGGCAGCTCCTGGGTGGGGCTACTGGGCTCACACAAAATGGAGAGGGGAAGGGGCAACCCCAGCTCCATCTGACGAATTCCCTGTGATTCCTGCTTCTGGGAGCTGCCTACCTGGGCTCGAACTCATTTTGCTCTGTTAATCTGGTCTTGAGGTCAGCGTCCCTCCTGGTGGGCTCTGATGGGTTGCAGCATCCAGACAGCGAAAATGGCAGCCAATGTGGTGGGCAAGGAATAAAGATTTTTATAAGTAAAAAATTCCTACTAAAACACTCTCAGTACTCATTAGATTGTTGATCATTGATTTACTGGCAATGGTTCCCTTGCCATCCCATAAGATGTTGAAGTGCCCTGATTTACCCAAGATTTTCTAAGTTTTAGCATTGACTCTGCAAAGGAAAAATAATCAATGTGCCAAGCAAACCTCAGCAGTTGGTCAGCCTCATTCATTTTATACGTTTCCCCATAGCAGGGTCTCTACTATTCTTCCATCTTTCAATCTTTGCAGGTGTCGTGGCTATGGGATAGAGGAAATACTCACTAAACGTTAGCTGAATGAATGAATGAGTGAATGAATGAATGAATGAATGAATGAATGAAGCAATTGCAAAGGCAGAATATCAGCAAGGAATAAGAAAATACACAAACAAGATTCAAGTTGCTAATTTGGGGGGAAGGTTTTCCCTTCAACCCTTTTCTGGTACTGCTGGATGCTAAGCTCTAACCTAGAATCATGCATTTCAGTGCTAAT
This sequence comes from Cryptotis parvus, assembly GCA_021461705.1. Classification (NCBI taxonomy): domain Eukaryota; kingdom Metazoa; phylum Chordata; class Mammalia; order Eulipotyphla; family Soricidae; genus Cryptotis; species Cryptotis parvus. The sequence goes on along the minus strand of JAJIBD010023738.1, from coordinate 51,067 downwards.
GACTAAATGGCTGAATAAGATTCCATGAGATGAGAGAAGGACAAGCTGAGTCAGCTGCATACTTTTATAACAACTGCATTAAAGTAGGAAGCATTTTAAGAGAACAGAGCAGGATGATCTGAGGGCTCAAACTAAACACGCTTCTGTCTCTAAATTGGCATTATTCTTCATTTCTCCCGTGCTGATGATTTAATTTATTCTACTCCTAGACTTGTAGTATTATAATTTCAACACATAGCTTATGGCAGCAGTAACTTTAATCATAAATATATCTGATTTTCCAACACTCTAGTTTGGCCAATAGATCTGATACTATGGGTGTTTAATGAGGGGGTTGAGAATGATTCCTAATGAAGTTTGAAGCCATGTCTGCACTGGTTGTTTCATTTCAACAATTTTTCAGATTAAAAAATATTTTTTATGCCTTCTCTGTCTCTTGGCCAAATACTCTGACTAAAGTTGGACGCAAAATGACAAACTTCTGATATAATTTGTTTGAGCCCCTGAGACACCTAGATTAACCCTGAAAGAAACATGAAACCTAAAGAAAGGATTCTGGAATCTCCTGGGAGACAAACACTGAGCAGAAGACCCATCTAGCAAAGCTACAATTCTGAAGAAGGTCAGTGGACAGCAGAGGCATAAGGAAATGGAGAGTGGAGGTAGATTAAGGAAATTAGGTATAAATTAAGAGACATAGGACCAAAAGTTAGAAGCAGAACTTGGAGAAAATGTCTGTTTTAAAGATCACATCTACAAAGTGGCGGGCACCAGGGATGTCAGAACTGCAGCGGTTCTCTATGCTCTGAACAGCAGATTGCTGTGGTCACAGGACATCTATGTGAATGAATATGTAGCATTTAAATACTCTCTCTGAAAGTGTTTTTCGAGTCCGGCCTTGGGCCACAGTGGACCATTTGCCCTGGAGTTGCAGCGGTGCCTCTTGCTCCAACCATGAGATGCTGGCCTGGGTGGCTCCACCCCGCCTAATGTTGCCAGACCTCTGATGCTCAGCCATAGCTGCTGCTGCCACCTGTTCCCATATGACCCAGATATTCCACTCCTTGGAGGATGCCCCAAGGCTAGACGTATAATCCAGGCCACATGTGATGTACACCCACATAGTGATGTGTGCAGACCACATAGTGAGGTTTATTGCAGCACTAGTCCCAGTAGTTTATATCTTGAGCAACTCAGGTGTTCAAGAACGAATGACTGATAAAGTTGCCATGGTATTCTTACCATAATGATCACAAAGGAGCACAACTTGCTCATGAGAAAATGTGAAATTGTGCAATTTGCTGATGCATAGATAGAGGAATCTGTAGAGAAGAATCTTGAATGCAGTAAGTCAGAAGGAGAGGGACAGATGTCTCATATGTGGGATGTAAAGAAACATAGTTGGGGAATAACAAATGTCTAAAGGCAGTAGAAACAAACCACGTGAGATCTGCTCTTTAATAGGAGGGTTATTGCTTGTGCAGAGGGAGTTTAGGAACACACAAAACAATGGCGGAGAGAAGCATTAACATTGACTTCTGGAAACAAACAACCCCATAAAAATGGGGAGAAGAAATGAACAGAAACTTCAACAAGGAAGAAATTCGAATGGCCAAAAACACATGAAAAAATCCTCATCATCACTAATCATCAGAGAGATGCAAATCAAAACAACAATGAGATATCATTTTACACCACAGAGACTGGCACATATCCAAAAGAGCAACAACAAATGCTGGCGTGGATGTGGGGAAAGGGGTCACTCATCCATTGTTGGTGGGAATGCCGGCTGGTACAGCCTTTCTGGAAAACAATATGGACATTCCTCCAAAGACTAGAAATTGAACTCCCATTTGACCCAGCCATACCACTCCTGGGAATCTACTCTGGGAAGCCAAAAATACGCAGAGGAAACACCATCCCTACTTTTATGTTCATAGCAGCATTATTCACAATAGCCAGAATCTGGAAACAACCAGATTGCCCGAGAATCAATGACTGAATAAAGAAGATTTGGTACATCTATACAATGGAATACTATGCAGCTGTTAGGAAAAATTAAGTTATGAAATTTGCCTATAAATGGATGGACATGGAGAAGATCATGTTGAGTTAGCCAGAAGGAGAGAGACAGACATAGAATGACTGTATTTATATATATATATATTTCATGACAAATATATATATGTATATATATTTATGCAGACCAGCCTATCAGTGCCCGGCTCATCGAGTCCCACCCTGCAGTCTTTCTTAAATCCGGCTCAGGTATGCTGGTCCAGAGACTCACAGACATGGGGCAGAGCTGCTACTGACTCTCCCTGTGACCAATTGCTCACGAGATGCCCCAGGAGGGATGGTGGGTTCTAGCCCTGGCCCACCACCCCAGCAGAGCCTCGCAACAAGCCAGACGACCCCCCCCTCCCATGAGGGCCTCCATTTTCCACATCCGGACTTCTCTCTCATCAGATCTCCACCCAGCAGACCAGCCTGTCATTGCCCGGCTTGCGTGGCCGCTTGCGGCCGCATGGTTCATCTATAAATGCTGGACTTAGAGATGCCTACAAGAGTATGCTACCTGCACGGCAGAGCCTGGCAAAGCTACCCATGTTGTATTTGATATATATGCCAAATACCAGTAACAATTATAGACTCATTCCGGAATGGATTGAGGCTTTTTATGTTCCTGGGGCAAGCAGATGCCTTGGGCTCTACTAGCATGAGACAGGACATATGGAGATGTTACTGGGGCCCGCTCGAGCAAATCGATGATGAACGGGAAGACAGTGATACAGTGATATATTATGATAACAATATCCAAGGTCAAGTGAAACATGTATCAGGAGGTTTTGTCAAAGGTGGAAATTGTCAAACGTGTGGGAGTCAGAGGCTAGGTAAGACAAAAATGGAACAGTGTGCTAACAATTGTCGAAAGTACTAATACCAACCTAGAACTTAGCATTAAATACAGGCAAAAAGATACACATGACAACCCTTTAATGTACGTTCTGTAATCCCCAATCTGGAAGGGAAGGAAAAGAGAAAGAGATAGAGAGAAAGGGAAAGAAATAAAGAACCTGCCATGGATGTGGGCTGGGGGAGGGGGACGGAACCAGGGCCATTGGTGGTGGGAGATGGGCACTGGTGGAGGGATGGTGCTGGAACACTGTATGAACAAAACCCAATATGAACATCTTTGTAATTGTATATCTCACGGTGGTATAATAAAATAATTATAAAAAAGCATTTAATTCTGGTACTGCAATGTGCACGATATCTATCAGTAACAGGATTTTAAGCTGCAGTTCATAAATGGAAATAGAATTCAGAGAGATGTGAGGGAAACTGGACACTTAAATGGAGAGATGTGGACTCTGGTGAAGGGATTAGTGTTGGAACATTGCTTGCCTGAACAAAATCATGAATAACTTTGTAATTTACGGTAACTCAGAGGAGAAAGAAAAAAAAATGAACAAAATCCCTCTTGCTTTCTTTGCCCATGTTGTTTTTCCTTAATGTTCTAGTTTTCAGGTAGGAGTTGCAATTGCAGAGCTTTCACCCTCTTGCTGAGGTGCAAAATTAACTTCTGTTTCAGATCATCATCTTGTCAGGATGGGAAATGAATGGTCACACTTACTCTCTTTGATCTTTAAAGTAAAGATAAAATTGCTTTCTCTGGGATAAAGAAAACATGTTAATTAAACTCTCCACACTTAGCAAAGCAGTTTTCAATGATAAATTTTTCAATATTTTACTGAATATTACTAACCAATAATCTTCTATTTTTCTGGATTGGTATTTGTCAGTTTTCAGCTATGTGCTAAGTGACAGTATTAGGTAAAGAACCAGTCCAGAGGCTTTGAACTCCCTTTTAATACATTCTTCAAACTAACACCAAGCACTGCCCTTCGGCAAACTCAGCTAACTCTATCCTGTCAGACTCTCTGCTCCTCAAACTCACTCCTGCCATCCAGGCTGAGAACCCAGTCTCAACTGATTCCTCAACTGTTTTTTCCAACTCTTATATGCCCCCATAATTTGGATATCGGGCCATCACTTTAAGAACTTAAAGCCATGCCTTTAAGGAATCTCTTAAATCTCCTAAAGTGACCCAATAGATATTCACTCTACATTATTTCAAAATCAAGTTTATAACATTTTGGGAGTACAATTTCACACACACACACACACACACACACACACTCACACACACCTGAGCAAACTCAGTACCAGAGTTATAGTGTCACTCCTTAACTTGATCTCCTCAATGCATTCCATTTATTTGACTTACCCTATTAACTACTAGAACTGCAAAAGTCTAAAAAATAATTTTTTGATATTTTTCATTAATTTTAGCTTCTTACTTTTTCCCACATATGAGCAAAATAATAACAGAATTCCTTTAATTCATGACATCTGTTTTAACATACTTATCTCATGTTTGATCTATCTTTTCCCAAAAAAAAGGCATACCTCTCCAAGAATAATTTACTCTGACAAACTTTCATTCAGATTTGAAGGAATGATACACAACATCATGGAAAAACAAAAGCTTAGGAAGTTCATAGCCTCAAAACCAATTTTGAAAGAAGAATTGAAGGCACTATTGTAAGACAAGACAAACCCCACAAACACCCAAACTTCTACAAAGATGGCATGAAACCCATAACAATTATCCCACTCAATGTCAATGGTCTGAACAAACCAATAAAGTGACAAATAGTCAAAAGATAAAAACGAATCCAATGTAGATGCTGAGTGAACTTAAACAGAAGGAGTAGAACAGATATAGAATGACTGCATTTATTTTTGGGATATTATATATATGTATATATAATAGATTGTTATCAGAGATACCAATAGATTGGTATCAGAATATATATATATATATATAAAAAGTAGAAGGTGGCTTTGGCACATACAAGTCACGTGACTTACCCACTGTACTCTCTCGGGTCCCTTTATTCATTTATTTATTATTTTAAAATTTTGTTTTGGCTTTTTGGGGCACACTCAGAGGTTACTCTTGGCTCTGCACTCAGGAATTACTTCATGTGCTACTTGGGGGTCCATATGGGATGCCAGCAATTGAACCTAGGTTGACTGTGTGTATGGCAAATGTCCTTTGCGCTGAATTATCACTCTAGCCCCTGGTTTCTTTCTTTTCTTTCTTTTCTTTTCTTTTTTTTTTTTTTTGCTTTCTTTTGAGGGATCCATCTCTCCCCATTGCAGTTCATCAGTAAATGCACAAGATGAGAGCCTACTACTGAGAGTTTACCACCTGCACAGCAGAGCCTGGCAAGCTACTCGTGTTGTATTTGATTTGCCAAAAAATCAGTAACAATTATAGACCTCGTTCCCATGACCTGAAGGAATGGTCTGAGGCTCTTTGGGTTACACTAGCATGCGACAGGACATATGAAGATGTTACTGGTGCCCACTTGAGCAAATCGATGAAGAATGGGAAGACAAGTGAAACAAGTGATGATACCAATATCCAAGGCCAGGCAAAACATGGATTAGGAGTCTTGTCAATAGGTGGAATCAACTGCAAGTGTGTGGGAATCAGAGGGTAGGTAAGACAGAAGAAAACAGTGTTCTAATAATCCTTGGAAATGATAATATCAGCCTAGAACTGAGCATTGAACATAGGCAAAGGGATATACATGATAACCTCTAAATGCATGTATTGCAAGTCACAATGTGTAAGAGAAGGAAGAGAGGAAAAGAGAGAGAAAAGAGGTAAAGAGCCTGCCATAGAGGCATGCTGGGAGAGGGAGGAGGTTATTGGGGACATTGGTGGTGAGAAATGGGCATGATGAAGGGATGGAACATTGTATGACTGAAATCCAAACATGAACATCTTTGTAATTGTATATCTCATGGTGGTATAATAATTTTTTAAAAGAGTATCAAACAAAATAGAATCAAACAAACAAACAAAAACAATGAATAAAAAAAATTCTGCTGCCTATGAGATATACATTTGACAACCAGAGCAGGCACAGATTCAAAGACTGGAAAACAATTCTTCAAGGAAACAACCCCTCAAAAAGCCAAGATGTTCAGACTAGTATCTGATTACATAGATTTCAGGTGAAAGAGGTTACAAGGGAGGACAAAGGTTATTATTTATTAATCAAGAATAAATTAAACTCATAAGGGTATACACATTCGATGTGATAAGCAAAGAACTTAAAGTACTTCTAATTGACTTCAAGGATGACATTGATAGCAACACAATAGTAATTGGAGACTTGAATACCACTTTGTCACTTCTTGATTGATCAATAAGACAAAAAATCAGCACATAAATACTGGTTTGAAGGGAGAAATGAACACGAGGAACTAGTAGATATATTCAGGGTATTTCATCCCCCAAAATCCAAATGCAGTTTTCCAGTGCACATAGAACATTCTCCAAGTTAAACCACATGCTGGGTCATAAAAAATACCTCCATAAAATTAAGAGGATAGAAACTGTTTTAACTATCCTTTCAAACCATGATGCGCTGAAAATAGATGGTAACCACACATAGAAATGTAGAATCAAATCAAACAACTGGAAATAAAATAGCTCACTACTGAATAACCAGTGGTCAGAAAGTAAATCAAAGAGGAAATAAAAATATTTCTGGAAACAAATGAGGATGAGGACGTGAACTATCAAAATCTGTGGAGCACAAAAAGTAGTGTTAAAAGGAAAGCTTATAGCTCTGCAAGCATTCATAAGAAAGGAAGAAAGTGCCCACATAAATAACTTGACCTTATAGCTTAAGCACTTGGAAAATGACCAACAAAGGGAGCCCAAACCAGGCAGGAGGAAGGAAATAATAAAACTTAGAAATTAATGAGCTGACATCACAAAAAAGCAATCCAAAAGATCAATGAAACCAAGAGCTGTTTCTTTGAAGGAAAATAAACATAAAGTCAAGAGGATAGAAATCATGCCAACTCTCATCTCAAGCAATAATGTAATGAAAATAGAACTTAACCACAAAAAAAATGGAAAACAACTCAAGCATCCCAAAATTAAGCAGTTAATTATTGAGCAACCCGTGGACATAGAGGAAATCATAAAAATAAATCAAAGGATTCCTGGAAACAAACAGGAATGAGGACATGAGCTACCAGAACTTATGGATATATCAAAAGCTATGTTAAAGGAAAGTTCATTTGTATGAAAGCGTTCACCAGGAAGGAAAGGAGTTAGTTTGGTCAGCTAAAAACATAACTGAACATAACAATTATTATAGAGACTTTACCTCATATTTTAGGATAACAACTTTGTACTGGAAGCTAATATTGCATAATACCAGATCACAGCAAAAGTAACATTTTGAAATGGGTAGACAAACCCAAAAAGTTATAAAAGAGAAGTATTAATAGAGAAAAATTAAGACTTATGTTCTATTTTTCATAGAAAAATAAGACTAAATTTTGACTTCTTTTTGCAAAAGACACTGTTGTATTTTATCATGGTTTATACTAAGCAAAGAACTTCATATTTCTATGTCCGTTTGTAATCCCAACTTTCCAATGGAGACCTAAGTCATCAGCCCTCTTGTTAACAAATAGAATGACTAAGAACAGGAAAGTTTGAGTGCAATGGATTTGAAAGTAGAACTTAAACCCAATTGTATCTTGTCCAATGTTATGCCATTAGCATAAAAATTTCCTTAACTCATTGTAGAGATGCATAAAATATTAAATTTGGCCTTAACTTCAAGCATAAGCAACACTTTTATGGGTTATTGAATTTATGCCATTCTTTCAAACTGTAAAAACATTACAGAAAGACATAAACACACATTTTCTTTTAAAAAAGATAAATAAAAAATAAAACATAACTGAACAGCTTAAGAAACTTGAAAATAACCAGCAACGGTATGCCAAAGCAGCCAGACAAAAATAATAAAACTTAGAGCAGAAATTAATAACTATTTATTCAACAGCTCTTGAATAATTTTACTACTGAGTTGGCTATTTTATTCAGCACTGCTAACCATAGATCTCCCTGAATTTACAGGCATATCTTTCTTCTCTGGACAACTTTTATTTACCTTAACTCAGTCCTTTTTTTTTTCTGCTTTGTTGCAATTGGCAAGATTTTATTTTATAGCTACAGTGGATTGTTTTTACATTATGTATATTCACAAAATCATTGTTTATTTACTTTTCATTGGGCATAGGTTTGGTTGAATCTGTACCTTGGCTCTGTAAGATTGCAATAAACACAGATTATATATACATATATATTTATATCTGTGTTTATTATATGTATATTATATGTATATGTTATACATATATGTGCATATAACTTTTCAAGTCAGGAATTTTTGTTGTTCTTTGTAGAGATACCAAGTGAATTGGTATATAATGCTAAAGTAGGTTCTTTAACATTTTCTGTTTATTATGATGTCAGTGTGTTTTTCCCCAGCATAGTTCTGTTTTATTTTTCTTGCCTATTAATTTTTATATATTTCACTGCTATATTAAATAATAGTCATTAGTGGACATCTCAATCAAATTATTATTCGCATGGGAAAATATTTTTTCTCATTAGGCATAATATGAGATGTGAATTTGATAGGCATATTTGCATAAGTAAATCGAATAAAATTCATCTGGAAGAATTACCTTCTTTGCAATTATTTTAAGGTGTTTGGAAGAATAAGTAAAGCATCTATTAAAGTTTGATAAGACTCATTAGTGAAAGTCTATGTACTGGTGTTTTATTTCTAAGGAGACCAGTGATTACTGTTAGAATTTCTTTACTACTAATTATTTCACTTTACTTTATTTTAAACCAAATACTTCAACCCAATTCAGACTTGAGTGGTTTTAAGATTCTAAAACTTTGTCCATTTCTTTTCTGTTCTCCAACTTGGTGGCTTTTAGTTTTTTCCCGGCACTCTCATAAAATTCTTAGTGTGCCAATATCTGATAAACCACCTTTTCTTTAACAAATGGCCTTAGAGTGTTCTCTTTCTTTTGTCAGTCTGTCAATTATATTTGTCTTTTCAAATAAATTGTTTTAATGATTCTTTGAATTGTTGCCTTTCAGATCTTTGTCTTATCTATTTCCACTCATTTTTAATTTTCTTGCCCTATTGTTAATTATCATTTGCTCTGCTAATTCCATTTTGCATGTAATTTGTTTAGTGGTTACTGGTATTTGGCATATCAAATACGACATGGGTAGCTTGCCAGGCTCTACCATGCGGGTAGCATACTCTTGTAGTCATCTCTAAATCCAGAATTTATTGATGAACTGCGTGGCCGCTAGAGCCGGGCTGTGATAGGCTGGTCTGCTGGGTGGAGTTCTGAGGGGGAAGTCTGGATGTGGAAAATGGAGGCCCTCATGGAATGAGGGGTTGTCTGGCTTGTTGTGAGGGCTCTGCTGGGGTGGTGGGCCAGGGCTAGAACCCACCATCCCTCCTGTGCACCTCGAGCAAGCAAATGCCCTTGGGCTGTACTTGCATGAGACAGGACATATGGAGATGTACTGGTGCCCGCTCGAGCAAATTGATGATGAACGGGAAGACAGTGATGTAATTTGTTTTTTTAGATTTTTAAAATTTCCCAATGTAAACCTGCATTTCTAGAAACTTCTTATTGTTTTTACTGTGTCACAAATGTTCTGGTAGTATATGCCATAATTATTGCTTTTTTATAGAATTTTTAAAATTTCCTATTTTATTTTGCCATTGATGAGAGATGCAGGCTCTACCTGCATGAGAGCCTGGCAAGCTACCCGTGTTGTATTTGATATGCCAAATACCAGTAACAATTATAGACCTCATTCCGGAATGGATTGTGGCTCTTTATGTTCCTGGAGCAAGCAGATGCACTTGGGCTCTACTAGCATGAGAGAGGACATATGGAGATATTACTGGGGCCCGCTCAAGCAAATCGATGAACAACGGGAAGACAGTGATACAGTGATTTTGCCATTGATCCAAGGCAAACTGAACTATCAGTCCAGATTCAGTCCTGTCATTTTCTATGATATCCATTTGATCTTTGTTCTCTTTCAAAACTCCTATTTCTTGGGGTCAAACAGATAGTGTTTTGGGTACACTGTTTACCTTGCTTGAAATATATCAGGGTTTATTTCCTGGCACTACATATGGTCCCCTGAGAACCTCCAGGAGTGACCCCTGAACACAGAACAAAGAATGATCCCTAAGTACCACTGGGTGTCACCCTAAAACAAACAAACAAACAATCAGACAAAAACTCTTGGGCCCTTGTTCATTAACCAAAAGTCTTGTTGTTCTGTCTGCTGATGACAGTATGGAGTTAAGATGTTTCACCAGTACTGTATTGATAAATACGCTCTCTTGGAATCTCTAGATTTTTTTTGCACATATTTTCATTTTCTTTGGTTTGGCATAAACATGTTAATAACTATAAAGTACTAACAGTTAATCAACCATAATCATTATAAATGACTGCTTGTTTCTTTGTTACTTTCCCACTTTGAACTTAATTTTATCTTTTTTTAAAGTATTTTATTATACCACCGTGAGATATACAAATAAAAAGATATAAAATTAAAAAGTTCATGTTTGGGTTTTGGTCATACAGTGTTTCAGCACCCGTCCCTCCACCAGTGCCCATCTCCCACCAACAACATCCCCGGTTCCCTCCCCCTTCCCCAGCCCTGCTCCATGGCAGGTTCTTTATTTCTTTCCCTTTCTCTCTCTTTCTCTTTTCCTTCCCTTCCAGACTATGGATTACAGAACATACATTAAAAGGTTGTCATGTGTATCCTTTTGCCTCTATTTAATGCTCAGTTCTAGGTTGGCATTAGTACCCTCGACTATTATTAGCACCACCTACACTGCATTTTTGTGACCATCATTTGATAAGATGATTACTTTCTAACCTTTTACTTTGAGCTCATTATTGTGCTTCTTTGGAATTCAAATAGCATGCAAAAGGTTGATTTTGTTGTTATGATTTGTTCAGTTTTTCTCTAAATTTTATTCAGTGCGTGCAAGTCATTGACATTTAATGACAATATTATAGTGCCATTTCAGTGTGTCTCATTTTTGAAATATGTCTCATATAGAGAAAGATGTATAAATATATTTATATATATGGAAAGACATATATATTATATCCCCAAATAGCAAAACTTTTAAAACTATAAATCTAGGCACAGTCATTAATAAAACTTTAAAGACAGTAATTTTATACTAGAATGCTAACTTTTAAAAATCTTTAGACCAGCACTAATTTAAAAGATAGGGAATGGGTAGTAATGAGTTCAAGAATTTATTTCATGCTGAGAATTATAAGGGACCAATGAGCACTATATTGGCTGTGTTTTTTTATTAAGGATGTTTTAAATTAGTTACCTTTTTTTTTTTTAAAAGTCACACCTGGTCATCCTCAGAAGTTGCTCCTGACTCTTCACTCAGGAATAACTCCTGGTGGTGCTTGGGGGACCATATGGGATGCCAGGGTTTGAGCCTAGGTTGGCCATGTGCAAAGCAAACGCCCTACCTACTGTTCTATTACTCTGGCCTCATTTACCTACTTCTTTTTCTTTTTTCTTTTTTTTTTTTTGTTTAAGGTCACACCTGGCTATGCTTAGGGGTTACTCATGGCTCTTCGCTCAGCAATTACTCCTGGTGGTGCTCAGGGGAACATATGGGATGCTGGGGATTGAACTCAGGTCAGCGTGTACAAGGCAAATGCCCTACCCACTGTGCTATCGCTCTGGCCCCCCATTTAACTTTTTCTTTCTTTCTTTTCTTTCTTTCTTTCTTTCTTTCTTTCTTTCTTTCTTTCTTTTCTTTCTTTCTTTCTTTCTTTCTTTCTTTCTTTCTTTCTTTCTTTTTCTTTCTTTCTTTCTTTCTTTCTTTCTTTCTTTCTTTCTTTCTTTCTTTCTTTCTTTCTTTCTTTCTTTCTTTCTTTCTTTCTTGCTTGCTTGCTTTCTTGCTTTCTTGCTTTCTTGCTTTCTTACTTTCTTGCTTTCTTTCTTCCTTCCTTCCTTCCTTCCTTCCTTCCTTCCTTCCTTTCTTTCTTTCTGTCTTTCTGTCTTTCTTTATTTTTCTCTCTCTCTTTTTTCTTTCTTTCTTTCTTTTTTCTTTTTTGGGTCACACCTAGCAATGCTCAGGGGTTACTCCTGGTTCTGCACTCAGGATTTACTCCTGGCGGTGCTCAATGGACCATATGGGATGCCGGGAATAGAACTCAGGTTGACTGCGTGCAAGGCAAACATCCTATCCACTGTGCTATTGCTCCAGCCCCCATTTACCTATTTCTAATTGTATTTTCCTAATTCTTAATTTTTCTAGAGAGGTGAAAAAATGGAATCATTATAAACTATTTTTTGTGAGGCTTAAACTGTCTCTTTACCTGTTTTCAAAATGTCAAATCAGGTATATTGTCACAAAATTGCAGTCTCAGTTATTATTTTCTACCTCTTCATTGTTGTCTTTGCTTTGGAACTCTTTTCCAATTCCTTGAACTTCTCAAAATGGGAGTGTAATCTGAATATTACAATGAAAACATTATATTTCTTGCTCTTCTGATCTTGTAGACAGCAGTATTTGAGGTTTACCATGCATACAAAGATTCCATTTTTCCACATTAATCCTGAAGCCAATCATTAACGCCTCTTTTTGCTTCAAACGGTTTAGCAAGTCCCTTCCTTTCCTTTTTGACAGCATATCCTTTACTTGGCACAACACAAGACATCTTTCTCTTTTCTTTGGCAACTTGATTTCTTATCTCAAATTCTTTTTACCCAGTTTGAGAGATTGGGTTTGATCCAGGAAATAAGGATTCTATTTCCCTTTAACTATCTTGAAGTTTCTACTAAGTTAGGAAGCCTGCCCCTATGTTCTTTTTGCCCTACAGTTCCTCCTTTATTTTCATATGAATATAAAATGCACAAACTGAGAGCCTACTACTGAGAGTATCCCACCCACATGGCAGAGTCTGGCAAGCTACCTGAGTCGTATTTGATATGAAAAAAACCAGTAACAATTATAGAACTCATTCCTATGACCTGAAGAAATTTTGAGGCTCTTGATGTTCCTGGAGCGAGTAGATGCCCTTGGGCTATACTACCACATGACAGGATGTATGGAGATGTTACTGGTGCCCACTCGAGCAAATTGATGAACAACGGGAAGACAAGTGATACAAGTGATGTATTTTCTCCCCTTGTACAATGGTATTAGTTGTGTACTGATCAGTTTCGCTTGTCTCTTTTTTTTTGTCATTTTTTCTAAGTAGTATTTGAGCTTTTCAAATGGTTAACTAAATTCCTAGATTTATAGAATACTTTAACTTGAACAAAAGTAAATATTCAATTTATTCTAAAATGTTTCCATTAGTACTCTTCTGTCTATATTGATCTTTTATTGGGGGAGAAGGGTAATAGGAGTTATCTAAATATTACAGAGAAAACTTATTTAATGAAATTAAATTATGTTGGAAGTTGTTTGCATGCAAAATTTTTTGACTCATTTTTCCAATCTGACTGAAAGTATTCTACCTGTGCAAAGTATTATTGTTTGAAAGCTTTTAATTCATCATTTTACATACATTATGATTCCTCCTTGTGGATATCCCCTATCCACGTGAGTTTCTGCTAAAAATCTGATGATAGTCTTATGGCATATCACTTGAATGCACAACTTCAGAAACTGGAAAATGAGCCACACAAGAAATCCAAAGGAGCAGGAGGAAATAAATAATAAAATTCAGAGCATAAATCAATGAATTGGAATTTAAAAAAAAAACTAATAGATCAATGAAACAAAGAGCTGGTTCTTTAAGATCAACAAACCACAAGCAAGACTCACAAAGGAAGAGAACCCTAATAAACGAAACAAAACTGGAGGACGGGATCACAAAGACACCACAGAAATTCAAAGTGTATCCACAGGGATTATTTTGAGAATCTTTATTCTTGAAACAAGAGAACCTGGAAGCTATGGATAAATTCTTATAATCCCTATAGGATAAATTCCTATAACTCCTAACGCTAAACCAAGAAGATACGAGTACCTGAACAGACCTATCACTTTCAAAGGAGTCAAAATGCTAATAATAATTTTCCCCTTAACAAAAACCCAGGCCCATATGAATTAACTAGTATGTTCTTTAAAACCTGTAAAGAAAACCAACTGCTAATCCTTTTCAAACTCTTCCAGGAAAGTGAAAAAATAGAAAGACTCCTAGTTACTATGAGAAAAAAAATCACACTGCTACCAAAAACAGACCACAAGGAAATTAGAGCATTTGAGGCTGATATCCCTGATTAACATAGATGCAAATTTTCTCTAAAAACGATTGAAATACTAGCAAATTGAATCCATCAACTTATTAAAAATATTATACAGCATGAGCAACTGTGATTCATCCTGTGTGCATGAATCAGTTAACATATGCAAGAGCAGCAAGCAGGTAGAGGGAAGGATCCCCATGTAATGGAATTCCTGGGAAGTATTAAAACCAACTAGTCCTAAGGCTTCCAGGATCACCTTGGGATCAGAGAAACTAAGGCCTGAAATGACCTTTACCGACTCCAGCACAGACCGAGAGAAGACTGGACCGCCGCCCCGCCCCACTTACCCACCCAGTATCCCCCATCAACCCACCCAAGAGAAGCTCCAGAGCAACAAAGGCCAGGAAAGGAATTTTAAACACCAAAAACTCCAAAGATCGATGGGAAACTGCTATCTTAATTCAATGCCAGCTATTGAATTCAATGCCACCTTAATTCAATGCCACCTCCTTCCTATCTAAAGCTCTGATAACAGAAAGGAAGAAACTATATCTACACATCCCTGTCTGACTGAAATATCTTTGTATGATAGTGGAAATTGTCAAAATAGTAAGGCAAAAGCAATCATCCCTTAGTATAAAATAATAAATCAGGCATGTACTACAATAAAAAGGAATCTAAAGCTCCACTATCAGCACCCACAGACTCTAAGAACAATGGAGGAAATAAAGAAATTCAACTGCACTGGCACATAGGAGGGAAAGTTTTGGAAAATCATTGACCTCAATAAAATTACAGAGATTGTCAAGGGGATATCAAATTAGCACCCCATGCAATATCAATGGAAATGAAGAAATCACTAGAAGACAAATTTAATAAACTCAAATGTAATTGAGTCAAAGTATTAAAGTATACATATAAATGGAATTGAAGGAGCTAAAATTACAGAAGGGAGCCACAATAATAGATATTTGACTGGAAATAACTATCAGTGAAAGTGATGGCAAAGTACAAACCAGCAGCAATAATTTGGTGGCAAAGAAAGGAAAATTTAAATAGTGGAAGATGATATCAAAATTTTAATGGTTAACAGAAAAAGGAAGAGCATCAGAATTATAAGAATGGCAACAGAAGAGGGGGGGAAATGAAAGGAGAATAACAGCTGGTAAAAGAAATAAGAACTTCCCCAGACCCTGGGGGCAGGATTTTGCAGAGATCCAGGAGCGAAAAAATAGAACCTAACAAAAAACACTCAGAACATTAAGGCACATGGTGGCTAAAGTGGTAAAACCAAAGGAAGAAATAGACAATGGGATCAAGAGAGACAAAACCCCTCAAGTACACGGGACAGAGCATGTAACATATCAGTAGCATAATCACAACAGCTCTTCTGACTGCAACCATATGATCCATAAAAAGTGAAATAGCATAATGCACTGAATGAACAACTTTTAGTCCAAAGCCCACCACCCTGTAAAGCTGTCATATTTGATTTGAAAGACAGATTAAAAAACATTCTCAGTCAACAAGAGCTGGTGACATTTACTATAACTAACCTCTGCAAGCATTTTTGAAGGGTCACCTTTCTAAAAAGCAAGTGGCCAGTTACAGAAGCAATTACCCACCCACAAAATGGACATGTTAGCCCTTTATATCAATAATTTCTCTGAATTTCAAAGGACTAAACTTTCCCATCAAAAAGCACAGTATAACTAGATAAGTCAGAAAACAGAATCCAACTATTTGCTGCTGAAAGAAAATACAGAATAAACACAGAATCAGAGTGAAAGGTGGGAACTAAACCAAAGTCAAAAGTGTCACTCTATCAAAGTATCACTGTCTTCCTGTAGTTCATTGATTTGCTCCAGCGGGCACCAGTAACATCTCCATACGTCCTGTCACAAGCAAGTGTGGCCCAAGGACATCTGCTTGCTCTAGGGACAGGAAGAGCCTCAAACCATTCTTCAGGTCATGGAATTGAGGTCTATAATTGTTACTAGTTTTTGGCATAACATATAAAGAAAACACAGGTAGCTTGCCAGGCTCTGCCCTGTAGGTGGTATAGTCTCAGTAGAAGGCCCTCATCTTGAGCATTTACTGATAAACGTATAGGGGAAAGATCAGGTTTTCTCTTGGATGGAGCTCTGAGGAATTATGGAATCTGAATGTTGAGAATGACTGACTGCATGATGTGTGGGTTGCTCTGGCTTCTTGCTAGGCTTACTGGGATGATGGGTATCAGAACCTGTCTAGAACTGTATACAGTGTATAAATGTGAAAGATCCTGGGAAGGACCTTATTCTATAATCAGTATTATCTAAGAATATCGCGTGGCTGCTTTCCACTTTGCGGAAGGGAGCTGTGGGTCTGGCGTGGGGGGGGTGTGTCTCTCTTCTGGGGAAGCTGTCATGGAGGTGGGAGGAAAGGGCAGAGCCCAAATCTCCACTCCGAGTCTGGCCAGCATGGTCCCTCCCTACATGTGTGAGCGAACCCTTGGAGCTATGTTGGACTTGACCAGGGGCTGGCCGAGCCCTTACCAGGAGGTCAGCTCCATGGATTGCTTCCATGCGGGCCAGTCAAGCAGCGCAGCTGTGGGTCTAGCGTGGATGGGTCTGGATCTCTTCCAGGGTTTCAGAGAGCTGTGGGTCTGGCGTGGGTGGGTCTCTCTTCCGGGGAAGCTGGCATGGAGGTGGAGGAAAGGGCAGAGCCCAAATCTCAGCTCCGAGTCCAGCCAGCATGGTTCCTCCCCACACATGTGAGCGAACCCTTGGAGCAATGTTGGACTTGGCCAGGGGCTGACAGAGCCCTTACCGGGAGGTCAGCTCCATGGATTGCTTCCACGTAGGGAAGGCCGAGCAGCGCAGCTAAACCAAAGTCAAAAGTAGCCAAAAAAAAAAAAACTTTCAGGGGCCAGAGCAACAGCACAGCCATTGAGGGTTCGATTCCCCGGCATCCCATATGGTCCCAAGAGCACTGCGAGGAGTAAGTCCCGAGTTTAGAGCCAGGAGCGACCCTGAGCATTGCCGGGTGTGACCACCCCCCACCCCAAAAAAAAAAAGCTTTCACCTTGGCCTCAGCAACCTCCACTTGCATCTGCTGCATAGCAGCAGACTCACGACACAGCTCCTGAACCATGAATTCCTGTTGCACCCTTCCAGGTGAGATCAGTCTGACATATTTGGCCCACTCCAGAAGTGAAGTTATACTATGCCATTCATCTAGGTCCACAACCTCCACATCTGACCTTGGTCTTATGACCAAGCACATCTCCTGATGTGCATAACTGGATATACAGCCATGAAACTTACTTATCGTTGTTTCACACTGCTCACATTTAAGCGTACTGTAACTGGATGAATAGGAGCAGAGAAGAGAAAGATCAACTCCCAGCCTAATTCTTCATCATCTTTAAGGAGATCTAACTGCAAAGACTCACTATTGATACTAACCAATATTTGCCTTAAATAATTTCACAAAAAAGAGAGATACATAATACTGAGCATAATTACTGAGAACAGAATAATGTACGGGAAAAAAGACATGCCAGCATTATCAAAGAGCCATCTAATTGATGGTTTTAAGCAATAACAAGTAATTTATTTAGGTGAAATGCAGTGAGTGAATATTTCCGTTTGGTCAATATTTTAGTATTTGTTGGACTAGTTTTGCTAGAAAGTGGGAATTAGTTCATAAATGAATGGCCCTTTCATTAAATCATTATTTATAAAGCAGGCAATGACCCCTGTGTTGGTTGCTAGTCTGGAAGGAGAGATGCTCAGTATCTGCTAGTCCAATAGCCAATCCAATGCATATAAAGCAGGGGATAGAGTTTTTCTCAGAGAACACGTACTGGGAACTTTGGGAAATAATTTTACAGAGAGAAAGAAAAATTCCTAAAACCCGTTGATCTACTGCTACGATAGGAATGCACTGCTCTAAAACAGTGTCCCTGAGCAAACAGGTTTTCTAGGTAATAGAAAAGGTTACATTTGTTAAAGTGCCAAAAGTTCTAAATAAATATTAAGTGTCAATGGGAGAAATAATCCAAGTTTACCCATTCTTACTAAGCCCTTTCCAAATTTCAGTATCTTGCTGATCTTTTGACTGTGGGTAAATTCATGAAGGTGAGATCGTTCAGAGCTCAGGAAGTTTGAATGATTCATAGAGATTCACCATGAATTGGATTATTTGCAAAAGACTTCCAGGAAGTAGAAGGCACAGGGAAATTTTCAGTAATTCTCTCTAAAAGAATGTGGTCATCAGGAGTTTTTGTACAGTAGGAAAGTCAGCTTCAGAGAGACTATCAGAGATTCTCATTCAAAAGAACGAGCAACTCAAAGGTCAGTGGGTCAAATGCGTCCTCCTGAGTAGGAAGATAATTCTAAGGTAGCTAATGTAAGTTTTTTTGGTTCACTCTTCATTTCCAGGAATTCAGACAAATATTAGTCCTCTTTAAGTCCCCGTCAATTCTCACAAATTCACAAACACCATCAACATTTGCAACTATGTTCCAGAAAAAAAATAAGACATTTCATTTTTTGTGCAATACCATAACAATGAGTCTAGGGGCGGAGTGATAGCACAGCAGGTAGGGCGTTTACCTTCCATGTGACCCACCCAGGTTCCATCTCCAGCATCCCATATGGTCCCCTGAGCACCGCCAGGAGTAATTCCTGTGCGAAGACTCAGTAGTAACCCCTGAGCATTGCCAGGTGTGACCCAAAAATAAAAAAAAAGAGTCTAAAATATTGTTTCCGTTCAGATATCGTTATCTGAGTTTATCTGATTCATTAAGCTCTCTTATGTTGGTCCTAATACAAGTACTTGGGGGTAACTGACTTTTCTAGAATGGAGAACTTTATGTTTAAAGTTTATGATTTTTATGACTTTTTAATGTAATGAGCAACAATTTGAGTATGTTTCAGTATTTAATTTGCTAAGTATCTTTAAGAAGAAAAAACATTTTTTAGTTTAAAAATGCCAGTTCATTTCGACTTCCTAGAATGATTTGCAAATGTAAATCACTTCCTCTGAGCAATTTGAAAACTTATGGTCTTTGGTAAGTAATATGAGCAGAGAGGAGGAAAAATCCAATCAATCAGGAGGAGTTTGGATCAGGAAAACACTGGCACATCAGTTAAACTGTTGTGAATAATGTACTTCCTACCAAATTATTTCGCTTAGAACTTAGGTTATGTGGGAATTCAGTGTCATCTAAGGAAGCCAGCTGCCTTCTTAAGTTGTGCCGTTTATAGCAGTCCCATGATCCTGATTCTAGTCTCAGGCTTGCACTCTCAGCAATTTGCAGCTATAAAGGCACCCAGAACTGATCAGATGGAGGAAGAAAAGCAGACGCTGAGCAAATACCAAGATATGGACTTAGGAACCAGAAAGTAAGTCTGTAAATTGGGAATGGGAGATGTGCCTCTCCTGGAGTAGAAATGCTCCTAACCAGTGTCTCCTAAATGGGCAGATCTTTTCCTGCAATCCAGAAAACTTCTATAGCTGAGTTAGCTATAGTGTGAATATAATGCAAAGGCAGATGTTATAAAGTGGAGATATCATGCTAGGTATGGCGTAAAAATACATCAGATATTATTTAAAAGTTGTAGATTATTATGTTCAGTTTTCAGAGAAAAAATAATTTTATTAGTTGGAAATACTATCATACTTCCTAACATTATGAATTTGTATATTCTGCCTAAATAATAAAAAGTAGTATCATATAAATGTGATCTCTTGATACTTAATACTTTTTTTACTTGTAATAATATTTCAGGGTCCATATGTAGACTATCATATATTAGTACTTTATTCCTTTTATTAATCCTGGAAAAATAATGCACTGAAAGGATGGTTTAAAAAATTGAGACATGCCTCAATGGAAGCTTGTGAATAGTAATAGACCTGGTTATAAAACATAAAAAATATTGATTATTCCCAAACAGAGGCACTACTTCTGGCATACGTGAGAAATAATTATTGGGACTTTAGCACCTTGAAAAACATAGCCCTTTCTCCCCAGAAATCACTGTCCTTTCTTTCTCTTTCTTTCTTTCTTTCTTTCTTTCTTTCTTTCTTTCTTTCTTTCTTTCTTTCTTTCTTTCTTTCTTTCTTTCTTTCTTTCTTTCTTTCTTTCTTTCTTTCTTTCTCTCTCTTTCTTTCTTTCTCTTTCTCTCTTTCTTTCTCTTTCTTTCTTTCTTTCTTTCTTTCTTTCTTTCTTTCTTTCTTTCTTTCTTTCTTTCTTTCTTTCTTTCTTTCTTTCTTTCTTTCTTTCTTTCTTTCTTTCTTTCTTTCTTTCTTTCTTTTCTT
Source organism: Cryptotis parvus (assembly GCA_021461705.1). Lineage (NCBI taxonomy): Eukaryota > Metazoa > Chordata > Mammalia > Eulipotyphla > Soricidae > Cryptotis > Cryptotis parvus. The sequence goes on along the minus strand of JAJIBD010023738.1, from coordinate 30,498 downwards.
TATTTATTTCTTTCTTTTGAAGGGCAGAGATTGGGGTTTTGAGACACACATGAAATTACACTCTTCTTTTGAATCACACTCAACAGTACTCAGGGATCACTCCTAGTAGAGGAGGATCTAGTGATCATAAGGGATTTTAGGGATCAAACCCAGTCTAGCTGCATTCAAGGGAAATGCCTTGCCCACTGTACTATCTCTCCAGTCCTAAAATATAACTTAGATAGAAGTAGTTATCCTAATTGCCACCTCATCCTCGTACTGGTAAGAAAGGCTACTACCATACCTGATATTGTCTTATCAGTAGAAGTCTGATTAAATATCTAGATCTGATGTTAGAACAAGAAATTAAAATACATTTGCAAACCTTTGGCTTCTAGGAATGGAGATATAGTGCAGATACTGTACTTGCCATATCTGCTTATCAGATAGGGTACTTGCCTTGCCTTTGATTGACCAGGGTTCAATTAAGAACATCCCATATTGTTCCCAATCCCTGCCAAAAGTGATATGTGATATCGGAGCCAGGAGTAAGCCCTGAGCACCACCAAGTATGGCTTCCTCCCAAATTTAATATATATATATATATATATATATATATATATATATATGTTATAATCTTTGACTCTTGTATAACCTACAATCTCCTAGCAACTATTTCATCTCTATTTCAGCAATGAAGTGGGTAGTAAGTTGCTGACTTATAGTGCATTTCTGTTGTAGGTTAGAGGAAAGATAGTTTTAGGGACTGTGGTAAAGGACAAAAAATAAATATAGATAACATGTGCTTATTGGTAATTCTGAGCCTAACATGATTTGCTGTTGGGATAATGATAGCAATTTTACAGAAATGAATCTTTTCTCAACAGGAGATTATGAATCCTGATTATAGCTATAGGTCTGTGGAACACATCCCAGTAAAAAGAAATGACAATAATCCTGAGAAGAATGGTAGCATAGTAATTTATGGTGAACAATTTACAGTGAAAAGTGGTGCAATTTGTCATTTCATTGTAAAGGACTTCATCCCTCTTTTGAATGAAATATCTAAAGAAAGATATAGGATAAAAAAGGAAAAATAGTACCATTTTTATTTTCATAGTTTTTTCCTACTTGGTTTATAATTTGAAGATACTATGTTTTATAGAAAGCTTCAGATGGGTTTCTGAAGAATGTTGCTATATTTCAGAAGTGCAAAATGAAAACAACTACTAGTTTTAGACGAACAAATAACAAATTATTTTGGCAGTTGAATGATAGAATCAGAAAGTTGGCAAATAATCTTCATAAAATAATGTGTTAGAAACATTGAAATCTTAAAACTTAATTCTATTTTAAATATATATATGCATTGCAATACAAACACTGAGAGGTTATCATGTATATCCCTTTACCTACTTTCAATACTTAGTTCTAGTTTTTGGGTTACCATTTACAACTATTATTGACAAACTGGTCTCTTCTCTATCTTACCTAACCTCCATCCCACACACAGTTGTGGTAGTGTGGCAAGTCCTCCTGGCCCCTACTTTGCCTTGCCTTGGATACTACTCTCATACTATTTTTTAATATTCCACCTCCCCCAAAAAAAGAGAATGTTTCTGATCCAACATCTGTAGAGAAACAGCATAGTTACATCTAAAAAATTATATAAGAATTAAACTTCCATATGAAAGGAAAATTCCATTTCTTGGTACCTGCCCTCTAAAACAGAAACACTAATCTGAAAGGATATTTGCAGAACTATTTCCCTTACAGTGCTTAGCCAAGATGTATAAATAGCCCCATGCCTCCATGTGTGAAATAGAGAGATAAAATGAGGAAATAGGTAGTATCTTTGACTAACCCAAGTATTAGCAGGGACTTGCATCTAGTACCAAGAATGTAATAAAGGGAACGAATAGCTTAAAGTAATTCCTTTCTTGTATTAGAGAGAGAGCTGCATATCTTTATGGACACATATGTGTATGGACACATATCTCCATAGGTCCAACTGATCTAAAATTGGTAATGTGTCCTGTATTTGCTAACACATGATGCCAAACCCCATGTTGGGACCATGCTCACTTATATTCAAACTTTATTTTCAAAGTAAATAACAACTGACAAAATTTATATCTGTTTGCTAATGCAGATCACATGGAAATGACAAAATTTCAAAGATCAAAATTTTCATATGCAATAGGTATCAATGACAGATTAGAAAGCATTAATTATTAATTTTATTCTTTCTTCTCTATTCCATACATATTTATTATTGCCCTTTAGGGATTCAGTCTTCTTTATGTATGCATAAAGGCAGATATTTTCTCTCTGTTATCACTGTTGCACTGCCAAATCTATCTAATTTGCACAAATTGTAATGCAGGTTTTCATGTGCTTCTCATAGTAAAATTCTATTTCTTCCTAAACTTAATTTTTTAAATAAGTTGTCTTCATGTATTTTGATATTTAAATTTATTGTTCTATATATTCATCACAGAAATTCTTGTAAAATATAAGGTGTTTTTAAATGTCAATTTTTACTTAAAAAATAATGAGTACAAGTGATCAAATCTTGTGCCCCACACACATAAAACATATGCTTTACTGCAGTCCCACTTCTGGCTAGAAGACAATGTTTCTCATAGCTGAAGTTAAGCAGGCTAGGGTACGTTTAATCACACGTCTCCCATGCATTTGAAGCTGTGCATCTTAAGCTTCTAAATTATTTCTTCTGTGATATATATTTGAAATACATATATTACTAATGTTTTATTATTGCATGTTGTAGAGACATAGAGCGATTATATAATTTACAATTTAAATTGTAAATTGGCTTTTCTCTTGGGTGGAGCTCTCATGAACTGTGGAGTCTGGATGTTGAAAATGACTGCCCTCATGGTGTGGGGGTTCCTCTGCTTCTTTCGAGGCTCTATTGGGATGGTGGGCCAAGGCTAGAAACCACCTTCCTTCCCAGGCACCTCATGATTAACTGAGCACAGGGAGAGCCTGTAGCAGCTCTGCCCCATGTATCTGAGTCTCTGGATCGGGCATACATGGGCTTGATATAGGTTTTGCTGTAGGGTGGGACTCTGAAGAGCAGGGCTTGAGATTATAGACCTCATTCCCATGACCTGAAGGAATGGTTTGAGGCTCTTCATGTTCCTGGAGCAAGCAGATGCCCTTGGGCTACATTAGCATGAGACAGGATATATGGAGATGTTACTGGTGTCCCCTCGAGCAAATCGATAAAAAAGGGAAGACAAGTGATACAAGTGAATTGTAAATTAGATTAAATATATTATAAATTAAATTAATTAGCAATTAAATAAATAATGTATTCTGCAAATAAATAAAAACATAAATATTTTAACATTTACTTTTTATTAAGTGTATTATTACTTATTAATTTTATTTATCAAATAAATAAATCATAAATTAGATGCAATTATATATAATTAAAAATAAATAATTTATTTATTTTGCAAATACCTAAAAGAAGTATAAATATGTATGTGTGTATACATAAATATAGAGAGAGGGAGAGAGATATGCTCTCTCTATATATATGTAGAGAAGTAACCCATGGAGTTGAACTCTAGTGGTTGGTAAGGGGCTCGGTCAGCTCCTGGCCAAGTCCAACATTGCTCCAAGGGTTCACTCAAACTTGTGGGGGTGGGCCACCAGACTTGGAGCGGGAATTTGGGCTCCTCCACCCTTTCCTCCACCTCCATGCCGGCTACCCCGAAGAGAGACATGCCAGACCCACAGCTTTTTCGGAGTTCAGCCGCCGGCCGCTCGGCCATGGAGGGTATGGCAGTTACAGAAGTCACTTTGACTCTGAATGAGTAACTTCTGAATTATCATTCTATATCTACTATTAATTCTATGTTGTCTAGATTGGGCACAGCTCCTCATTATAACCACTGGTCCCAGCATGGGACAGTTAGAATTTACCAGGAAACTACCACCCTGGCTACATTAAGACTATCGTTTAAGATTATAGGAAGGATCATACTAGTTTGCCCTCAAGCAGGCGAGATAACCCTTTCAGTATACAGAGAATAAGATACTCAGAATCACTCTGGTGCAGATAATAAATAAGGACTTTTTGGGTATCATTTAGATTACATGAAGCCCATGAAATTAAGATGTAATACTTTACACCAGCCACCCGCCCCTCTCCAGTGTTTTGACATAAGAGATAATCTTGGAAAAAGGGATTAGTCCTTGGCATAATCATTTGTTTAGACCTATAGTAAGGTGTGGCACCACCCTACTATACTCTTCTACTCTCTAGAAGCTGTTTAGTTGATTTTTGTTGACAAGACCCTCCCCTTGCAAACAAATCCCCTGAAGTTAGGATTACTTTTGTGTCTATAAGGGGACTTGAGGTACTGCATCCACTTTGGTGAGACTCTCTCTGGTGGGATTCTTTGGTGGGAGATTTGGGCCCTCATGCATGATCTAAGTTCTGATCAGAGCTAGTGGTCTTTCATTATATTGAATTGTGGTGGTGGAGCTTGTTCTACTATTAAAAGCCTTTTGGACTGCACTGGACTCATCAGTTATCATCCGTTCCCCTGGCGGCCTCGCAGGTAGAAGAGAACTTCTGCTCTGATATTGTTGGGGACTCCAGTGGCTCCCCAACATGAGTGCATAAAGCTAAATCGTTTTGTAGTTTTGTGTTATGGAGACTATCAAGAAAAAAATAAAAGAAAAATGCCCTGCAAGATCACACTGCAGAGAATTTTTATTTTATTTTTTCTTGATGTACTAAAAAAGAAATTGGGCAAGCATGGGGGAGGGGTAGTAATGCTACCATTCTGATGTAGAGTTAGAACTGGGGGTAAAGGTATCAAATAAATGTTCCATGTATAACTGGAGGAAAATAGTATCTCTTTTAGAGCTAGAAAACCATATGATATCTATTGCATTCAAACATTTCCAAGTTCTCTATTTAAGACAGTTTCCCATATTTATTGTATGTCAGATTGATCTATACAATAGTGAGTTCAGAGTATTAAAATCTCCTTCTACTATTGCACTGTTAAAGTATCTCACTCTTGGGCCGGAGCGATAGCCCAGCGGGTAGGGCGTTTGCCTTGCACGCGGCTGGCCTATGCCGGCCTGGGTTCGATCCCCGGCATCCCATATGGTCCCCAAGCACCGCCAGGAGTAATTCCTGAGTGCAGAACCAGGAGTAACCCCTAAGCGTCGCCGGTATGACCCAAAAAGCAAATAAATAAATAAATAAATAAATAAATAAATAAATAAATAAATAAAGTATCTCACTCTGGGCTTGATAGTTATTTCATGTATGTTGGTGCCCCTTCATTATGTGTGTTATTAAACATTATTGTATTTCAATAAATAAGTCACTTAATAATTATGTAACATCAATTTCTATATCTTACTATATTTTTAAGATTCAAGTCTATCATGTATGACTATGGGAAGTTCTAATCAATGATTTCTTTAACTGATGTTCTTTCATCATATTTGCCTTCCTGTTCTCAGGGAGCCTGATGATTCTTACATTGTTCCTCTTGAACTCATTCCATAGATCTCTGGTATGCTGTCTCTTTCTTTTCAGGATATTTTCTCCTTTAAGCTGTTTCCTTGTGGTTTCCTTTTCATTTAAGTGCACCTTGACCTTTTTTGCTCAGCTACTGTTATTCTGTGTTCAGAGCTTCTGTTGACTTTTTATATGTTCTTTAAATCTGTCATTTCTAACTGTAGTATATTTTCATTTAAACTCTCATACTTTCTTACACTTTCTGACTACCTGTGCTATCATTTCTTTGATCTTAGAACATCGTCTTTGTAATGTCACTAAAAAGGTCTGAGGATTTACTGGCATTTTTCCTGCCTTCAGTGGTATGGTTTTCTCTTATTGAGCTTGGTGAGCTTCACTCTGTTTTTCCCTTTGATTTTCTAGTGATTTTGCTATACTAGGAGTGAGTCTTTGTAGTTACTCTTGGAAGATACTGAGGAATTAAGCTGGATATGGCTTTCTGTCTTCTCTGCCTGAAAGAATAACTGTGAGCAGCATGTAATTCGTTGAGTAGAGATGTCTTGTGAATGCCTAAGTGGTCACATGATTCAGGAGCTATAATGTTTGCTCTTAATATGGCGAAAGTTGTGTGTGGAGGCTGCTGGGATCCACCCCAGCAGGGAGGGACTCTCTCTCCCCTTCCAGAATAGGATTAGGCCCACTGATGACAAAGACAAACCTGACCTGAGCAGCAAAAAGAAGGTCAGATCCACCTAATAACTTTTGTTCCTTTATCAGCGATACCCATTTTACACCTGTGTGTCTGTCTCTGGGATCTTAACTCCATTTCATTTGTCTGAGACTCTATAGTTATTCCAGTACCACACTCTTTATTACTACAGCTTCACAGTACAGCTAAGCCTCCCATTTTCCTCTCAAGAACTACTTTGTCTATTGGGAGTTTCATTATTCCAAATAAATTTAAAAAGAGCTTGATCTTTTCAAATCATCATGGGCACTTTTTAGAAACTATATTTAACGTGTTTAATTCTCTGAGAATGATCATCATTTTGACAATATTAATCTTTCTTGAACAGGGATTGTTTTTCTATTTCCTTTTGTCATCTTTCATTTATTTTACCAGTGATTAATAGTTTTCCTTGTATAGCTCTTTCCTCTTTCTTGAAATCTGATTCCAAGGTACTTAATTTTTTGAGGTGAAAATGTGAATGAATGGGGTGTTTAAAAATATTCTCTCTTACTTATTTTATTATTTTAAAAAAGCCATGGGTTACTTTTTGTTACTTTGTGGATTTTTTTTCCACACAAAGATACTGCTCAGGGCCTACTTCTGACTCTGTACTCAGGGACCACTCCTGGCATGCTCATGTACTATGTGAGGGGTGGTATTTAATGTAGATCAACCACATACAGGGAAATAGTCCTACCTGCTGCATTATCTCTCTTGAGCTCCAAAAGGTGCAGTTCAATGCTTTGATTCTATAACCTGACCATTTGTTGTCCAAGTGTTTTGATTCAAGGAGCTTTTATGATTGTGTATTTAGGATTTTCTAAATATAATATCATGGGGGGGGGGGGGGGGGGGGGGAGGGGGGGGGGGGGGGGGGGGGGGGGGTCATCTGTAAATAGTGAAAATAGTGCCCAGTCTATTACCCTTTGCCTACAATATGTTTCAATCTTATTTAAATAACTGTATAAAGACCTTCCTTAGCTAAATTAATGGCAATCCCTTTATAAGTGTGCAATTACTCTTTTATTCCTCTTGATTTAGTGGGAACATCCATGTTAGATTGTATATTTTGATGGTGAGAGTAACAGTGCATTGTACCCTTCTGCTCCTGCAACACGTATTTTGATCTTTATATGACGTACACTGAGTTGGTTTCATGTCAGGTAGAGGGTCTATCGGCTCTGGTACTCTCATTTTCTTGGAAAGTTTGTTACTTATAAAACTTTTTCTTTACTATTTTTCGTTGTGAACATAAGGATTGGACTGTAAAGTATATTGTCATCTGTGCTGAAATCTACCCAAGGGAAACAATGCTATCAAGTTGTTCTACACGTGTATCACCATCTGAACAAAAAGCAGCAGGTAAAAAGAAGAAAAACTCATGAACAGCAGGAATCTTTAATGGGTATACAAAAAAATCAGTAAGAAAAAATGAAAACTGGGGAAAAACACTTTTTTTCCTTAGGAAGAAAACGAGCCTAGACTTCCTATCTTTGCTATCCATTTCATGTATTTGCATTGTCTTTACCGCTTGCAATCTTTACTCCATGTAAAGTTACTTATATCTTTTATGGTTTTTATTAGGAATCTCAACAGCAGAAGCATGTTTGGCATGAATCCCAATTTTAATGACAAAAGAAAATATTTAAGAAGGTAACAAAAAGTACCATGAAAATTAAATTTATTCAGCTTAATTGGAAACTCAGAAGAAATGCATTTGAAAATGCATTTTCAAAAGAATCTAATAGCCATCAAAATTGCAATCGAAAGAGAGAGAAAATCTAAACAGGCCAATTATAGGAAAGAAAATTGAAACAATTTCACGAATAATCAAGACAATAATCTTAGTTCTCCTGGAACACAAAAGCCTAAGTTCAGATGTATTTGGTAGTGGGTTATACTAGATCTTCAAAGGTAACTTTATCCTCTTCAAGTCCTTAAAAAATCAAAGAAATAGTGATTTTTTTCAAATATTTTTATCCAGATGCAAAAAATTATAAATTCTAAATCGTAAATGATTAAAGTTGAAAAGCAAGATCTCTGATAAATATAGATAAAAAGATATATAATCAAATATTAGCTAAGTGATTTCAACAATGCATTAAAATGTTTGTAACTGTGGCTGGAGCAATAGTACAGTGGGTAGGGCATTTTCCTTGCGCAATCTGGGTTTGATCCTCGGCATCCCATATGGTCCCCCAAGCACCACCAGGAGTAATTCCTGAGTGCAGAGCCAGGAGGAACCCAAGAGCATTGCCAGTGTGATCCAAAAAGAAAGTTGAAAAAATTAAAAAAATAAAATGTTTATAACCAAGAGGTATTTATTCAAATGATAATGCAATGTTCCCACAACCATGTGGGATTTTTCAAGTGATGCATGAATTACTCAATACTAATCAATTACTGTGATAAACCACATTGACAAAAGAAAATATTAAAGTCCTATTATCATATAAACATGTAGAAAATTGTGAGAATCTTAAAAGGTAAGAAGAGGGAAAGAAAGATCTAGAGAGAGTACAGCTGCTTTTAGCCTTGGAGAATTAAAAATTAAATTAAGTAATTTAATATTTAAGGCATCCACAAGAAGTTCACTCAATATTCACACCCCATCCCCCTTTTTTGGTTTGTGTTTGAAGAAGGTTTTTATAGTTTGGTGGGCTCTATTTACTGTGGATGACTTTGTAGGTTGCGAGGTATTCCATGGGATAATTTAATGCTCAGAAAGCACAGAACAGTAAAAATTATTTTACAGTATGAATTGGGCCATTATCAGTTTTTAATTTAAAATATTTCCCCACATCATAAATGCTGATAGTGTGGTATAATAGTCATGATGCTTTCTTAACTATGGGCTGTAACATGGAAAACATTGGAATAAAGGTCAATAGAAACATGAGAAAAAAACTCTTCATAATGAATAACGTTCATCAGCTAGAGATCATTTAGCTTTGGCACCTGCCTCTTGGGTTTGTTTCCTGAAATATGAGATAGGAAAATCAATACAGCAATTTGGCCAAGCCTGGATGATGTCTTTAACATCCAAGCCTGGATGATTGAGTGATATTAAATGTTTTAGAGAGGGTCTTTGGATTTTGATACCTTTAAGTTATATAGGTTTTGAGTTGGAATAAATGAAAGGCTTGATATGTTAGCATTGCCCTTTGGTCTTTCTACAAGAAAATTATAATGTGACTTGAATATGGGTGATAAAATGGGGCTGTGTATGGACTTTGCAAGGCATGCTGCAGTGAGGTTAATAAAATAGGGAAATTCAGAGTCTGTTATTGAGATGTTTAATAGCGCTTCAGGGAGTTGAATTAATAGTCTTACTGCATACTGTGAATCAGAAATAATATTTAAAGATTCATGGGAAAGGGGATAGGGCTGTAAGAATAGCTCTTAGTTCAATATGTTGAGAATGAATTTTAGAGATTTCCATAAATTTTTGTGCTTAGGTTTATGATGATTAGGACTATCCGTCTAAAACCCTTTCATAGACTTCTCCAAACAAAAATATTAGAGCAATTTTGCAGATACAATTTAATGATATCCTTAAATGGAATTGTGGAGTAAGATTATTAAATAGCAATGTATGATTCCTGACATATTCAGAATTTACCAGAACATATAACTTGTAATTACTTATAGGATCTGGTAGTAAGACAGGCAAGAAATAAAGTTACTTTTAATAATCTATATTTCTATTTACTAGAAATAATAATTAAACCATTCAGTTTTAAGAAATATTCTAATTATTTTTTCTCCTTACACAAACCTTTTCCAACAAAAACTCCACTTGAAGGGAAGTTTTCTAGTAGTTGGTATTTCACAATGACCTGCTTCCCCCCCCCCACACACACCTTTTCTTTTCTTCAGTCTCTGTCAGTGGGGTCAGAGGAAGGGAAGAGAGAGAAATGGAAGATTCATTAAGAAACTCAAGATAGGAACTGGAGTGATAGCCCAGTGGGTAGTGCATTTGCCTTACACGCAGTCCATCCAGGTTCGATCTCCGGCTTGCCATATGGTCCCTGAGCACCACCACGAGTAATTCCTGAATGCAGAGCCAGGTGTAACCCCTGAGCACTGCCAGGTGTGACCCCAGAAAACAAACAAACAACAAAGCACAAGATAAACTCCTGACTCAGGTGGAGTTTTGCTTCTGAATGGGCAGTGTGAAAAACCTCCAGTTTGTTCTGAATTTTTGACAATAAGGCCTTTTTTTAAACAAATATTTAAATTTTTGAATGTTTTATTAGGAACAAATATATTGTAAGATACAGGCTTAAGGTTCAGTTTTTCTATTTTTTTTTACTTTAAGAAAGACATTTAAAACAACCCCCTAGATTTTTACCAAGAAATAGCTATAGATTCACAGGTTACAGGTTGGTGTCTGAAAATAACCTAATATTTTCATTAAATAGCTCTAGACATTTTGATTATAGAAAATCTGAGAGATCAAATATTCTCTATTTCTCTCTCTTCCTATCTCTCTTTTTTTGGGCTTTATGGTTTGAAATAAAAACCAACAGTATTGGGGACTCTATGCATTCACTTGTGAAGCCTGGGAGCCCATAAAATGAGAGAAACAGAATCCCAGTTCAGTCCATGATAAACATATGCCCAAACTGTTGTACATCTCTGAGCTCCTGAAATAGATTTTTTCTATATTTCAGTTCAGAGAAATAACTTTTATGAAGAAAAAATGCATCTGATATATAAATGTAGCTGCCATATAAAGCACATCCAAAAGTTAACAAAGAAAGAAACAAATATCTTCTCAAAGAAGATATTACAGATGATCAATAAATATCTGAAAAAGTGAACTTCATCACTTATATTCAGAAAATTAGAAATTAAAACAACAATGAGATAGGCCACATACACACATATTTAAAAGGAAAAAAAAGACAAGTGTTGATATGTCATGATGAAAGATCTCTCATGCATAACTATTAAGAACGTCAACTGGTTAGCTATCTGGGGAACACAGTATTGAGATTTATCAAGACATTAAGAACTGAACTTCCATATGACCCAGCAACTCCACTTCTTAAACATTTAACCTCTGGCACAAATTATAATTTCTAAAAAGAAATTTGTACTCTCATATGTTCATTGCAGCATGATTTACAATATTCAGGATATGAAAGCTATTAAATTGCCACCCCAGCAGAGCCTCACAACAAGCCAGACGACCCCCCCCGCCCGTCTCCATGGAGGCCAGCCGTTTTCCACATCTGGACTTCTTTCTCGATCAAACTCCACCCAGCAGACCAGACTATCACAACCCGGGATCAGCCACAGCCACCCTGTAGCAGTTTTTTTTTTCAATCTGGCCCAGGTATGCTGAACCAGAGACTCTCAGACATGGGGCAGAGCTGCTACTTGCTCTCCCTGTGCCCAGCTGCTCATGAGGCACCCGGGAGGCATGGCGGGTTCTAGCCCTGGCCTGCCACCCCAGCAGAGCCTCACAACAAGCCAGACGACCCCCCAACTCCATGGGGGCCAGCCGTTTCCACATCCAGACTTCTTTCTTGTCACAACTCCACCCAGCAGACCAGACTATCACAGCCCAGCACTAGAGTCGCGCAGTTCATCAATAATTGCTTTATTTAGAGGTGACTACAAGAGTATGCCACCCGCACGACAAGCCTGGCAAGCTGCTCGTGTCGTATTTGATATGCCAAATACCAGTAACATTTATATTAGGTCATTCCCATGACCTAATATAATGGTTTGAGGTTCTTTATGTTCCTGGAGCAAGCGGATGCCTTTGGGTTCTACCAGCATGAGACAGGACATATGGAGATATTACTGGTGCCTGAACTAGCAAATAGATGATCAACGGGAAGACAGTGATAGTGATAGTGAATGCTTAAAAATATGAAAATAGATGAAGTTATACAATTTTCTTCAATGTGGATAGACCTAGAGAGGATCATATTGAGTGTAACTAGTATGAAACTAGAGACTTAATATGAAATAATCTTTCTCACATGTGCAATATCAAGAACTATGGCGAGATTGTATGTATGGACAACTGTAAGAGACCTGGAGAGTAGACTTATATAACTACATATGCTGAGGAACCAGTATGAAGTTGTAGGGACCTTAAGATATTGTGGGAAGACACAGTTGTGAGTGGTGATGGGTGAATGTGAGAATATCATATGCCTAAACCCCACTATTTGTAGTATCATAAGTCATAGTTCAAAATAAAAATTGAAATTAAAAATAATTGCTGGAAGCATTCATCAGGAAAGAAGAAAATACCCACATAAATAACCTGACTACACAGCTCAAAACATTATAAAAAAGACCAACAAAAGAAGCCTCAACCAAAGCAGAAAGAAGAAAATAATAAAACTTAGAGAGGAAATCAATGAGCTGGAAATCCAAAAAATCAATCCAAAAGATTAGTGAAACCAAGAGCTGGTTCCTTGAAAAAATAAACAAGATCGAAAACCACTGGCAAGACTTGTAAGGACAGGGAAAGAGAGAACCCAAATAAACAGAATCAGAAATGAAAAGGGGGACATCGCAACAGAAACCACAGAATTCCAAAAGATTATCAGAGATTATTCTGAGAGTCTGTATGCCATGTAACATGAGAACTTAGAAGAAATGGAAAAATTCCTGAAGTCCTATAACCTCCCATGACTGAAACAGAAGACCTGCAACATCTGAATAAGCCTATCACCATCGAGGAAATTGAAACAGTAATTAAAAAGTCTGCCCAAACACAAAAGCCCAGGTCCAGATGTATTCACTAGTGACTTCTACCAAACCTTTAAGGAGCACCTACTCCCAGTCCTATTCAAGCTCTTCCAGGAAATGGAAGAAACAGACATGCTCCCAAACAGCTTCCATGAGGCACATTTCACCCTAATACCCAAAGCAGGAGAGGCAACACAAAGAAAGAAAACTACAGACCAATCTCCCTGATGAACACAGATGCAAAGATGTTCAACAAAATACTAGCAAATAGAATCCAAAGACTCATCAAGAAGATTATACATCATGATTAAGTAGGATTCATCCCGGGAATGCAAGGTTGGTTCAACATTCACAAGACAATCAACATAATCAACATAATCATCAATAAGAGAAAAAAATAAAAACCATATTATCATATCAATAGACACAGAGAAAGCATTTGACAAGATCTAGCACCCGTTCATTATTAAAACCCACCAGAAAATGAGAATTGAAGGAACTTTCTTCAATAGAGTCAAAGCCATCTACCAAAAGCCCACAGCAAGTATCATTCTCAATGGAAAAAAGTTGAAAGCCTTCCCCCTGAGATCAGGGACAAGACAATGTTGCACACTCTCACCTCTTTTATTCAATATAGTACTGTAAGTACTTGCCATAGCAATTAGAGAAGGAAAGGACATTAAGGGCATCCAGATATGGGAAGGAGAAGTCAAACTATCACTATTCGCAGGTGACATGATATTATACCTAGAGAACCCTAAACTTCCCTACCAAAAAACTCCTAGAAACAATAGGGTACATATAGTAGAGTGGCACGATATGAAATCAACATTTAAAAAGTCGGTGGCTTTCCTATATACAAATAACCAAAGAGAAGAAAGGGAATATCAAGGAAACGATTCCATTCACAGTTGTGCCACAGAAAATCAAATACCTAGGAATCAGCTTAACCAAGTGTGTAAAGTACCTGTACCAAGAAAACTACAAGACACTCCTCTAAGAAATAAAAGAGGACACAAGGAAATGGTAACACCTTCCCTGCTCATGGATGGGGAGAATCAACATTGTCAAAAGAGTAATACTCCCTAGAGCTTTGTACAGATTCCATGCGGTCCCTATGAGTATACACATGACATTCTTCAAATAAATTGAACAAACGCTCCTGAAATTTTTTATGGAACAATAACCCCACAGATAGCTGAAGCAATCCTTGGGAAAAGAAGATGGGAGGCATCACCTATCCCAACTTCAAACTGTACTACTAGGCAGTAGTAATTGAAACAGCATGGTATTGGAATAAAAACAGACCTGTGGACCTATGGAATAGAATTGAATATCCTGACACCCATCCTCAAACATAGGCATATTTAGTCTTTGATAAAGATGCAAAGTGTTCAAAATGGATCAAGGAAAGCCTCTTCAACAAGTGATGTTGGGAAAACTGGGCAGCGACATGTAAAAAAATAAATTTGGACCTCTGTCTAACAACATGCACAAAAAATCAGATCAAAATGGATTAAAGATCTCAATATCAGACCTGAATCCACAAAGTACATAGAAGAAAGTATAGGAAAAATCCTCCACCACATTGAAATTAAAGGCATCTTCAAAGGTGAAACACCACTAACAAAGCAACTAGAAGAAAAGATGAACATATGGAACTACATGAAACTAAAAAAGCTTCTGCACCTCAAAAGACAGTGACCAAGATACAAAGACAGTCCACAGAGAGGGAAAGAATATCCACCCAATACTCATCAGATAAGGGGTTAATATCCAGGATATATCAGGCACTGGTAGAACTGTACAAGAAGAAAACATCAAACTCCATCAAAAATGGGGGAGAAGAAATGAACAGAAACTTTAGCAAGGAAGAATTTTGAATGGCCAAAGACATATGAAAAAATGCTCATCATCATTAATCATCAGAGAGATGCAAATCAAAACAACAATGAGATATCATTTTACATCACAGAGGCTGGCACATATCCAAAAGGGCAAGAACAACAAGTGCTGGCGTGGATGTGGGGAAAAGGGGACTCTCATCATTGTTGGTTGGAATGTCGACCGAGTACAGCCTTCCTGGAAAACAATATAGACATTCCTACAAAGACTAGAAATTGAGTTTCCATTTGACCCATCCATACCATTCCTTGGGGATCTACCCTGGGAAGCCAAAAACACAGAGCAGAAACACCATTTGCACTTTTATTTTCATAGTAGCACTATTCACGATAGCCAGAATCTAGAAACAGCTAGTGTGCCTGAGAACTAATGACTGGATAAAGAAACTTTGGCACATCTACACATAGGAGTACTAGCAGCTCTTAGGAAAAGTGAAGTTATGAAATTTGTGTATAAATGGATGGACATGGAGAAGATCATGTTGAGTGAAATTAGTCAGAAGGAAAAAGACAGATATAGAATGACTGCATTTATTTGCATGACATAAATATATATATATATATATATATATGCGTGTACATATTATGATTACACTATCCAAGTTCAGGTGAAACATGGATCAGGAGATCTTGTCAAAGGTGGAAATTATCACAAACGTGTGGGAGTCAGAGGTTAGGTAAGATAGAGAGTGGGACAGTGTGCTAAAAATTGTCAAAAATGCTATACCAAACTAGATCTGAGCATTAAATACAGGCAAAATGATACACATAACAATCTCTAAATGTATGTATTGTAATCCACAATGTGCAAGGGAAGGAAGAGAGAAAGAGAGAGAAAGAGAATAAGATAAAGAATCTGCCATAGAGGCAGGCTAGGGAGGGGGAGGGAATCGGGACACTGGTGGTGGGAAATGGGCACTGATGGAGAGATGGGTGCCGGAACACTGTATGACTGAAACCCAAATATGAACATCTTATGAAAAAAATAAAATAAAATAAAATCACTTCACTTGATTACTTCAATCCCGTTATTCATCGATTTGCTCGAGTGGGTGCCAGTAACATTTCCATTGGACCCTATCACGTGCCAATGTAGCCCAATGGCATCTGGTTGATTCAGGAATATGAAGAGCCTCAAACTGTTCCTTCAGGGTCTTGACAAAGAAAAAGGAGGGGTCTGAAGGAGGGGTGTGAAGGGAGGAAGCTGAAGTGGAGGAGGAGTCACAACCCCTCCTAGTAAAAATAAAATAAAATGAGAAAAAAATGCTGGGGCAGTAATTAATTTTTGGAGCAGTCATCAGAGATTTCTTTATAAAATACTTGACAGAATTTGCTAGTGGAAGCTTTAAGTGTGTCACTTTCCTTTCTTTAAGGGTATTAACTATAGGCATATTTCTTTCATGTATATCTTGTAGCCCTTCTATTACTATAAGTTCTCATGCGAGTTTGGGTAATTTATTTTTCAACCATTGGTATGTTTCATTAAACATCAAATTTTTTAAATAAAAACTAGGGGTGCAGTGAAGGTTCCTAAGGGACCTCTGCACGTTCTTTCTGGTCCTTGAGGAAGCTAAAGTGGAGGAGGCGCCACGACCTCTCCTAGTGCGAACCGGTAATGATCAGCAGAAGCATTTTCTCACAAGCATAAGATTTCACCCTGAAACAGGACGTTCTTTGCTCAGGTCAAGGTCATAAAGAACCTAATGGGGCCTGCCCACAAAGGTAAACAGGGGAATCAGTGAGAGGCACAGGGCTGAACTGCTGCCTGCTCAGACTGTGCTAAGCTGAGGAGAGGTCCTGGAAGGGGGCAGGGCCAGGCTCCTCCTGCCTCCAGTTCAGACCCCCAGAGGCCCGAAAACCTCATGCATCACAACGGCAGCCACTTTCAAGGTCTGGACTTCACAGCTCGACAGAGACACACCCGACAGAATAGTTTCTAACCCCAGGTAGGCACAACTGGGTGATCAAATCCACCAGGTTCCTTCGGGAGCTGAAGCTGGAGCACCCTCCCCAACTCAATGCCTTCCTGCAAGGCCTGGTAGGCCTGTCCAGAGATGCAACCAGCTGGGACCCTACATAGGGGATCATGTACTCCCCATGGCACACAGGTTCAGAGCGTCACGCATTATCTCAAAACCTAGTATATTCATCTAACTGGTATTCCATCACATTTTCTAGAAAAGAAGTGTGTGGGCACGAGGTGTGGTCTGAGGAACCACCTCGGTAATTTCCTATACAGTGGACTCAAATGGTGTCATGGAGATTTTTAGGATCCCCATTAACTTTTGTCTAACGCCATGTTCATTGACCATATTTAGAGAATTAGCTCCAACAACAAATATAGAATGGATTGTTCAGTGTATGAATAGGAAAAGCTCAAATAGACGTTGAGATAAATGTGAAATAAGTGTTATCAGTAGTTGTAGTAATGGTATATCTGGGATTGTCAGTAGAAAACCACGGTGTTCTGAAAACCCAGAAAGTGAATCCAAGAACAGAGACTGGCCAGACTCCCACACATCTGCCTAGAAAAAAAAAAGGCATGACTTTATCATTACTGTTCCCTTATATGAGCTTTAAGGATCAACATAATTGATGCTGGCTAAGTGAGCAGGCATCGGGAGGGGGATGGAGGGTGGGAGGGAAATGCGGGTCTCTGGTGGTGGTGGGGGCACACTGGTGGTGGGATTGGTGCTGAATGATGAATCTTTCTAGCAACTGTATTGTGAAAAAGTTTGTACTTTGTAAATCACAGAGTTTAAAATAAATCATTAAAAATAATTAAAAAAATAAATAATAAAAACTAAATTGAAAAATAATTACTGATAAATTTCAGTGGGCTCCTTAATAATAAATAGAATTAAACGAAACAAGTCTTCATTTTAGTAGAAATAAAGCAATCATACTTTATCATTTTATTTCTGGCACTGGTGTGAAATAATATCCATTTGGGTTTAGTAAATGATTTTGGAATATGATTTGATATTGCTCATTACATAATATTTTTTCAATGACTTTATGTGACTGTAAATACCTTTATACATTACTTCATATTTTTAGTCTTTTGTTAAAGAAAAGTTAGCATATTTCAAAATAATATATTCTCTCTGTTTCTCCTGCCAAACTTTCTGTAACAGAAAAATCAGAATATTTTCGCTTATTTCTTGTACCCATATTTTCAATTAACAAGTTTTTCTTGTGAGAGAAAACTACTTTTCTGGAGTGTTGGCTGTTGCTACTGAGTCAGCATAATTATTCTGAAGTTCCCTCAAATGACCTTTCTTTTTAAAAACAGATTTAATGCAATGTATGGGATATGTTCTTATTGAAATGAATAGCACCATTTAAAACTTCTATCTTGTTTGCTGGTCTAGTTGAAACCATTATTATCTCCCTTTGGTCAATTCTAATGACCATAGCATTGAGACTACAGAATTCTGGTGGTGGATGATGGAGATCAGTTTAGGTCACCTCATTAATCAAAGAGATTGATAATATTTATATGGAAGAATTGAGACATTAATTTTATCTTTCTTGGGCAATCCTGAATCATTCTTGTCCCACTAAAAATCATTTATAGAACTTTTAGATTGTTATTTGTATTATGTTTGTATAAAGTAAAAAATTTAACTTGAAGAGTTCTATCTTTTCTCATGATTCCCACAGAAACCCTCCAACCCTTTAGTATTGGACAGACTTAAATATCACTTTTCAATAAGCAAAGACCCTTTTCAAAAAAGCAAATTTCCAAGAAGGTATGATCAATAATTTTATGCCTTTATAATTTTTTGTCATCTATCTTCTGTAATTCTTCTGCATTAATGCCCAGAGAGATAATAAATCTGTAACCTAACCTATTGCAGTATTATATATTATATAATGTAAAGAACTTAAATCTCATTGATAGATAATTGAACAAATAATGGTATGTATACATAAGGAAGAACAACCATCTAGTTAACAGATATACTAACAGATATATTTTTCCTGCTTTTTATTAATTTTTTATTAGACCACCATTAGATATATAATTACAAAGATGTTCATTTTGGGGTTTTAGTCATACAGTGCCCACATCCCATCACCAATGTCCTCTGATTCCCTCCCCCCATCCCCTAGCCTGCCTCTATGGCAGGCACCTTGCCTCTCTCTCTCTCTCTCTCTCTCTCTTTATTACATATATATGTAGAAAGATATATATATATATATATATATATATATATATATATATCTTCTCTTAAACATTGTGGCTTGCAATACAGAAAATTAGAGGATATACTAAAAGATATACTAAGTTCTGTCATTTGCTAAAATATGGGTGGATCTAGAAGGCATGATGTAAGTCAGATGGATAAAAAGACAGATGCCAAATAATTTCATTCATATTTAGAAGATATAAAAAGAAACATAATGAATAAACTAATCAAAGGTAAAATACTCTGAGTATAAGAAAAGGATAGTGGCACCCAAAAGAGAAGAAAAAATGCTTTGGGAGTAGGTGAATTGGGTAAATGGAGTCAATTATATGGCAATGGATGGAAATTCAATATTGACATTACACAAAATGTATCATGTGCTGATGTAAACTTATGACTAAATGACTAATATATATTATATATAACATATATAAATTCATAATATATGTCATATATAATATATATAATGTTGTGCACCAATTTTCACTTAAATGAACAATGACAACTGTGTTAACAATCCTCAATAGAGAATTTATTTTCAGTATAGAGTTAAACTAACTGAATGTGACAATCTTAAAATGCTCAAGAGTAATACTCTGTACAAGTCCCAGAGCAAGTTCAACAGCTGAGCATAAGTTTGGCATTAGGACCCTTGGATTGAGCTCTAAGTACCACATCTTCCAGCATGCACTGCCAGATGTGACAACTAAGCACGGAAACAGATATAGCCCAAAACGCTGCTGGTTGTGGCCTGAAAGCCAAACCAAAGGATGTTAGGATAAGTGAATCATCTCAGCTAAGACTGTAAATATAACTAATTCTCAGACTGGCTTCAGTATTTAAGAATCTCTGGAAAATTCAGCACAGTAGTCTATAGTAGCAGTGCTTAGGAGATTCCATCCATTGGAAATCACAAGTCTGATTTTACCTGTCCAAGAAAAATACCTATGTCCATAATAACAATGATTCCTCTTCACATTTACAATATCGCATTGATAATATGCCTATAAATATTAAAATATAAATTAAAAAGAGTACAAAATAAGCAGGAGATTTTAATGGTAGTATTTTTAAAGCTTAGTTAAGAATAAAACAGTATTATCATCCTAAAAGATATGTTTGATTTCTATTAATTTTAAATCATATTTCACATTTATTTGAAATAAGGTACATTATCAAACATGCTAAGAGATCACATTCTAATTTCACTTGCCACTTTTCCTTGCTGTTGTTAATCCCACAATATTTTGCAGCACCATCCTACAAATTTCACCTTTATGGTGTTTTCCTATTTCTCAATGCTGATTGACCATTGATACTTATTCTACTTGCTTGTTGTATACTAAGAAACATCTGTGCTCTATGTTCATAGGCAAGAGTTTAAATCATTGCATCTGCAGAAATGAATGTGGAACAGGTGCAAGATATTTTGGTAAATGACAAATTCGAAGCCACCAGAAAAACTAAGGAGTAATTTCTGCTATATCAATTTTCCATATTACACCTGCATACTACTAAGAGCTGGAAATCTCACTAAAATGAATAACATGGCTGATAGTAATAGCATTTTTTTTCAGTGAATTGTACTGTGTGTAAATTTCCATTGGAATTTAGGATAATTTTTATATTTTATATTTGTGTATACAAATATAAGTATAACTATGAAAGATTAAATATAAATTATTTGGTAGGAAAATGACAAATTCCTAGGGTTAAGAGTTGATCTGTAGCATCGGACAATTTAATTAACCTCTTACTCTTCAGTTTTCCTTCTGTAAACTATGACAAAATTTCCCCCTGAAAATCAAGAAGATGTAAAAAAAAGAAATTAGAACTGTACCTTACACCATTCAAAAAAATTAAATTCAAATTGTATTAAAGATTTGAACAATCCATAAAATACATCCGGCATAACTCTCCAGGAAATTGGCTGCAGAGTATTTTCAGTGAGACGACCACAGAGGCAAAGAACAGAAACAAAAATAAACAAATAGAATTACATAAACTAAAAAACCTCCTGCATAGCAAAAGAAACTGAAGCTATAATAAAGACGCCCTACTGGTTGGGAGAAATCATTCGTACACAATACATGAGGAAAGGGGCTGATAGCCAATATTTATAAAGCACTCACACTATTCAACAACCAAATTTCAATGCGATTTTATAAGAAGCATTTTAAGAGCTCCTTTAAAGGACAGGAGAAGCTTCCCATTGATGAGGCAGAAGGGGTGGGGCGAGTCTCTGTTCATTCGTGATTCCCAGGGATCTTCAATATTTTCAAAAATGAAAATATTGAATAATAAAGATGCTTAGACCCAGAATTGGAAAATAGGAAAGTTTACTGGAAAGTAGAATAGAAAAGAAAAGAAGCTACCAAGTGGGAAGGGATTTAGTGTAGGGCTCAAATAACTATGGTTCTTTTTGTGGGGGTCCTTTTTTCACCTCCTCCCCTTTGTGGGGGTTCTTATAGGAAACCCGGGTCTTTGTGCTACAGGGAATGCAGGGAAGTTTTGAAGCCTCTTTGAAATGGAAATTGGGCTCTTTGCAAACGTTACAGAAGATTTGTCAGGTATTTCCCATTATTTTAGCCTCCCAGTGAGGCTAAATTCTAGGGCAGATTTTTTTTTTCTTTCTGGGTCACACCCGGCGATGCTCAGGGTTACTCCTGGCTCTTTGCTCAGGAATTACTCCTGGCGGTGCTCAGGGGACCGTATGGTATGCTGAGGATCGAACACGGGTCTGCCGCGCACAAGGCAAACGCCCTACCCGCTGTGCTATTCTCCGATTCCTGGGGCAGAATTTTATAATGGACAATTGTTAACTCCATATTTATCAGAAAAAGCCCAGGAATTTGCCAGAAGCCAAAAATGTGCAATGAGGCAGCCAAAATCAGGATTGCTCAGAGCAGCAAGTGAGGGTAGCTCACCAAAATGTTGAGGCTTTCTCTTTCAACGTCATGTGACATTGAGGATGGCATTCTAGTGCACAATGATGTGATCTACTAGATTAAAAAAGAGACCCTATCAGTCCAGACCAGATTTTATGCCTCCTCCTAGAAGTGGGTGACCCCCTCCTCCAAGTGGGCAAATTCGTGTACCAGCTTTCCTTTGGTCTGGGCTACACTCAACATGGACCTGGCTATTGATAGGTAGATTCAGCTACACTGACTAATGTAGCTGCTACCATTAGTCAATAAAATAGCCAACACTATTTTATATAATTTGTTTTTAAGTTCAGAAATTGAAAAGGCAGAACTTTTTTATTATAGCACCGTGAAATATATAATTAAAAGATGTTCATCATTGGATCTCAGTTGTACCCTGTTCCAGCACCCATCCCTCCACCAGTGTCCCATTCCCACCACCAATGTCCCCACATTCCCTGGACCTCCCACAGCCTTCCTCTATAGCAGGCACTTCCACCCCCCCACCCCTCTCTCTCACATTTCGGCATGCCCTACAGACATTTAGGTTTATCATGTAAATCTCTTTGTGTATATTCAAAGCTGAGTTCTAGTCTGGTGTTACCATTTTCCACAATTAGTAGAACACTGGTATATTTTTATGTCCTGTGAGTGAATGCAGTCATTCTATATCTGTCCTTTTTCTTCTAACTATTTTTACTCAGCATGATAATCTCCATGTCCATCCATTTGTAGGTAAATTTCATGACTTCGTCTTTTCTGACAGCTGCATAGTATTCCATTGTGTAGCTGTGCCATAGTTTCTTTATCCAGTCTTCTGTTTTTTGGGCATTTAGGTTGTTTCCAGATTCTGGCTATCGTAAATAGAGCTGCGAAGGTTAGATCCTGCTATGGCCCCAACTATATAAGGCCTGGTCTTGTAAAACAAGTCATTGCCATGCATATCTATTCTGATCATCTGGATAATATAGTTTTACTACCGGCTGAGGACAGGATGTCCTCAAGGTTGGTTAAGCACATGACTGGAACAGGACATACCGCTTCTCTTGTCTTTCTTTAAGTTTGCATGACCTTTTTAGTATGAAATGTTTAAAATACATTTTTTCTTTAAGTTTATTGGCTATATGTATTTGCGTGGGCTGTGATGCATATAAAGGCCTTGGAGGCGTGTATAGTCCCTTCTTGCCCTCTCCCCGGGTCGAAAGTTCTCACTAGGACGGTGCGTGTCTCAGTGAAGTAATTGGCCCCAGCTAGCTGGAATAAACCCTGTTTGTTAATGCATTATGAGTGTGGTTCTTTGCCATCCAAGCGAGGAAGTGGACAAATGGAGCAAGGGCTCCAACACGATAAATATAGAAGTGCAAATAGTGTTTCTGCAGTGTGTTTTTGAGTCTCAAGGGTATATTCCCAAGAGTGGTATTGCTGGGTCAAATGAGAACTCAATATCTAGTTTTTGGAGGAATATCCATATTGTTTTCTAAAAGGGCTGGACTAGTTGGCATTCTCACCAACAGTGGATGAGAGTCCCTTTCTCCCCACATCCACACCAGCACTGGTTGTTCTTGCTCTTTTGGATGTATGCCAGTCTCTGTGGTGTGAGATGATACCTCATTATTGATTTGATTTGCATCTCCCTGGTGATTAATGATGAAGACCCTTTTTCATATGCCTTTTTGGTCATTCGAATTTCTTCTTTTGGGAAGTTTCTGTTCATTTCTTCTCCCCATATTTTAGATGGGGTTGGCTATTTTCTTCTTTTAAAATTCTACCAGTGCCTGATATATCCTGGATATTAACCCCTTTTCAGACAGGCTTTCCCAGTCTGTGGGCTGTCTCTGTATTTTGGTCACTGTTTCTTCTGAAGTGCAGAAGCTTTTCAGTTTTTCAGTTTTATATAATCCCATTTGGTTATCTTTGCTTCCATTTGCTTTGTCAGTGGTGTTTCGACTTTGAAGATGCCTTTAGCTTCATTGTTGTAGAGCATTTTTCCTACATATTCTTCAATGTACCTTATAGATTCATGTCTGGTGTTGAGATCTTTAATCCATTTTGATCTGATTTTTGTGCCTGGCATCAGAAGGAAATCTAAGTTCATATTTTTACACATAGATGCCCAGTTTTCCCAGCACTACTTGTTGAAGAGGCTTTCTTTGTTTCACTTTAATATTTTTGCTCCTTTATTGAAGAATTAAGTGATCTTGTATTTGAGAGTGTGTTTCAGTATTTCATATTCCACATCCAGACTCCCCACTCATCAGAGCTCCACCCAGCAGAAGTGCTGATCACAAGTCCGGCTCATCAGAGACTCACCCTGCAGCAGTCTTTTTCAAGCCCAGCCCAGGTATGCTGATCCAGAGACTAACATACATGGGGCAGAGCTGCTACCAGCCCTCCCTGTGCCCAGCTGATCATGAGGCACCCGGAGGGAAGGCCGGTTCTAGCCCTGGCCCACCACCCCAACAGAGCCTCGCAAGAAGCCAGAGGAACCCCCACACCATGAGAGCCACCATTTTCCATATCAGGACTCCCCACTCATCAGAGCTCAACCCAGCAGAAGAGCTGATTATAAGCCCGGCTCAAGTGGCTGCAAAGCAGCCACACGGTTCCTCAATAAATGCTCAAGATTAGAGGTGACTACAAGAGTATTCCACCCACATGGCAGAGCCTGGCAAGATAATTGTGTCATATTTGATATGCCAAATACCAGTAATAATTATAGACCTCATTCCCATGACCTGATGGAATGGTTTGAGACTTTTATGTTCATGGAGCTAACAGATGCCCTTGGACTACACTTGCATGTGACAGGACGTATGGAGGTGTTACTGCTGCCTGCTCAAGCAAATGGATGATCAAAAGGAAGACAAGTGACAAGTGACAAGTTTCAGGATTTCAGTTCTATTCATAGGTCTACAGGTCTGTCTCTAGACCAGGTCTGTCTCTAGACCAATACCATGCCATCTTAATTATGACTACTTTTGTAGTAGAGTTTAAATTTCGGGAAATGATACCGCCCATCCTCTTTTTCCCAAGGATTGCTTTAGCTACGTTCCTTCAATAAATAAAAGATGACCTGAGGAAACGGCAACATATTCCCTGCTCATGGATTGGGAGAATTAATATTATCAAAATTGTAATACTGCCTAGAGCTTTACACAGATTCAATGTGATCCCTATAAGGATATCCATGACATTGTTCAAAGAAATTGACCAAACACTCCTTAAATTTGTATAGAATAATAAAGGCAGAGCATTTTAATGATATCTTTGTGCTGTTAATTGAAAGCATAAATTTCTGGAACACACACACACACACACAAAAATACCAATGTTTGTTTTCCCCTGATTATGTATAGCAGCTTCTAGTTATCTTGGAATACTACTCTTACATGTGTAGAAAATTAGTGACTTTCTAGCATGCCTTGCTCAGATGTTAAAATGTTAGGTTGAAACTTAGCCTTCTTGGCATTTTACTATTAACATGATGTACTAACATAGAACCCTTTGAGAACATAGCTAGATGTGTAAAATGTACCACTAACAGGTTAATAAACATGATTGAATTAAAACAATTAGAGAAAAGTATAAAACATACAGCAATTATTTGTCACAAATTTATTTATACTGATTTATTCTCTGATAATTATATATGCTATATTAAAAGTTTTTTTAGATCAAGTGATATGAAATAAATTTGTTATGTGTCTTCTAAGTGGGGAAGAGAAATTTCATTTATGCAAGGAAGATATGATGATTGCTGCAATAATATCCTAGGCAATGAATTTTAATGCAATATATTTTAGATGCCAGAGATAAAAACTTAGTTATGTAAAAAATTAAATTAAAAAAACTTATTTATGTAAATTAGAATCAGCAGTGCGCTATTATATTAAGTTATTTAATTTATTCACATGGATTAAAAAATCATAGAGACATCAATCACTACAAAGTGACTTTTGTCGATTTAATTTTGGATAATTCTATTTGATGTTTCATTGGGGTTTTTTTGAACGAGTTATACCAAATAAACTAGTTATATTCTTGCCAGGGGGAAGACTAGGGCAGTGGCAGGGTACCTTGGTAGATCAGTTGAAAGGCAGGGGACATTGGTGGTCAAACTGGTATTGGAAGATTGTGAGCCTGAAACAACTCTATTATGAACAAATTTGTAAATCAAAAAAATCTAATTAATCATAGAAATAAGTTTACAATTAATATGTGACTTTATTGCAGAAAAAAAATAGGGTCAATTTTAACTCCTAAATTTTGACCCTAGTTACTCAGAAACTTAAGGAAAAAATTCAATGGAGAGATAGAAATTACTCTAAAAAAGAACTGAAACCATTTGCCATATTAAAAATTGTTAATTGCAAAAAAAAACTAAACGCCATATAGAAACATGGCATCATAGTCTTTTTTAAAGTAAAACAGATATTATCATGGACGTTTTATGATGGGGAAGGAGCAGGGAAAGAGAGTTACATGTTCAAGGGAGAACACGGGCTGCTCCAGAGGTGGAGAGCGAGTCATCACAGTCTTTTGTAGCAATACTTTCTGAATGTCTATGGATTAAGCTCTCCCATCACAAGGGATAGATGTTCTTATATCTAGATGGGTAAATAAACAAAATTATTTTCTTTGCTCTTTACTGGAGGGTGAGAGATGAACAGTGGATTCTGGGGTAGATAACCTGAGACACTGGGATAGAGAAGTGAACAGTGGTGATGGGACCCAGGCTGAAATGTTTTATCCCTGAAACACCTATGACTAATTCTGTAAATCACCCATTGCTGTCTTAAAACTAAGTAGCGGAACTGGAGCAATAGTATACAATGAATTGGGCCTTTGTCCATTGAAGGCAGGATTTTGAAAGTTACTGCATTGTTACTGTTAATGATTGTCTGCCCATGTCCTGTCTCAAGCTCCATGATTCTTTTTATGAAAATTATCTTTAACAAAGCTGTATACAGTTAAAAAAAATAGAAAGCAAAAGAATCCAACTGGCCAAAAAATTAAAGTGTATCATTAATTGCATGACATGATATTGTACTATAAAACTAAACATACTCCTTAAAAATATCTTTGAAATTATAAAGATACTCAGTGAAGAAGCAGACTATATAATCACTGCATTGAAATATTTTTCACTCTTATATTTAAATATTAATTCAGAAATGAAAGTAATTTTTTTAATTAACTCATTTATTACAGGCCAGCAATGCTTCAGGCGGCAGATCTACTGGTCCTTCAATTCCTTCAGTCTTCTGATGGCAGATTTCATTATGGAAGTTGTGTTTTTGGTCCAGGCCTCCCCCTGCGACGGTTTTCATACAGGAACCACAGTGCCAAATGCGCACTGCCCGTCGCTTCATTTTGGTCTTGCCGCCCAGAAGGAGCAGGTGTACTTAGCGTGCTGGTAATCAAAATCGAAATAGATTATTTCGATTTTGATTTTTTCACTGTCTTCCTGAGGGAGGCACGTAACGCGGTCCCGTATTTACCCACGATTCCCACCTTCTTGGTGCGTTTTAGCCATCTTGCCAGTGGCCACAATGAACACACCTGGGAGCAGGGCCATGGCGGTGCGGCACGACGGGAAAGTTCGAGCTTTCTCCCACATTGGTCTGAGAGTCATTTTTTAAATAATTACCTGACTTATAATGTCATGGAAATTTAAGGATTCCAAGAGAGTCAATATAAAAATGTGGATAAAATACATATTCAATGAATATTATGTCATTTCTGAAAGAATAAAA
The DNA here is from genome assembly GCA_021461705.1 of Cryptotis parvus. Lineage (NCBI taxonomy): Eukaryota > Metazoa > Chordata > Mammalia > Eulipotyphla > Soricidae > Cryptotis > Cryptotis parvus. The sequence continues at coordinate 2,771 of JAJIBD010023738.1, read as the reverse complement.
GATAAAAGAAATATAAATATTTCTTGCTTATGGATAGGAATGGTCAGCATTGATGAAATAAACATTTACTCAAAGTACTTTTGGATGCAATGTGATTGCCCATCAAAATTGCCTTAATTTTTTTAAGAACAATTATTTCTAAAATTTTATAGAACCATAAACATCCATTAATATTTAATAATAGCCAAAACAATCCTGAGGAAAAAAGGAAATATTACTTTCCTATACCTTACTGTTTTAATTATATATGCATTGGAACATCACATCTCTGGATTTATGGGTGGAATTCCGAGTCCAGGAGTAAGTACTCAGATGTATGGGTAGTTTATTTACAACTAAGAAACTGAGTAATGCAAGGAAAGTGTTCAACATTTTGTGCTGGTAAAATTGGCTAGCAATGTGCAAATAAAAAGAACTTAAATACCAAATATCAATCTTATTTCACACACAAAGGTCAAGTTAAAATGGATTATTTAATTTTGTATTAAGCATTTCTCAGAGCTGAGTGATAAAACAGGGGCTAACAAATTCACCTTGCACATTAAAAAATTCTATTTCTGGTTTGATTATACGATTTCAGAAATGCTGCAGAAGTGATGCTTGAGTACAGAACCGGGAATGTGTTCTTAGTATGACTGGGAGTGTTCCCTCAACCCAGAAAACCACATTTTGGAACATATAGGTCTCTGAGATCGTTGTTGCAAAGGAGTGATACAAATGATACAAATGATACAACTACATCAGAAAATGAAACAAAAATAAAAGTAGACAATTGGGACAATAAGAAACGAAAAAACTTCTACACTGCAAAACAAATAATGCCTATAATAAAAACACTCTGAAAAATAGTTATACATCACACATCAAATGGCTAATATTAAAAATTATGCACACATATATGTATCACTCCCATATTTATCATCCTAAGAGTTCAATAAAAGCTAAAAACTCCATTAAAATGTATACAGATGATGAACAGATATTTTCTCAAAAGACAGAATTATGTCAAAAAGGCATATAGAAAATCTGTTCATCATCACTGATTGCTAAATCAAAATGATAATGATATATTATGACGCACTAGAGAGAATGTTTTATGTAAAAATAGTCTGGAAATAATAAGTTCTTAAAAAAGATGTTAAAAAGGATCTCTCATTCTAGTTAATGGGATTTTATAGTGCCGTCTTTTGGGAAAATAATTTGGAGACCTCTCAAGCTACTACAAGTCCAACTTCCTCACAATCTAGTGATTCTGCTCCTGGGCATCTAATTCAAGAACACAAACATTACTCTGAAAACACATATAACAGTTTCAGCATTTGCAGTAAATTTATTGGGTGTGATCAACAATTCTGATAAGTACATGGGTTATTAAAAGTGAAAAAGCACTATTCCTGAGTTTTCATCTATCTTTCAAAAACATTCTTTGTTTTTGTCTTTGGACATTCCTTCAAAGACTAGAAATTGAACTCCCACTTGACCCAGCCATACCACCCCTGGGAATATGCCCTGGGAAGCCAAAAACACACAGCGGAAACACCATCTGCACTTTTATTTTCATAGCAGCACTATTCACAATAGCCAGAATCTGGAAACAACCAGTGTGCCTGAGAACTGAAGACTGGATAAAGAAACTTTGGTACATCTACACAATGGAATACTATGCAGCTGTTAGGAAAATGAAATTTGCCTATAAATGGATGGACAGGGAGAGAGTCATGTTGAGTGAAATTAGCCAGAAGGAAAAAGACTGATATAGAATGACTGCATTTATTTGCATGACATAAATATATATGTATATGTATATATACATATATATACACACATATATACATATTATGATTCCAATATCCAAAGTCAGGCAAAACATGGATCAGGAGGTTTTGTCAAAAGTAGAATCTACCACAAACAGGTGGGAGTTGAGGTTAGGTAAGACAGAGAAGGGAACATGTGCTAATAATTGTCGAAAGGAATACCAGCCTAGAACTGAGCATTGAATACAGGAAAAAGATACACATGATAACGTCTAAATGCATGTATTGCAATCCACAATGTGTAAGAGAAGGAAGAGAGAAGGAGAGAAAGAGAGAGAGAGAAAAAGAGATAAAGAACCTGCCATAGAAGCAGACTAAAAGGAAAGGGGAGGGAATCCGGGAAAAGTCACTGGTGGAGGAATGGGTGCTGGAACACTGTATGACCGAAATCCAAACATAAACATCTTTGTAATTGTATAGCTCATGATGGTATAATAAAATATTTTTTAAAAATTAAAAAATAGATAAATGAGCTATACAATGATTATTGCTTTTATGATGGTATAATACAATATTTTTTAAAAAATTAAAAAATAGATAAATAAAAAACAATAATCATGAAAATCAAATTGATAATTTTGCTAATTGTATGAAACATTGTAATAATAAAGTTGCAGTTTGTGAACAATTTACCAGAGATATTTGCAGTCATCATTTAAGCAAGAGTAATATCTTGATCAGAATCTTTGACATAAGGATAATAGATCTGATGAGGCTCCCAGGTGATTCTTTTTTTTTCTCTTTTATGAACTGTATTGGGCTCCAAAGAAAACGTCTTACTGAAAATAACTCTCCGCAGTAGGAAGGTATAGATGACAATGCAGAACGTTATGTGAAGATGTGAGTGAAAGGATCAATGCCAAAGTTTAAAGGACACAGTTGTTTATTTATTTATTTATTTTTGACAATTACAAAAATGTTCATGTTAGGGTTTAAAGCCATACAGTGTTCCAGCAC